>RZOE01000093.1:0-51715 GCA_003992445.1 Leishmania aethiopica | reverse complement strand
CGAACAACGGCAGCGTTAGTGAAGGAGGGCCGCGGGGCCGCTCACGGAACGAGGGGGAGACGGTCACAGGGGCGCATGCGCCTGCTCACACGCACACGCCGTGTACCACACGCAAGCATGCAGGAAGTGCTGCAATCGCCCCTCGGCAGCGGTGCCCTATGCACGGCGTGCCGCACACGCACGGACACACGTCAGAGAAGCGAGAGGCTGGGCCGTGCGAACGGCAGACACACGGAACCCGCAGCCTTGGCACCCCTCATCCTCGCTGACAGCAGCCAACCACCACGAGGACGCCGGTGTGGAAGGGCCGCGCCGCTATCAAGCTCGCCCTCCGCTTCCTGCGGCATCTTTACTGTTATTCTTGCTCTGCGTACTCCTTCGAGTTTGCACTGTCATCTGATTCCGTCATGTGCGATGGAAGCAGCAAGAAGATGATGTTCAGGATATCCAGTATCCAGGCGATCAAAAAAAGAACGAACCCTCTGCCGAAGAGCATACCCAACCTCTTAAACTCTGGACACACCATGTTCTCGTCTGTGTTGTAGACCACCGCCACGGCCGCCCACACAGCGCACAAGTGCCGCGCCCGACCACGTCAGCGCCAGGCAGACCCAGCGAGGATACTGCAGCAGAACAGCAAAGTAAGGCTGCGACGAACGCCGCGCCGTAGACAACGATGCTGAAGACAGCAAGCCCCCGTGCATCCCGAAAACGTTTCACGGTTTGCGGACAGTCGAAGAGAGTCTCACTGATTTTAGAGGTATACAAAACCTACCGCAGTTTAAACATGAAGCCCCACAAGGTGTAACAATAAACGTCGATAACTGGATCCTCTTGACTGCGGAACACGTCCAGCGGCGTTCCCACCAGCACCAGAAGGAACGCCAGGAACTGGAGGGCCACGTAGAGAAGGAGAGGGACATTGTACGTCATGGCGCAGACCGACAAGCAGCGAGGGACTGAGAGGGCGGCGCCGAGGCAGACGCGAGAGGCAACGGCAGGGTGGGTGGGCGAGATGGCGCAGCACAGCGGACGAGGAGGGAGGGGCAGATGGGAGAGCGGGAGAGAGCGAGAGAGTCGAGGCGTGGCGACGCGATGTCTTCGCTTCGGTGGCGTGTGCGCGCACGCGTTGTGGTTGGGCGGTCGGTTGTGTGCGGGTGTGTTGTGAGAGGCGGTAGAGGGGAGGCGGCGTGGCGGCAGTGAAAAGGGCGAGAAGAACGGCGGAGAGACGGGAGAGAGAGGCGGGGGAGGCAGTGGTAAAGAGAGACAGCCAAGTGACACGGCGACGCGTGCGCAGCGGGGGCACATGGGCCGTTGGCTGGCACATACACGCAAGGCAAGCACATCGGCTGGGTGTGGCCGGCGGATGCGACAGACGCCGCCGCGGCAGCGAGGAGACACGGAGCGCAGGCGAGGGGGCCACGCGGAGATAGGACGGGGAGGGGAGGGGGAAACGAAGAGCAGCACACAGGGGCAGCACCGACGCCGTGTGCGTGCGCGGCTGGCCGAGGGGTGCGGGGGTGCGAGTCGCAGCACGTGAGGGTGCTCCTCCACCAGTGCCCACACCCCTCCACTCCCCGTACTCACGCGCTCGCACACACCCGGCACCGCGCCCTTACCCGTAGCGCGGCCCCATGCGGCGGGCGGGCGGGCGGCGCCAGCAGCAGCCGACATCCCCTCAGCAGCCTCCGTTCCTGCGCGCTCTGCCGCCGAGCATGACAGTCATGCAGGGTCGCGGCGCGGCACCCAAGCGGTTGCCACGGCCGGCGACGCGACGGCCGCCCCCATGGCGACATGGCGCACGCCGCCGCCGCACGCCGGCGCAACAGCGTCCCGGCGCCATCGCCCTCCAACCCGACCGTCGCAACAGCGCTCCACGCCGGCGACCAGCCGCACAACACACAGACTACACGCCGTGCCTCTCAGTCTGCGCCGCTCACGGCTGGGGGGCGCCTCTGCATCACCGCGCTTCCTCGAGAAGCACCCATGACCCGCGCGCCAACGTGCAGCAGAGAGAGGAGTGGGGCACACGATGAGGCATCGGCACAGAAGGCGGCTGCGCTGCCAGAGGGCGCGCGCGCACACAGACATGTACACACACATGTATATATATATATACCGGCACGCACATGGCGCGGCCCCACCACGGGCAGCAGCAAAGAGCGCCGCCTGCACCCCCTACCCTGCCCTCACGGGGAGGAGGGGGACGGCAGCGGCGGCGGTGACGCTGCTGGTTTTAACGAGTCGGACAACGGACGCAAGCATGATAGCGAGCAGGCACGCGCGCAGGAAGGCGTACCGCAAAGCAAACAGAGGCGAAGCAAGAGAGGAGAGAAAAGCGCACGCACGCCCTCCGCCCTGTGAGGCGAGGGCAACAAGCGAGCGGTCCGCGAGGACAGCGCAATGCGAGGCGTTTTGCGGTGATGTCGGTGCATATACACGCACAGCCATGTATATATAGACATCTATATATGTATATGCATTCACCGTCTTGCTTTTGGTTAGGTGTGCTGATTCGCATATCTGTGCGAATCAGTGAGGCATGCACCTGCTTCTCACCGCCTCCCTTCCACCACGCACAAGCCGGCACATGCGCGCCTGCAGCCACGGCGCCCCTACGCCCTGTGGCACGGCAGCCACATCCGCGTCGTCGAGGACGAGCCGTCCTGCCGCTGCACCGGCGCCACGCGCACCGGGCCGCACTGCACGCCGCGCTCCCAGCGGGGCCGCCCTCAGGGTCGTGCTCCAAGGCGGAGGCCGTGGCCTCTGTCGGTGGGGACGGCGCAGCAGTGCGTAGCAGGGGTGGTCGTCGTACACGCCGCACGAGCCGAGGGAGAATGTTGCCCAGCCGCAGGTCAGGGCCGTGTGAGACCCCGCAGTGTCTGCCTGCATGCCGTGCTTCTCCCCCTCAGTCCCTGAAGGCCGCTGCATCCCGTCACATGCGGCGTGGCGACTCCCCACGGTGGAGGCGGGAGGATTCGGTGGTGTGCGTCAGCAACGAAGCCATCGAAACAAATCGCACAAGAGAGAGGCGAGGAGACGCAGCGACACAGGGGCGCACACGCACACACCACGCCTGTCTCTGCGCGCAGAGGAGAACAGCAAGCATGAGCGCGCTCGAGGGAGACGAGCGTCGAGTAAAGCGAGAGCGCGGGCGGCACCCGCGACCAACGCACGAAAACAGAGACACGCGAACAACGGCAGCGTTAGTGAAGGAGGGCCGCGGGGCCGCTCACGGAACGAGGGGGAGGACGGTCACAGGGCGCATGCGCCTGCTCACACGCACACGCCGTGTACCACACGCAAGCATGCAGGAAGTGCTGCAATCGCCCCTCGGCAGCGGTGCCTATGCACGGCGTGCCGCACACGCACGGACACACGTCAGAGAAGCGAGAGGGCTGGGCCGGCGAACGGCAGACACGGGAACCCGCAGCCTTGGCACCCTCATCCTCGCTGACAGCAGCCAACCACCACGAGGACGCCGGTGTGGAGGGGCCGCGCCGCTATCAAGCTCGCCCTCCGCTTCCTGCGGCATCTTTACTGTTATTCTTGCTCTGCGTACTCCTTCGAGTTTGCACTGTCATCTGATTCCGTCATGTGCGATGGAAGCAGCAAGAAGATGATGTTCAGGATATCCAGTATCCAGGCGATCAAAAAAAGAACGAACCCTCTGCCGAAGAGCATACCCAACCTCTTAAAGCTCGGACACACCATGTTCTCGTCTGTGTTGTAGACCACCGCCACGGCCGCCCACACAGCGCACAAGGTGACCGCGCCGACCACGTTCAGCGCCAGGCAGACCCAGCGGAGGATACTGCAGCAGAACAGCAAAGTAAGGCCTGCGACGAACGCCGCGCCGTAGACAACGATGCTGAAGACAGCAAGCCCCCGTGCATCCCGAAAACGTTTCACGGTTTGCGGACAGTCGAAGAGAGTCTCACTGATTTTAGAGGTATACACAAACCTACCGCAGTTTAACATGAAGCCCCACAAGGTGTAACAATAAACGTCGATAACTGGATCCTCTTGACTGCGGAACACGTCCAGCGGCGTTCCCACCAGCACCAGAAGGAACGCCAGGAACTGGAGGGCCACGTAGAGAAGGAGAGGGACATTGTACGTCATGGGCGCAGACCGACAAGCAGCGAGGGACTGAGAGGGGCGGCGCCGAGGCAGACGCGAGAGGCAACGGCAGGGGTGGGGTGGGCGAGATGGCGCAGCACAGCGGACGAGGAGGGAGGGGCAGATGGGAGAGCGGAGGAGAGTCGAGGCGTGGCGACGCGATGTCTTCGCTTCGGTGGCGTGTGCGCGCACGCGTTGTGGTTGGGCGGTCGGTTGTGTGCGGGTGTGTTGTGAGAGGCGGTAGAGGGATGGGCGGCGTGGGCAGCAGTGAAAAGGGGCGAGAAGAACGGCGGAGAGACGGGAGAGAGAGGCGGGGAGGCAGTGGTAAAGAGAGACAGCCAAGTGACACGGCGACGCGTGCGCAGCGGGGGCACATGGGCCGTTGGCTGGCACATACACGCAAGGCAAGCACATCGGCTGGGGTGTGGCCGGCGGATGCGACAGACGCGCCGCAGCGGCAGCGAGGGAGACACGGGAGCGCAGGCGAGGGGGCCACGCGGAGATAGGACGGGGAGGGAGGGGGAAACGAAGAGCAGCACACAGGGGCAGCACCGACGCCGTGTGCGTGCGCGGCTGGCCGAGGGGTGCGGGGGTGCGAGTCGCAGCACGTGAGGGTGCTCCTCCACCAGTGCCCACACCCCTCCACTCCCCGTACTCACGCGCTCGCACACACCCGGCACCGCGCCCTTACCCGTAGCGCGGCCCCATGCGGCGGGCGGGCGGGCGGCGCCAGCAGCAGCCGACATCCCCTCAGCAGCCTCCGTTCCTGCGCGCTCTGCCGCCGAGCATGACAGTCATGCAGGGGTCGCGGCGCGGCACCCAAGCGGTTGCCACGGCCGGCGACGCGACGGCCGCCCCCATGGCGACATGGCGCACGCCGCCGCCGCACGCCGGCGCAACAGCGTCCCGGCGCCATCGCCCTCCAACCCGACCGTCGCAACAGCGCTCCACGCCGGCGACCAGCCGCACAACACACAGACTACACGCCGTGCCTCTCAGTCTGCGCCGCTCACGGCTGGGGGGCGCCTCTGCATCACCGCGCTTCCTCGAGAAGCACCCATGACCCGCGCGCCAACGTGCAGCAGAGAGAGGAGTGGGGCACACGATGAGGCATCGGCACAGAAGGCGGCTGCGCTGCCAGAGGGCGCGCCCGCACACAGACATGTACACACACATGTATATATATATATACCGGCACGCACATGGCGCGGCCCCACCACGGGCAGCAGCAAAGAGCGCCGCCTGCACCCCCTACCCTGCCCTCACGGGGAGGAGGGGGACGGCAGCGGCGGCGGTGACGCTGCTGGTTTTAACGAGTCGGACAACGGACGCAAGCGTCATAGCGAGCAGGCACGCGCGCAGGAAGGCGTACCGCAAAGCAAACAGAGGCGAAGCAAGAGAGGAGAGAAAAGCGCACGCACGCCCTCCGCCCTGTGAGGCGAGGGCAACAAGCGAGCGGTCCGCGAGGACAGCGCAATGCGAGGCGTTTTGCGGTGATGTCGGTGCATATACACGCACAGCCATGTATATATAGACATCTATATATGTATATGCATTCACCGTCTTGCTTTTGGTTAGGTGTGCTGATTCGCATATCTGTGCGAATCAGTGAGGCATGCACCTGCTTCTCACCGCCTCCCTTCCACCACGCACAAGCCGGCACATGCGCGCCTGCAGCCACGGCGCCCCTACGCCCTGTGGCACGGCAGCCACATCCGCGTCGTCGAGGACGAGCCGTCCTGCCGCTGCACCGGCGCCACGCGCACCGGGCCGCACTGCACGCCGCGCTCCCAGCGGGGCCGCCCTCAGGGTCGTGCTCCAAGGGCGGAGGCCGTGGCCTCTGTCGGTGGGGACGGCGCAGCAGTGCGTAGCAGGGGGTGGTCGTCGTACACGCCGCACGAGCCGAGGGAGAATGTTGCCCAGCCGCAGGTCAGGGCCGTGTGAGACCCCGCAGTGTCTGCCTGCATGCCGTGCTTCTCCCCCTCAGTCCCCTGAAGGCCGCTGCATCCCGTCACATGCGGCGTGGCGACTCCCCACGGTGGAGGCGGGAGGATTCGGTGGTGTGCGTCAGCAACGAAGCCATCGAAACAAATCGCACAAGAGAGAGGCGAGGAGACGCAGCGACACAGGGGCGCACACGCACACACCACGCCTGTCTCTGCGCGCAGAGGAGAACAGCAAGCATGAGCGCGCTCGAGGGAGACGAGCGTCGAGTAAAGCGAGAGCGCGGGGCGGCACCCGCGACCAACGCACGAAAACAGAGACACGCGAACAACGGCAGCGTTAGTGAAGGAGGGCCGCGGGGGCCGCTCACGGAACGAGGGGGAGGACGGTCACAGGGGCGCATGCGCCTGCTCACACGCACACGCCGTGTACCACACGCAAGCATGCAGGAAGTGCTGCAATCGCCCCTCGGCAGCGGTGCCTATGCACGGCGTGCCGCACACGCACGGACACACGTCAGAGAAGCGAGAGGGCTGGGCCGGCGAACGGCAGACACGGGAACCCGCAGCCTTGGCACCCTCATCCTCGCTGACAGCAGCCAACCACCACGAGGACGCCGGTGTGGAGGGGCCGCGCCGCTATCAAGCTCGCCCTCCGCTTCCTGCGGCATCTTTACTGTTATTCTTGCTCTGCGTACTCCTTCGAGTTTGCACTGTCATCTGATTCCGTCATGTGCGATGGAAGCAGCAAGAAGATGATGTTCAGGATATCCAGTATCCAGGCGATCAAAAAAAGAACGAACCCTCTGCCGAAGAGCATACCCAACCTCTTAAAGCTCGGACACACCATGTTCTCGTCTGTGTTGTAGACCACCGCCACGGCCGCCCACACAGCGCACAAGGTGACCGCGCCGACCACGTTCAGCGCCAGGCAGACCCAGCGGAGGATACTGCAGCAGAACAGCAAAGTAAGGCCTGCGACGAACGCCGCGCCGTAGACAACGATGCTGAAGACAGCAAGCCCCCGTGCATCCCGAAAACGTTTCACGGTTTGCGGACAGTCGAAGAGAGTCTCACTGATTTTAGAGGTATACACAAACCTACCGCAGTTTAACATGAAGCCCCACAAGGTGTAACAATAAACGTCGATAACTGGATCCTCTTGACTGCGGAACACGTCCAGCGGCGTTCCCACCAGCACCAGAAGGAACGCCAGGAACTGGAGGGCCACGTAGAGAAGGAGAGGGACATTGTACGTCATGGGCGCAGACCGACAAGCAGCGAGGGACTGAGAGGGGCGGCGCCGAGGCAGACGCGAGAGGCAACGGCAGGGGTGGGGTGGGCGAGATGGCGCAGCACAGCGGACGAGGAGGGAGGGGGCAGATGGGAGAGCGGGAGAGAGCGGAGGAGAGTCGAGGCGTGGCGACGCGATGTCTTCGCTTCGGTGGCGTGTGCGCGCACGCGTTGTGGTTGGGCGGTCGGTTGTGTGCGGGTGTGTTGTGAGAGGCGGTAGAGGGATGGGCGGCGTGGGCGGCAGTGAAAAGGGGCGAGAAGAACGGCGGAGAGACGGGGAGAGAGAGGCGGGGGAGGCAGTGGTAAAGAGAGACACCAAGTGACACGGCGACGCGTGCGCAGCGGGGGCACATGGGCCGTTGGCTGGCACATACACGCAAGGCAAGCACATCGGCTGGGGTGGGGCCGGCGGATGCGACAGACGCGCCGCAGCGGCAGCGAGGGAGACACGGGAGCGCAGGCGAGGGGGCCACGCGGAGATAGGACGGGGAGGGGAGGGGGAAACGAAGAGCAGCACACAGGGGCAGCACCGACGCCGTGTGCGTGCGCGGCTGGCCGAGGGGTGCGGGGGTGCGAGTCGCAGCACGTGAGGGTGCTCCTCCACCAGTGCCCACACCCCTCCACTCCCCGTACTCACGCGCTCGCACACACCCGGCACCGCGCCCTTACCCGTAGCGCGGCCCCATGCGGCGGGCGGGCGGGCGGCGCCAGCAGCAGCCGACATCCCCTCAGCAGCCTCCGTTCCTGCGCGCTCTGCCGCCGAGCATGACAGTCATGCAGAGGACGCGGCGCGGCACCCAAGCGGTTGCCACGGCCAGCGACGCGACGGCCGCCCCCATGGCGACATGGCGCACGCCGCCGCCGCACGCCGGCGCAACAGCGTCCCGGCGCCATCGCCCTCCAACCCAACCGTCGCAACAGCGCTCCACGCCGGCGACCAGCCGCACAACACACAGACTACACGCCGTGCCTCTCAGTCTGCGCCGCTCACGGCTGGGGGGCGCCTCTGCATCACCGCGCTTCCTCGAGAAGCACCCATGACCCGCGCGCCAACGTGCAGCAGAGAGAGGAGTGGGGCACACGATGAGGCATCGGCACAGAAGGCGGCTGCGCTGCCAGAGGGCGCGCGCGCACACAGACATGTACACACACATGTATATATATATACCGGCACGCACATGGCGCGGCCCCACCACGGGCAGCAGCAAAGAGCGCCGCCTGCACCCCCTACCCTGCCCTCACGGGGAGGAGGGGGACGGCAGCGGCGGCGGTGACGCTGTTGGTTTTAACGAGTCGGACAACGGACGCAAGCGTCATAGCGAGCAGGCACGCGCGCAGGAAGGCGTACCGCAAAGCAAACAGAGGCGAAGCAAGAGAGGAGAGAAAAGCGCACGCACGCCCTCCGCCCTGTCAGGCGAGGGCAACAAGCGAGCGGTCCGCGAGGACAGCGCAATGCAAGGAGTTTTGCGGTGATGTCGGTGCATATACACACACAGCCATGTATATATAGACATCTATATATGTATATGCACCCACCGTCTTGCTTTTGGTTAGGTGTGCTGATTCGCATATCTGTGCGAATCAGTGAGGCATGCACCTGCTTCTCACCGCCTCCCTTCCACCACGCACAAGCCGGCACATGCGCGCCTGCAGCCACGGCGCCCCTACGCCCTGTGGCACGGCGGCCACATCCGCGTCGTCGAGGACGAGCCGTCCTGCCGCTGCACCGGCGCCACGCGCACCGGGCCGCACTGCACGCCGCGCTCCCAGCGGGGCCGCCCTCAGGGTCGTGCTCCAGGGGCGGAGGCCGTGGCCTCTGTCGGTGGGGACGGCGCAGCAGTGCGTAGCAGGGGGTGGTCGTCGTACACGCCGCACGAGCCGAGGGAGAATGTTGCCCAGCCGCAGGTCAGGGCCGTGTGAGACCCCGCAGTGTCTGCCTGCATGCCGTGCTTCTCCCCCTCAGTCCCCTGAAGGCCGCTGCATCCCGTCACATGCGGCGTGGCGACTCCCCACGGTGGAGGCGGGAGGATTCGGTGGTGTGCGTCAGCAACGAAGCCATCGAAACAAATCGCACAAGAGAGAGGCGAGGAGACGCAGCGACACAGGGGGCGCACACGCACACACCACGCCTCTCTCTGCGCGCAGAGGAGAACAGCAAGCATGAGCGCGCTCGAGGGAGACGAGCGTCGAGTAAAGCGAGAGCGCGGGGCGGCACCCGCGACCAACGCACGAAAACAGAGGCACGCGAACAACGGCAGCGTTAGTGAGGGAGGGCTGCGGGGGCCGCTCACGGAACGAGGGGGAGGACGGTCACAGGGGCGCATGCGCCTGCTCACACGCACACGCCGTGTACCACACGCAAGCATGCAGGAAGTGCTGCAATCGCCCCTCGGCAGCGGTGCCTATGCACGGCGTGCCGCACACTCACGGACGCACGTCAGAGAAGCGAGAGGGGTGGGCCGGCGAACGGCAGACACGGGAACCCGCAGCCTTCGCACCCTCATCCTCGCTGACAGCAGCCAACCACCACGAGGACGCCGGTGTGGAGGGGCCGCGCCGCTATCAAGCTCGCCCTCCGCTTCCTGCGGCTTCTTTACTGTTCCTCTTGCTCTGTGTACTCCTTCGAGTTTGTACTGTCATCTGATTCCGTCATGTGCGATGGAAGCAGCAAGAAGATGATGTTCAGGATATCCAGTATCCAGGCCACCACCAAGAGAAAGAACCCGGCACCGAAGGTGCTGCGATCCTTCAGCCTGGAGCAGGATGGGTTAGGAGGCTTGTTGTACGTCACCGCCATGGCCGCCCACACAACGCACAAGGTGACCACGCCAACGGTGTTCAGCGCTAGGCAGACCAAGCGGAGAGAGGAGCAGCAGAACAGCAAAGTAAGGCCTGCGATGAACGCCGCGCCGTACACGAGGACGGAGATGAGAGCGAACGCCTGTGCCACGCGGAAAAGGGTGAGACGCGAAGGGCAATTACTCCATAGCATCTCGCTGTAGAGCAAGTAGTCACTCGACCCGCACTTATAAGGGCTACCCCACAGGGTAATGCAAACGGGATCGCCACTCGAAACCCTCAAGCGAAACATCTCCAGCGGCGTGCCGGCCAGCACGAAAAGAAGCGCCAGGAACTGGAGGACCACGTAGAGAACGAGGGGGACACTGCACTTCATGGGCGCAGACCGACAAGCAGCGAGGGACTGAGAGGGGCGGCGCCGAGGCAGACGCGAGAGGCAACGGCAGGGGTGGGGTGGGCGAGATGGCGCAGCACAGCGGACGAGGAGGGAGGGGGCAGATGGGAGAGCGGAGGAGAGTCGAGGCGTGGCGACGCGATGTCTTCGCTTCGGTGGCGTGTGCGCGCACGCGTTGTGGTTGGGCGGTCGGTTGTGTGCGGGTGTGTTGTGAGAGGCGGTAGAGGGATGGGCGGCGTGGGCGGCAGTGAAAAGGGGCGAGAAGAACGGCGGAGAGACGGGGAGAGAGAGGCGGGGGAGGCAGTGGTAAAGAGAGACAGCCAAGTGACACGGCGACGCGTGCGCAGCGGGGGCACATGGGCCGTTGGCTGGCACATACACGCAAGGCAAGCACATCGGCTGGGGTGGGGCCGGCGGATGCGACAGACGCGCCGCAGCGGCAGCGAGGGAGACACGGGAGCGCAGGCGAGGGGGCCACGCGGAGATAGGACGGGGAGGGGAGGGGGAAACGAAGAGCAGCACACAGGGGCAGCACCGACGCCGTGTGCGTGCGCGGCTGGCCGAGGGGTGCGGGGGTGCGAGTCGCAGCACGTGAGGGTGCTCCTCCACCAGTGCCCACACCCCTCCACTCCCCGTACTCACGCGCTCGCACACACCCGGCACCGCGCCCTTACCCGTAGCGCGGCCCCATGCGGCGGGCGGGCGGGCGGCGCCAGCAGCAGCCGACATCCCCTCAGCAGCCTTGCGTTCGTGCGCGCTCTGCCGCCGAGCATGACAGTCATGCAGAGGTCGCGGCGCGGCACCCAAGCGGTTGCCACGGCCGGCGACGCGACGGCCGCCCCCATGGCGACATGGCGCACGCCGCCGCCGCACGCCGGCGCAACAGCGTCCCGGCGCCATCGCCCTCCAACCCAACCGTCGCAACAGCGCTCCACGCCGGCGACCAGCCGCACAACACACAGACTACACACCGTGCCTCTCAGTCTGCGCCGCTCACGGCTGGGGGGCGCCTCTGCATCACCGCGCTTCCTCGAGAAGCACCCATGACCCGCGCGCCAACGTGCAGCAGAGAGAGGAGTGGGGCACACGATGAGGCATCGGCACAGAAGGCGGCTGCGCTGCCAGAGGGCGCGCGCGCACACAGACATGTACACACACATGTATATATATATACCGGCACGCACATGGCGCGGCCCCACCACGGGCAGCAGCAAAGAGCGCCGCCTGCACCCCCTACCCTGCCCTCACGGGGAGGAGGGGGACGGCAGCGGCGGCGGTGACGCTGTTGGTTTTAACGAGTCGGACAACGGACGCAAGCATGATAGCGAGCAGGCACGCGCGCAGGAAGGCGTACCGCAAAGCAAACAGAGGCGAAGCAAGAGAGGAGAGAAAAGCGCACGCACGCCCTCCGCCCTGTGAGGCGAGGGCAACAAGCGAGCGGTCCGCGAGGACAGCGCAATGCAAGGAGTTTTGCGGTGATGTCGGTGCATATACACACACAGCCATGTATATATAGACATCTATATATGTATATGCACCCACCGTCTTGCTTTTGGTTAGGTGTGCTGATTCGCATATCTGTGCGAATCAGTGAGGCATGCACCTGCTTCTCACCGCCTCCCTTCCACCACGCACAAGCCGGCACATGCGCGCCTGCAGCCACGGCGCCCCTACGCCCTGTGGCACGGCGGCCACATCCGCGTCGTCGAGGACGAGCCGTCCTGCCGCTGCACCGGCGCCACGCGCACCGGGCCGCACTGCACGCCGCGCTCCCAGCGGGGCCGCCCTCAGGGTCGTGCTCCAGGGGCGGAGGCCGTGGCCTCTGTCGGTGGGGACGGCGCAGCAGTGCGTAGCAGGGGGTGGTCGTCGTACACGCCGCACGAGCCGAGGGAGAATGTTGCCCAGCCGCAGGTCAGGGCCGTGTGAGACCCCGCAGTGTCTGCCTGCATGCCGTGCTTCTCCCCCTCAGTCCCCTGAAGGCCGCTGCATCCCGTCACATGCGGCGTGGCGACTCCCCACGGTGGAGGCGGGAGGATTCGGTGGTGTGCGTCAGCAACGAAGCCATCGAAACAAATCGCACAAGAGAGAGGCGAGGAGACGCAGCGACACAGGGGGCGCACACGCACACACCACGCCTCTCTCTGCGCGCAGAGGAGAACAGCAAGCATGAGCGCGCTCGAGGGAGACGAGCGTCGAGTAAAGCGAGAGCGCGGGGCGGCACCCGCGACCAACGCACGAAAACAGAGGCACGCGAACAACGGCAGCGTTAGTGAGGGAGGGCTGCGGGGGCCGCTCACGGAACGAGGGGGAGGACGGTCACAGGGGCGCATGCGCCTGCTCACACGCACACGCCGTGTACCACACGCAAGCATGCAGGAAGTGCTGCAATCGCCCCTCGGCAGCGGTGCCTATGCACGGCGTGCCGCACACTCACGGACGCACGTCAGAGAAGCGAGAGGGGTGGGCCGGCGAAGGGCAGACACGGGAACCCGCAGCCTTCGCACCCTCATCCTCGCTGACAGCAGCCAACCACCACGAGGACGCCGGTGTGGAGGGGCCGCGCCGCTATCAAGCTCGCCCTCCGCTTCCTGCGGCTTCTTTACTGTTCCTCTTGCTCTGTGTACTCCTTCGAGTTTGCACTGTCATCTGATTCCGTCATGTGCGATGGAAGCAGCAAGAAGATGATGTTCAGGATATCCAGTATCCAGGCCACCACCAAGAGAAAGAACCCGGCACCGAAGGTGCTGCGATCCTTCAGCCTGGAGCAGGATGGGTTAGGAGGCTTGTTGTACGTCACCGCCATGGCCGCCCACACAACGCACAAGGTGACCACGCCAACGGTGTTCAGCGCTAGGCAGACCAAGCGGAGAGAGGAGCAGCAGAACAGCAAAGTAAGGCCTGCGATGAACGCCGCGCCGTACACGAGGACGGAGATGAGAGCGAACGCCTGTGCCACGCGGAAAAGGGTGAGACGCGAAGGGCAATTACTCCATAGCATCTCGCTGTAGAGCAAGTAGTCACTCGACCCGCACTTATAAGGGCTACCCCACAGGGTAATGCAAACGGGATCGCCACTCGAAACCCTCAAGCGAAACATCTCCAGCGGCGTGCCGGCCAGCACGAAAAGAAGCGCCAGGAACTGGAGGACCACGTAGAGAACGAGGGGGACACTGCACTTCATGGGCGCAGACCGACAAGCAGCGAGGGACTGAGAGGGGCGGCGCCGAGGCAGACGCGAGAGGCAACGGCAAGGGTGGGGTGGGCGAGATGGCGCAGCACAGCGGACGAGGAGGGAGGGGGCAGATGGGAGAGCGGAGGAGAGTCGAGGCGTGGCGACGCGATGTCTTCGCTTCGGTGGCGTGTGCGCGCACGCGTTGTGGTTGGGCGGTCGGTTGTGTGCGGGTGTGTTGTGAGAGGCGGTAGAGGGATGGGCGGCGTGGGCGGCAGTGAAAAGGGGCGAGAAGAACGGCGGAGAGACGGGGAGAGAGAGGCGGGGGAGGCAGTGGTAAAGAGAGACAGCCAAGTGACACGGCGACGCGTGCGCAGCGGGGGCACATGGGCCGTTGGCTGGCACATACACGCAAGGCAAGCACATCGGCTGGGGTGGGGCCGGCGGATGCGACAGACGCGCCGCAGCGGCAGCGAGGGAGACACGGGAGCGCAGGCGAGGGGGCCACGCGGAGATAGGACGGGGAGGGAGGGGGAAACGAAGAGCAGCACACAGGGGCAGCACCGACGCCGTGTGCGTGCGCGGCTGGCCGAGGGGTGCGGGGGTGCGAGTCGCAGCACGTGAGGGTGCTCCTCCACCAGTGCCCACACCCCTCCACTCCCCGTACTCACGCGCTCGCACACACCCGGCACCGCGCCCTTACCCGTAGCGCGGCCCCATGCGGCGGGCGGGCGGGCGGCGCCAGCAGCAGCCGACATCCCCTCAGCAGCCTTGCGTTCGTGCGCGCTCTGCCGCCGAGCATGACAGTCATGCAGAGGTCGCGGCGCGGCACCCAAGCGGTTGCCACGGCCGGCGACGCGACGGCCGCCCCCATGGCGACATGGCGCACGCCGCCGCCGCACGCCGGCGCAACAGCGTCCCGGCGCCATCGCCCTCCAACCCAACCGTCGCAACAGCGCTCCACGCCGGCGACCAGCCGCACAACACACAGACTACACACCGTGCCTCTCAGTCTGCGCCGCTCACGGCTGGGGGGCGCCTCTGCATCACCGCGCTTCCTCGAGAAGCACCCATGACCCGCGCGCCAACGTGCAGCAGAGAGAGGAGTGGGGCACACGATGAGGCATCGGCACAGAAGGCGGCTGCGCTGCCAGAGGGCGCGCGCGCACACAGACATGTACACACACATGTATATATATATACCGGCACGCACATGGCGCGGCCCCACCACGGGCAGCAGCAAAGAGCGCCGCCTGCACCCCCTACCCTGCCCTCACGGGGAGGAGGGGGACGGCAGCGGCGGCGGTGACGCTGTTGGTTTTAACGAGTCGGACAACGGACGCAAGCATGATAGCGAGCAGGCACGCGCGCAGGAAGGCGTACCGCAAAGCAAACAGAGGCGAAGCAAGAGAGGAGAGAAAAGCGCACGCACGCCCTCCGCCCTGTGAGGCGAGGGCAACAAGCGAGCGGTCCGCGAGGACAGCGCAATGCAAGGAGTTTTGCGGTGATGTCGGTGCATATACACACACAGCCATGTATATATAGACATCTATATATGTATATGCACCCACCGTCTTGCTTTTGGTTAGGTGTGCTGATTCGCATATCTGTGCGAATCAGTGAGGCATGCACCTGCTTCTCACCGCCTCCCTTCCACCACGCACAAGCCGGCACATGCGCGCCTGCAGCCACGGCGCCCCTACGCCCTGTGGCACGGCGGCCACATCCGCGTCGTCGAGGACGAGCCGTCCTGCCGCTGCACCGGCGCCACGCGCACCGGGCCGCACTGCACGCCGCGCTCCCAGCGGGGCCGCCCTCAGGGTCGTGCTCCAGGGGCGGAGGCCGTGGCCTCTGTCGGTGGGGACGGCGCAGCAGTGCGTAGCAGGGGGTGGTCGTCGTACACGCCGCACGAGCCGAGGGAGAATGTTGCCCAGCCGCAGGTCAGGGCCGTGTGAGACCCCGCAGTGTCTGCCTGCATGCCGTGCTTCTCCCCCTCAGTCCCCTGAAGGCCGCTGCATCCCGTCACATGCGGCGTGGCGACTCCCCACGGTGGAGGCGGGAGGATTCGGTGGTGTGCGTCAGCAACGAAGCCATCGAAACAAATCGCACAAGAGAGAGGCGAGGAGACGCAGCGACACAGGGGGCGCACACGCACACACCACGCCTCTCTCTGCGCGCAGAGGAGAACAGCAAGCATGAGCGCGCTCGAGGGAGACGAGCGTCGAGTAAAGCGAGAGCGCGGGGCGGCACCCGCGACCAACGCACGAAAACAGAGGCACGCGAACAACGGCAGCGTTAGTGAGGGAGGGCTGCGGGGGCCGCTCACGGAACGAGGGGGAGGACGGTCACAGGGGCGCATGCGCCTGCTCACACGCACACGCCGTGTACCACACGCAAGCATGCAGGAAGTGCTGCAATCGCCCCTCGGCAGCGGTGCCTATGCACGGCGTGCCGCACACTCACGGACGCACGTCAGAGAAGCGAGAGGGGTGGGCCGGCGAAGGGCAGACACGGGAACCCGCAGCCTTCGCACCCTCATCCTCGCTGACAGCAGCCAACCACCACGAGGACGCCGGTGTGGAGGGGCCGCGCCGCTATCAAGCTCGCCCTCCGCTTCCTGCGGCTTCTTTACTGTTCCTCTTGCTCTGTGTACTCCTTCGAGTTTGTACTGTCATCTGATTCCGTCATGTGCGATGGAAGCAGCAAGAAGATGATGTTCAGGATATCCAGTATCCAGGCCACCACCAAGAGAAAGAACCCGGCACCGAAGGTGCTGCGATCCTTCAGCCTGGAGCAGGATGGGTTAGGAGGCTTGTTGTACGTCACCGCCATGGCCGCCCACACAACGCACAAGGTGACCACGCCAACGGTGTTCAGCGCTAGGCAGACCAAGCGGAGAGAGGAGCAGCAGAACAGCAAAGTAAGGCCTGCGATGAACGCCGCGCCGTACACGAGGACGGAGATGAGAGCGAACGCCTGTGCCACGCGGAAAAGGGTGAGACGCGAAGGGCAATTACTCCATAGCATCTCGCTGTAGAGCAAGTAGTCACTCGACCCGCACTTATAAGGGCTACCCCACAGGGTAATGCAAACGGGATCGCCACTCGAAACCCTCAAGCGAAACATCTCCAGCGGCGTGCCGGCCAGCACGAAAAGAAGCGCCAGGAACTGGAGGACCACGTAGAGAACGAGGGGGACACTGCACTTCATGGGCGCAGACCGACAAGCAGCGAGGGACTGAGAGGGGCGGCGCCGAGGCAGACGCGAGAGGCAACGGCAAGGGTGGGGTGGGCGAGATGGCGCAGCACAGCGGACGAGGAGGGAGGGGGCAGATGGGAGAGCGGAGGAGAGTCGAGGCGTGGCGACGCGATGTCTTCGCTTCGGTGGCGTGTGCGCGCACGCGTTGTGGTTGGGCGGTCGGTTGTGTGCGGGTGTGTTGTGAGAGGCGGTAGAGGGATGGGCGGCGTGGGCGGCAGTGAAAAGGGGCGAGAAGAACGGCGGAGAGACGGGGAGAGAGAGGCGGGGGAGGCAGTGGTAAAGAGAGACAGCCAAGTGACACGGCGACGCGTGCGCAGCGGGGGCACATGGGCCGTTGGCTGGCACATACACGCAAGGCAAGCACATCGGCTGGGGTGGGCCGGCGGATGCGACAGACGCGCCGCAGCGGCAGCGAGGGAGACACGGGAGCGCAGGCGAGGGGGCCACGCGGAGATAGGACGGGGAGGGAGGGGGAAACGAAGAGCAGCACACAGGGGCAGCACCGACGCCGTGTGCGTGCGCGGCTGGCCGAGGGGTGCGGGGGTGCGAGTCGCAGCACGTGAGGGTGCTCCTCCACCAGTGCCCACACCCCTCCACTCCCCGTACTCACGCGCTCGCACACACCCGGCACCGCGCCCTTACCCGTAGCGCGGCCCCATGCGGCGGGCGGGCGGGCGGCGCCAGCAGCAGCCGACATCCCCTCAGCAGCCTTGCGTTCGTGCGCGCTCTGCCGCCGAGCATGACAGTCATGCAGAGGTCGCGGCGCGGCACCCAAGCGGTTGCCACGGCCGGCGACGCGACGGCCGCCCCCATGGCGACATGGCGCACGCCGCCGCCGCACGCCGGCGCAACAGCGTCCCGGCGCCATCGCCCTCCAACCCAACCGTCGCAACAGCGCTCCACGCCGGCGACCAGCCGCACAACACACAGACTACACACCGTGCCTCTCAGTCTGCGCCGCTCACGGCTGGGGGGCGCCTCTGCATCACCGCGCTTCCTCGAGAAGCACCCATGACCCGCGCGCCAACGTGCAGCAGAGAGAGGAGTGGGGCACACGATGAGGCATCGGCACAGAAGGCGGCTGCGCTGCCAGAGGGCGCGCGCGCACACAGACATGTACACACACATGTATATATATATACCGGCACGCACATGGCGCGGCCCCACCACGGGCAGCAGCAAAGAGCGCCGCCTGCACCCCCTACCCTGCCCTCACGGGGAGGAGGGGGACGGCAGCGGCGGCGGTGACGCTGTTGGTTTTAACGAGTCGGACAACGGACGCAAGCATGATAGCGAGCAGGCACGCGCGCAGGAAGGCGTACCGCAAAGCAAACAGAGGCGAAGCAAGAGAGGAGAGAAAAGCGCACGCACGCCCTCCGCCCTGTGAGGCGAGGGCAACAAGCGAGCGGTCCGCGAGGACAGCGCAATGCGAGGCGTTTTGCGGTGATGTCATTGCAGACACACACAACAGCTATACAGCGATAGATAATAATATGTAGAGAGAAAAAGATGGACTGCTCATTCGAGCGATCCCATTGTTTTGTTACTGATAGCTAACGCGGTCTTCAGCTGCTTCTCACCGCCTCCCTTCCACCACGCACAAGCCGGCACATGGGCGCCTGCAGCCACGGCGCCCCTACGCCCTGTGGCACGGCGGCCACATCCGCGTCGTCGAGGACGAGCCGTCCTGCCGCTGTATCGGCGCCACGCGCACCGGGCCGCACTGCACGCCGCGCTCCCAGCGGGGCCGCCCTCAGGGTCGTGCTCCAAGGGCGGAGGCCGTGGCCTCTGTCGGTGGGGACGGCGCAGCAGTGCGTAGCAGGGGGTGGTCGTCGTACACGCCGCACGAGCCGAGGGAGAATGTTGCCCAGCCGCAGGTCAGGGCCGTGTGAGACCCCGCAGTGTCTGCCTGCATGCCGTGCTTCTCCCCCTCAGTCCCCTGAAGGCCGCTGCATCCCGTCACATGCGGCGTGGCGACTCCCCACGGTGGAGGCGGGAGGATTCGGTGGTGTGCGTCAGCAACGAAGAGATCGAAACAAATCGCACAAGAGAGAGGCGAGGAGACGCAGCGACACAGGGGGCGCACACGCACACACCACGCCTCTCTCTGCGCGCAGAGGAGAACAGCAAGCATGAGCGCGCTCGAGGGAGACGAGCGTCGAGTAAAGCGAGAGCGCGGGGCGGCACCCGCGACCAACGCACGAAAACAGAGACACGCGAACAACGGCAGCGTTAGTGAGGGAGGGCCGCGGGGGCCGCTCACGGAACGAGGGGGAGGACGGTCACAGGGGCGCATGCGCCTGCTCACACGCACACGCCGTGTACCACACGCAAGCATGCAGGAAGTGCTGCAATCGCCCCTCGGCAGCGGTGCCTATGCACGGCGTGCCGCACACTCACGGACGCACGTCAGAGAAGCGAGAGGGGTGGGCCGGCGAAGGGCAGACACGGGAACCCGCAGCCTTCGCACCCTCATCCTCGCTGACAGCAGCCAACCACCACGAGGACGCCGGTGTGGAGGGGCCGCGCCGCTATCAAGCTCGCCCTCCGCTCTGTCGTGATGCCTCCATCCTACTCCTGCGCTGTCGGTGGCTTCTCTTTCTTATCCTCAGCAGCGTCGCAGGTGAGGGAGGGAAGCAGCAAAAAGGTGATGTTGACGATATCCAGTATCCAGGCGATCAAAAAAAGAACGAACCCTCTGCCGAAGAGCATACCCAACCTCTTCATGCTCGGACACACCGTGTTCTCGTCTGTGTTGTAGACCACCGCCATGGCCGCCCACACAGCGCACAAGGTGACCGCGCCGACCACGTTCAGCGCCAGGCAGACCCAGCGGAGGATACTGCAGCAGAACAGCAAAGTAAGGCCTGCGACGAACGCCGCGCCGTAGACAAAGATGCTGAAGACAGCAAGCCCCCGTGCATCCCGAAAACGTTTCACGGTTTGCGGACAATGGCCGAAAGTCTCAATGATTTTAGAGGTATACACAAACCTACCGCAGTTTGACATGAAGCCCCACAAGGTGTAACAATAAACGTCGGTAAATGAATCGTCTTTACTGCGGAACACGTCCAGCGGCGTTCCCGCCAGCACCAGAAGAAACGCCAGGAACTGGAGGGCCAAGTAGAGAACGAGGGGGACACTGTACGTCATGGGCGCAGACCGACAAGCAGCGAGGGACTGAGAGGGGCGGCGCCGAGGCAGACGCGAGAGGCAACGGCAGGGTGGGGTGGGCGAGATGGCGCAGCACAGCGGACGAGGAGGGAGGGGGCAGATGGGAGAGCGGAGGAGAGTCGAGGCGTGGCGACGCGATGTCTTCGCTTCGGTGGCGTGTGCGCGCACGCGTTGTGGTTGGGCGGTCGGTTGTGTGCGGGTGTGTTGTGAGAGGCGGTAGAGGGATGGGCGGCGTGGGCGGCAGTGAAAAGGGGCGAGAAGAACGGCGGAGAGACGGGGAGAGAGAGGCGGGGGAGGCAGTGGTAAAGAGAGACAGCCAAGTGACACGGCGACGCGTGCGCAGCGGGGGCACATGGGCCGTTGGCTGGCACATACACGCAAGGCAAGCACATCGGCTGGGGTGGGGCCGGCGGATGCGACAGACGCGCCGCAGCGGCAGCGAGGGAGACACGGGAGCGCAGGCGAGGGGGCCACGCGGAGATAGGACGGGGAGGGGAGGGGGAAGCGAAGAGCAGCACACAGGGGCAGCACCGACGCCGTGTGCGTGCGCGGCTGGCCGAGGGGTGCGGGGGTGCGAGTCGCAGCACGTGAGGGTGCTCCTCCACCAGTGCCCACACCCCTCCACTCCCCGTACTCACGCGCTCGCACACACCCGGCACCGCGCCCTTACCCGTAGCGCGGCCCCATGCGGCGGGCGGGCGGGCGGCGCCAGCAGCAGCCGACATCCCCTCAGCAGCCTTGCGTTCGTGCGCGCTCTGCCGCCGAGCATGACAGTCATGCAGGGGTCGCGGCGCGGCACCCAAGCGGTTGCCACGGCCGGCGACGCGACGGCCGCCCCCATGGCGACATGGCGCACGCCGCCGCCGCACGCCGGCGCAACAGCGTCCCGGCGCCATCGCCCTCCAACCCGACCGTCGCAACAGCGCTCCACGCCGGCGACCAGCCGCACAACACACAGACTACACGCCGTGCCTCTCAGTCTGCGCCGCTCACGGCTGGGGGGCGCCTCTGCATCACCGCGCTTCCTCGAGAAGCACCCATGACCCGCGCGCCAACGTGCAGCAGAGAGAGGAGTGGGGCACACGATGAGGCATCGGCACAGAAGGCGGCTGCGCTGCCAGAGGGCGCGCGCGCACACAGACATGCACACACACATGTATATATATATATACCGGCACGCACATGGCGCGGCCCCACCACGGGCAGCAGCAAAGAGCGCCGCCTGCACCCCCTACCCTGCCCTCACGGGGAGGAGGGGGACGGCAGCGGCGGCGGTGACGCTGTTGGTTTTAACGAGTCGGACAACGGACGCAAGCGTCATAGCGAGCAGGCACGCGCGCAGGAAGGCGTACCGCAAAGCAAACAGAGGCGAAGCAAGAGAGGAGAGAAAAGCGCACGCACGCCCTCCGCCCTGTCAGGCGAGGGCAACAAGCGAGCGGTCCGCGAGGACAGCGCAATGCGAGGCGTTTTGCGGTGATGTCATTGCAGACACACACACGCAGCCACACACCGATAGATAATAATATGTAGAGAGAAAAAGATGGACTGCTCATTCGAGCGAGCCCATTGTTTTGTAACTGATAGCTAACGCGGTCTTCAGCTGCTTCTCACCGCCTCCCTTCCACCACGCACAAGCCGGCACATGCGCGCCTGCAGCCACGGCGCCCCTACGCCCTGTGGCACGGCGGCCACATCCGCGTCGTCGAGGACGAGCCGTCCTGCCGCTGCGCCGGCGCCACGCGCACCGGGCCGCACTGCACGCCGCGCTCCCAGCGGGGCCGCCCTCAGGGTCGTGCTCCAAGGGCGGAGGCCGTGGCCTCTGTCGGTGGGGACGGCGCAGCAGTGCGTAGCAGGGGGCGGTCGTCGTACACGCCGCACGAGCCGAGGGAGAATGTTGCCCAGCCGCAGGTCAGGGGTGTGTGAGACCCCGCAGTGTCTGCCTGCATGCCGTGCTTCTCCCCCTCAGTCCCCTGAAGGCCGCTGCATCCCGTCACATGCGGCGTGGCGACTCCCCACGGTGGAGGCGGGAGGATTCGGTGGTGTGCGTCAGCAACGAAGAGATCGAAACAAATCGCACAAGAGAGAGGCGAGGAGACGCAGCGACACAGGGGGCGCACACGCACACACCACGCCTCTCTCTGCGCGCAGAGGAGAACAGCAAGCATGAGCGCGCTCGAGGGAGACGAGCGTCGAGTAAAGCGAGAGCGCGGGGCGGCACCCGCGACCAACGCACGAAAACAGAGACACGCGAACAACGGCAGCGTTAGTGAGGGGGGGCCGCGGGGGCCGCTCACGGAACGAGGGGGTGGACGGTCACAGGGGCGCATGCGCCTGCACACACGGCCGTGCCGCTGCTGCCTGCGCACGCGCCGCCTTCTCTCCTTCCCACAACCGCCACCGCCTCCGCTGGCACCTCGCACCCTCCCCCTCGCCCGTCTCCGTCCACGCAGTCCACCGGGCCCGCGAGGGGGACAACAGAAACACGCGCGGCCGCGACGGCGGTGCGCGTAGCTGAAGAAGGGCGGGCGCGTCACCGATGCCGTGTGCGCGGAGTACGGGTGCGTGCACGCACGCGCGACAGGGCAGCGAGAGGGCTGGGCCGGCGAAGGACAGACACGGGAACCCGCAGCCTTCGCACCCTCATCCTCGCTGACAGCAGCCAACCACCACGAGGACGCCGGTGTGGAGGGGCCGCGCCGCTATCAAGGTCGCCCTCCGCTCCGTCCTGTTACCTCCATCCTACTCTTCCGCTTTCGGCGCCTTCGCCTTTTCGTTCGCTGTAGTGGCCGGGCCTGTGCACGGGAGCAGCAGGAGGATGATGTTGAGGATATCCAGTATCCAGGCCACCAGGAAGAGAACGAACCCGGTGCCAAACCGGTAGCCCAAATCCCTCACCTTAGAGCACTGTGGCCCATCGGCCTTGTTGTACGTCACCGCCATGGCCGCCCACACAGCGCACAAGGTGACCGCGCCAACGGCGTTCAGCGCCAGGCAAACCCAGCGGAGGATACTGCAGCAGAACAGCAAAGTAAGGCCTGCGACGAACGCCGCGCCGTACACAACAATAGAGACGAGAGCAAACCCCTGTCCAACGCGAACACGAGAAATACGCCCTCGACAACCCCTCCATAACACTTCGGGGAAAGAAAGATACCCATCAGACGAACATGAGATCTTCTGGCCCCACAGGGTAATGCAAATGGGATCGCCACCCGGCACACTCACGCGGAACACGTCCAGCGGCGTTCCCACCAGCACCAGAAGAAACGCCAGGAACTGGAGGGCCACGTAGAGAAGGAGGGGGACACTGCACTTCATGGGCGCAGACCGACAAGCAGCGAGGGACTGAGAGGGGCGGCGCCGAGGCAGACGCGAGAGGCAACGGCAGGGGTGGGGTGGGCGAGATGGCGCAGCACAGCGGACGAGGAGGGAGAGGGCAGATGGGAGAGCGGAGGAGAGTCGAGGCGTGGCGACGCGATGTCTTCGCTTCGGTGGCGTGTGCGCGCACGCGTTGTGGTTGGGCGGTCGGTTGTGTGCGGGTGTGTTGTGAGAGGCGGTAGAGGGATGGGCGGCGTGGGCAGCAGTGAAAAGGGGCGAGAAGAACGGCGGAGAGACGGGGAGAGAGAGGCGGGGGAGGCAGTGGTAAAGAGAGACAGCCAAGTGACACGGCGACGCGTGCGCAGCGGGGGCACATGGGCCGTTGGCTGGCACATACACGCAAGGCAAGCACATCGGCTGGGGTGTGGCCGGCGGATGCGACAGACGCGCCGCAGCGGCAGCGAGGGAGACACGGGAGCGCAGGCGAGGGGGCCACGCGGAGATAGGACGGGGAGGGGAGGGGGAAGCGAAGAGCAGCACACAGGGGCAGCACCGACGCCGTGTGCGTGCGCGGCTGGCCGAGGGGTGCGGGGGTGCGAGTCGCAGCACGTGAGGGTGCTCCTCCACCAGTGCCCACACCCCTCCACTCCCCGTACTCACGCGCTCGCACACACCCGGCACCGCGCCCTTACCCGTAGCGCGGCCCCATGCGGCGGGCGGGCGGGCGACGCCAGCAGCAGCCGACATCCCCTCAGCAGCCTTGCGTTCGTGCGCGCTCTGCCGCCGAGCATAACAGTCATGCAGGGGTCGCGGCGCGGCACCCAAGCGGTTGCCACGGCCGGCGACGCGACGGCCGCCCCCATGGCGACATGGCGCACGCCGCCGCCGCACGCCGGCGCAACAGCGTCCCGGCGCCATCGCCCTCCAACCCGACCGTCGCAACAGCGCTCCACGCCGGCGACCAGCCGCACAACACACAGACTACACGCCGTGCCTCTCAGTCTGCGCCGCTCACGGCTGGGGGGCGCCTCTGCATCACCGCGCTTCCTCGAGAAGCACCCATGACCCGCGCGCCAACGTGCAGCAGAGAGAGGAGTGGGGCACACGATGAGGCATCGGCACAGAAGGCGGCTGCGCTGCCAGAGGGCGCGCCCGCACACAGACATGTACACACACATGTATATATATATATACCGGCACGCACATGGCGCGGCCCCACCACGGGCAGCAGCAAAGAGCGCCGCCTGCACCCCCTACCCTGCCCTCACGGGGAGGAGGGGGACGGCAGCGGCGGCGGTGACGCTGCTGGTTTTAACGAGTCGGACAACGGACGCAAGCATGATAGCGAGCAGGCACGCGCGCAGGAAGGCGTACCGCAAAGCAAACAGAGGCGAAGCAAGAGAGGAGAGAAAAGCGCACGCACGCCCTCCGCCCTGTCAGGCGAGGGCAACAAGCGAGCGGTCCGCGAGGACAGCGCAATGCGAGGCGTTTTGCGGTGATGTCATTGCAGACACACACACACACAGCCACACACCGACAGATAATAATATGTAGAGAGAAAAAGATGGACTGCTCATTCGAGCGAGCCCATTGTTTTGTAACTGATAACTAACGCGTCTTCAGCTGCTTCTCACCGCCTCCCTTCCACCACGCACAAGCCGGCACATGCGCGCCTGCAGCCACGGCGCCCCTACGCCCTGTGGCACGGCGGCCACATCCGCGTCGTCGAGGACGAGCCGTCCTGCCGCTGCGCCGGCGCCACGCGCACCGGGCCGCACTGCACGCCGCGCTCCCAGCGGGGCCGCCCTCAGGGTCGTGCTCCAAGGGCGGAGGCCGTGGCCTCTGTCGGTGGGGACGGCGCAGCAGTGCGTAGCAGGGGGTGGTCGTCGTACACGCCGCACGAGCCGAGGGAGAATGTTGCCCAGCCGCAGGTCAGGGGTGTGTGAGACCCCGCAGTGTCTGCCTGCATGCCGTGCTTCTCCCCCTCAGTCCCCTGAAGGCCGCTGCATCCCGTCACATGCGGCGTGGCGACTCCCCACGGTGGAGGCGGGAGGATTCGGTGGTGTGCGTCAGCAACGAAGAGATCGAAACAAATCGCACAAGAGAGAGGCGAGGAGACGCAGCGACACAGGGGGCGCACACGCACACACCACGCCTCTCTCTGCGCGCAGAGGAGAACAGCAAGCATGAGCGCGCTCGAGGGAGACGAGCGTCGAGTAAAGCGAGAGCGCGGGGCGGCACCCGCGACCAACGCACGAAAACAGAGACACGCGAACAACGGCAGCGTTAGTGAGGGGGGGCCGCGGGGGCCGCTCACGGAACGAGGGGGAGGACGGTCACAGGGGCGCATGCGCCTGCACACACGGCCGTGCCGCTGCTGCCTGCGCACGCGCCGCCTTCTCTCTTCCCACAACCGCCACCGCCTCCGCTGGCACCTCGCACCCTCCCCCTCGCCCGTCTCCGTCCACGCAGTCCACCGGGCCCGCGAGGGGGACACCAGAAACACGCGCGGCCGCGACGGCGGTGCGCGTAGCTGAAGAAGGGCGGGCGCGTCACCGATGCCGTGTGCGCGGAGTACGGGTGCGTGCACGCACGCGCGACAGGGCAGCGAGAGGGCTGGGCCGGCGAAGGACAGACACGGGAACCCGCAGCCTTCGCACCCTCATCCTCGCTGACAGCAGCCAACCACCACGAGGACGCCGGTGTGGAGGGGCCGCGCCGCTATCAAGGTCGCCCTCCGCTCCGTCCTGTTACCTCCATCCTACTCTTCCGCTTTCGGCGCCTTCGCCTTTTCGTTCGCTTTAGTGGCCGGGACTGTGCACGGGAGCAGCAGGAGGATGATGTTAAAGATATCCAGTATCCAGGCCACCACCAAGAGTATAAAGCCCGGACCATATTTGTAGTCCTTTCCAAGACGCGAGCACCGTGGGCCATCATCGTTGAGATAGGCCCTCGCCATGGCCGCCCACACAACACACAAGGTGACAATGCCAATAATGTTCAGCGCCAGGCAGACCCAGCGGAGGATACTGCAGCTGTACAGCAAAATGAAGCCCAGGATGAACGCCGCACCGTACAGGAAAATAGAAATCACAGCAAACCCCCCTGCAGCGCGAAACAGCTTGATGCTGGAGGGACATGCACCGAACGTAACGTCTAACGTAGTGGTGTAGTCAAGAGAAGAGCAGTCCAGTTTAAAACCCCACAGACTGATGCATCTCAGCGGGCCACCCGGCACAACGTCTCTTCGGCGAAACATCTCCAGCGGCGTGCCGGCCAGCACCAGAAGAAACGCCAGGAACTGGAGGGCAACGTAGAGAACGAGGGGGACACTGCACTTCATGGGCGCAGACCGACAAGCAGCGAGCGACTGAGAGGGGCGGCGCCGAGGCAGACGCGAGAGGCAACGGCAGGGGTGGGGTGGGCGAGATGGCGCAGCACAGCGGACGAGGAGGGAGGGGGCAGATGGGAGAGCGGGAGAGAGCGGAGGAGAGTCGAGGCGTGGCGACGCGATGTCTTCGCTTCGGTGGCGTGTGCGCGCACGCGTTGTGGTTGGGCGGTCGGTTGTGTGCGGGTGTGTTGTGAGAGGCGGTAGAGGGATGGGCGGCGTGGGCGGCAGTGAAAAGGGGCGAGAAGAACGGCGGAGAGACGGGGAGAGAGAGGCGGGGGAGGCAGTGGTAAAGAGAGACAGCCAAGTGACACGGCGACGCGTGCGCAGCGGGGGCACATGGGCCGTTGGCTGGCACATACACGCAAGGCAAGCACATCGGCTGGGGTGGGGCCGGCGGATGCGACAGACGCGCCGCAGCGGCAGCGAGGGAGACACGGGAGCGCAGGCGAGGGGGCCAAGCGGGGACAGGACGAGGAGGGAGGGGAGGGGAAGGCATTTTCCGCTACCTTCCTCTGGCACCCGCTGCATCGCCTCCCCCGCCCCTCCCCCTCGCTGATCGGCTCTGGCACCGCTTCGGCGGTGCTGCGCCGTCGCCGCGCCCCGGACACAGTCATCGCACACCCGGCGTGCATCTCATTCATTCTGTCTGCCGCGCTCATTCGCCTCCCCTGATGACGCCGGCCACACCGCGCCGTGGGATCCCAGCGTCCAGTGTACCGATCATGGACCGCAGGCAAAGAGCCTGCCGCACGCCCTCGGGTACGGTTGCCGACCCTTGGCGTCCGCGGGCAGGGCTGGGCTAGCGAGGTCGCCGAAGAGGCTCGCGGGCACGGGCACGCCGGTGCCGGCCCACCGCGAGTTGTGCCGGCGATTCAACGGGTATACGTCCCCTACCTCCTGCTTTCTGATTTGGCAAGCGAGGCGCTGATGCAGGGCACAGCCCGTGGCCCCGCCAGCGCCGCACGCAGTGCAGCTGCAGTGGGCGCAGCGACGCACAGCGCTGTTGGCTGGCCCGCGCCCGTCACGAAGCGTCGGTACAGGGGCCTGCATTCCGCAAGACGCGCAGTTCACCCCCACGGGGCACCAGGCGTACCAGCCTCTCAGCATCCCGGTGCAGCAAGAGAGAGGAGGCACGGCGCTGGCGTCTCCGTGCTCACACAGCACGGCACGGGCACAGCTCTGTACACCCTCCCCCTCTTCCCAACGACAACGGCGACGCAGCGGCGTGGCGGCTGTGCTGCCACGTCCCTGCTGGCCGCATACACGCCACCTCGGGGCTGCACACCTAAGCGCAACACCACGGCACGGCACACCGCCGACGCCGCCGCGCAGACGCACACCTGCCAGGTGGCCCGCAAGCCCACGGCAAAAATGCACGACTGCGGCCAACAACACCCACGACGGCGGGCCCTGCTGGTGACGCCGAATACGCAGCGCTCCGCACGCCAGAGCTGACGCGATTGGAAGCAGCTCTGGAGACGCTGCCCAGCGCGCCGCCCTCTCCGCCATCGAGACAACAGCCGCAGACAGCCCACACCTGTATGGCACGCTTCCTACGGCGGGAGAGAGGGATCGAATGGAGTGGGGTCAGTGGTACCCGACATGATCGACTCGGGTGTACCCACATTCGTGCGCGGGGACTGGCGCACACACCTGCTGGCCTGGGACGGAGAGGCCGAGGCAACCAGGCGAAGGAGTGCCCGAGAGCTGGCCGGCAGCATTCCCTGCCCAAGGCGTACCTTCGCCAGAGCATACGCACGCACATGCAAACATCTCTCTCCATAGATATATACACACGTATATCTATACATGTGTATGCACGTGTATCGCTGGCCCCGCCGGTGCACGGCCCACGCGCCGCGTGAGTCAGCCGTATCGCTTTTGCCGATGCGCGTCTGCTTTCCCAGCACAGGCGGCGGAGTCTCCGCAGCGGGCGAGGGCTCTTGTCCCCCCCCCTCCCCCACCCCCATCGCAGCTTGGTCTCCCTCGGCAAGTGATCAAGCAGAGACCCGCACTCGCACGCAGCTGTCAGCAACCACGTCGCCGTGCGGTGGGCGGCGCCTCCAACGGCTGCCCGTCAACACACGGCAGTGCAGGCAGCGCAGCCACATCCGCCTCCGCACAAGCGCCCAAGCAGAAGCAAAGGCACCGCCCCCCCTACCCCCCCCCCCCCAGCCCAGCCCGCACGCGCCGGTCGCGTCTACACACACTAGATCAAGATGCAGCGCGCCGCGGTGTGGTACACCTGCTGCGCGAACCGCCACTCGTCCTGCACCGGATCGTACAGCACCATCTCCTGCACATATGGCTGCCCGAGCACCGACATCGCTCCAGTGGCGTCATCGCGCACGCCGTCGGCGAATGGCATCGAGGCTAGCTGCCGGATTGCCGCACGAGCAGGCGAGCCGGGTGGTCCCAGCGCAGCCTGCAGCCGACGCATCGCCCTCACTAGCATGAGGCTCGTGCACGTGACCGGGTCCACGCCGCGCTGGCGCAGCGCAGCGCGCAGCTCGTCGACGTCGCTGCTGCGTGTCCCCACCACCTCCACAAAGTACACCAGGTCCAGCGCGTCCAGCGTGTGCTCCGTGTAGGCGAACGCCTGCCGGCGGGAGAAGGGTGGAATGCAGTACAAGTCCAGCCTCCGCAACGACACGTTCGAAGGGGTCAGAGCCGTCACGGGCACCTCCAGGATGATATGGCAGGCTTGGCAGTCGCTCACCAGGCTCACCACCTCGCCGTACACCCTGCCCAGATCGCTGCCCTCGCGCAGCCTCATCACCAAGAACGGAACGCCGTCGCTCACCTTCACGGTCGCGCCCCGCATGGCCTCCTCCACAAAACCCAGCAGGTCGCCGCACACCTCCACGTTGCTCACCCCCAGGGCCCTCACAACACTGCGCAGGGTGTCCTCCGTGCCGCCGACGTCGACATGAACCAGCGGCACCCCCTCCACGCGTACCGCGCGGCGACACGGCACACACCTGCCGCCGCCAGAGCCACCGGCGAGGGCCACAATGCGGGGATGCGACGGCGCCATCTGCGTCAGCACACTGCGCACAAGCGCCTCCTCATCCTCGCGCCTCACCACCAAGGCCTCGTCGGCCGCCGCGAGCACACCCTCCTCCTTCGATCGCCGGGCAGCCTTCAAGAGGGTCTCGATGGCTGTCCGGAGCTGATGGCCCCGCTGCTGCCGCCGGTACGCGCGCAGGTTCGCCGTGAACACGTAACCAACCACCAGCACGCCGGCAATGCAGCTCATGGTGCCCTTGTACTTGGCCACGGCATAGCGAAAATTCGTATCCTTCACCCGCTCGCGGCGCAGCACGCGCATCGCCTTGTGGTGGTCGCGCTCCCACTGCGCCTTCTCGCTAATACTGTCCAGTTCGACCCTCGACACAAACACAAACGGCAGGAGATCGACGCCTTCCAGCAGGTGCATCCGCTCCGCCCGCCAGCCGCGGCTGAACAGGACGAGCGCGATCGCCTCCACGTCGCGCGGGTCGTGCACGCAGGAGCGCACCCAGCTTACCAGCGCAACCAGCCTAGCGCTGTGGAGCAGCTTCTTCCGCGGCTGCAGCGCCACAATGCGCTCAGGTGCCACAGAGAGTTCCACTTCGCCATTCTCCATTAGTATAATGTAGGTAGCGTTGCCGTTCACCTTGGCGATAGTGCCCTTCATGTGCATGGCGGACTGCGCCACCGCGGCACCGCTCGCGGGATCGCCCTCCGTCCTGACCGTCACCCGCGTGCCAGCACCCACCGTCAGCAGCTGCGCGGCGTCGCCGCAGCGGTCCTCGTCGTCGCGATCCCTCTTGCCAGTACGGAGCATCTCCGCCTTGTAGGCCGCCTCCGACAATCTGCTCACGAGCCGTCCGAGAGCCACGGGGCGGTCCTCGAAAACGCTCGCCGGGTGCGTCGCGCGCACACCAACCAAGAGGCCTGCCAGACTATTATACGGCTTCTTCGGTGACGGCAGCGGGCCACGCCTGCCGCACACACACTCACGGCAGTGTCCGCCCTGCCACAACGCAGAATCTGCGCCGCCGCACCCACCACTCGACGCCGGCAAGAGACAGCTACACAAAGAGAGCCTACAAGATCCGGGCGCGGCCGCACCAGCTCTACCATCCACCGCGCAAACACCGATGCCGGCAATGCCTCTCCGCATTGCGCCTAACCAGTGGTCGAGTGTGGGCGCCTTTATGTGCGCATGTGAGTGCCTCGTGTTGGCGTGTGGGTGTCTGCGCCGCTCACGGCTGGGGGGCGCCTCTGCATCACCGCGCTTCCTCGAGAAGCACCCATGACCCGCGCGCCAACGTGCAGCAGAGAGAGGAGTGGGGCACATGATGAGGCATCGGCACAGAAGGCGGCTGCGCTGCCAGAGGGCGCGCGCGCACACAGACATGTACACACACATGTATATATATATACCGGCACGCACATGGCGCGGCCCCACCACGGGCAGCAGCAAAGAGCGCCGCCTGCACCCCCTACCCTGCCCTCACGGGGAGGAGGGGGACGGCAGCGGCGGCGGTGACGCTGTTGGTTTTAACGAGTCGGACAACGGAAGCAAGCATGATAGCGAGCAGGCACGCGCGCAGGAAGGCGTACCGCAAAGCAAACAGAGGCGAAGCAAGAGAGGAGAGAAAAGCGCACGCACGCCCTCCGCCCTGTCAGGCGAGGGCAACAAGCGAGCGGTCCGCGAGGACAGCGCAATGCGAGGCGTTTTGCGGTGATGTCATTGCAGACACACACACACGCAGCCACACACCGACAGATAATAATATGTAGAGAGAAAAAGATGGACTGCTCATTCGAGCGAGCCCATTGTTTTGTAACTGATAACTAACGCGGTCTTCACCTGCTTCTCACCGCCTCCCTTCCACCACGCAGAAGCCGGCACATGGGCGCCTGCAGCCACGGCGCCCCTACGCCCTGTGGCACGGCGGCCACATCCGCGTCGTCGAGGACGAGCCGTCCTGCCGCTGCGCCGGCGCCACGCGCACCGGGCCGCACTGCACGCCGCGCTCCCAGCGGGGCCGCCCTCAGGGTCGTGCTCCAAGGGCGGAGGCCGTGGCCTCTGTCGGTGGGGACGGCGCAGCAGTGCGTAGCAGGGGGTGGTCGTCGTACACGCCGCACGAGCCGAGGGAGAATGTTGCCCAGCCGCAGGTCAGGGGTGTGTGAGACCCCGCAGTGTCTGCCTGCATGCCGTGCTTCTCCCCCTCAGTCCCCTGAAGGCCGCTGCATCCCGTCACATGCGGCGTGGCGACTCCCCACGGTGGAGGCGGGAGGATTCGGTGGTGTGCGTCAGCAACGAAGAGATCGAAACAAATCGCACAAGAGAGAGGCGAGGAGACGCAGTGACACAGGGGCGCACACGCACACACCACGCCTCTCTCTGCGCGCAGAGGAGAACAGCAAGCATGAGCGCGCTCGAGGGAGACGAGCGTCGAGTAAAGCGAGAGCGCGGGGCGGCACCCGCGACCAACGCACGAAAACAGAGGCACGCGAACAACGGCAGCGTTAGTGAAGGAGGGCCGCGGGGGCCGCTTACAGAACGAGGGGGTGGACGGTAGCGGGGGCGCATGCGCCTGCACACATGCACACGCCGTGTACCACACGCAAGCATGCAGGAAGTGCTGCAATCGCCCCTCGGCAGCGGTGCTTATGCACGGCGTGCCGCACACTCACGGACGCACGTTAGAGAAGCGAGAGGGCTGGGCCGGCGAAGGGCAGACACGGGAACCCGCAGCCTTCGCACCCTCATCCTCGCTGACAGCAGCCAACCACCACGAGGACGCCGGTGTGGAGGGGCCGCGCCGCTATCAAGCTCGCCCTCCTCTCCGTCCTGTTACCTCCATCCTACTCCTGCGCTGTCGGTGGCTCCTCTTCCTTATCCTCAGCAGCGTCGCAGGTGAGGGAGGGAAGCAGCAAGAAGGTGATGTTGACGATATCCAGTATCCAGGCGATCAAAAAAAGAACGAACCCTCTGCCGAAGAGCATACCCAACGTCTTCATGCTCGGACACACCATGTTCTCTTCTGTGTTGTAGACCACCGCCATGGCCGCCCACACAGCGCACAAGGTGACCGCGCCGACCACGTTCAGCGCCAGGCAGACCCAGCGGAGGATACTGCAGCAGAACAGCAAAATAAGGCCTACGACGAACGCCGCGCCGTAGACAAAGATGCTGAAGACAGCAAGCCCCCGTGCATCCCGAAAACGTTTCACGGTTTGCGGACAGTCGAAGAGAGTCTCACTGATTTTAGAGGTATACACAAACCTACCGCAGTTTAACATGAAGCCCCACAAGGTGTAACAATAAACGTCGACAAGTGGATCCTCTTGACTGCGGAACACGTCCAGCGGCGTTCCCACCAGCACCAGAAGGAACGCCAGGAACTGGAGGGCCACGTAGAGAAGGAGAGGGACATTGTACGTCATGGGCGCAGACCGACAAGCAGCGAGCGACTGAGAGGGGCGGCGCCGAGGCAGACGCGAGAGGCAACGGCAGGGGTGGGGTGGGCGAGATGGCGCAGCACAGCGGACGAGGAGGGAGGGGGCAGATGGGAGAGCGGGAGAGAGCGGAGGAGAGTCGAGGCGTGGCGACGCGATGTCTTCGCTTCGGTGGCGTGTGCGCGCACGCGTTGTGGTTGGGCGGTCGGTTGTGTGCGGGTGTGTTGTGAGAGGCGGTAGAGGGATGGGCGGCGTGGGCGGCAGTGAAAAGGGGCGAGAAGAACGGCGGAGAGACGGGGAGAGAGAGGCGGGGGAGGCAGTGGTAAAGAGAGACAGCCAAGTGACACGGCGACGCGTGCGCAGCGGGGGCACATGGGCCGTTGGCTGGCACATACACGCAAGGCAAGCACATCGGCTGGGGTGGGGCCGGCGGATGCGACAGACGCGCCGCAGCGGCAGCGAGGGAGACACGGGAGCGCAGGCGAGGGGGCCACGCGGAGATAGGACGGGGAGGGGAGGGGGAAACGAAGAGCAGCACACAGGGGCAGCACCGACGCCGTGTGCGTGCGCGGCTGGCCGAGGGGTGCGGGGGTGCGAGTCGCAGCACGTGAGGGTGCTCCTCCACCAGTGCCCACACCCCTCCACTCCCCGTACTCACGCGCTCGCACACACCCGGCACCGCGCCCTTACCCGTAGCGCGGCCCCATGCGGCGGGCGGGCGGGCGGCGCCAGCAGCAGCCGACATCCCCTCAGCAGCCTTGCGTTCGTGCGCGCTCTGCCGCCGAGCATGACAGTCATGCAGAGGTCGCGGCGCGGCACCCAAGCGGTTGCCACGGCCGGCGACGCGACGGCCGCCCCCATGGCGACATGGCGCACGCCGCCGCCGCACGCCGGCGCAACAGCGTCCCGGCGCCATCGCCCTCCAACCCGACCGTCGCAACAGCGCTCCACGCCGGCGACCAGCCGCACAACACACAGACTACACACCGTGCCTCTCAGTCTGCGCCGCTCACGGCTGGGGGGCGCCTCTGCATCACCGCGCTTCCTCGAGAAGCACCCATGACCCGCGCGCCAACGTGCAGCAGAGAGAGGAGTGGGGCACACGATGAGGCATCGGCACAGAAGGCGGCTGCGCTGCCAGAGGGCGCGCCCGCACACAGACATGTACACACACATGTATATATATATACCGGCACGCACATGGCGCGGCCCCACCACGGGCAGCAGCAAAGAGCGCCGCCTGCACCCCCTACCCTGCCCTCACGGGGAGGAGGGGGACGGCAGCGGCGGCGGTGACGCTGCTGGTTTTAACGAGTCGGACAACGGACGCAAGCATGATAGCGAGCAGGCACGCGCGCAGGAAGGCGTACCGCAAAGCAAACAGAGGCGAAGCAAGAGAGGAGAGAAAAGCGCACGCACGCCCTCCGCCCTGTCAGGCGAGGGCAACAAGCGAGCGGTCCGCGAGGACAGCGCAATGCGAGGCGTTTTGCGGTGATGTCATTGCAGACACACACACACGCAGCCACACACCGATAGATAATAATATGTAGAGAGAAAAAGATGGACTGCTCATTCGAGCGAGCCCGTTGCGTTGTGACTAATAACTAACGCTGTCTTCAGCTGCTTCTCACCGCCTCCCTTCCACCACGCACAAGCCGGCACATGCGCGCCTGCAGCCACGGCGCCCCTACGCCCTGTGGCACGGCGGCCACATCCGCGTCGTCGAGGACGAGCCGTCCTGCCGCTGCATCGGCGCCACGCGCACCGGGCCGCACTGCACGCCGCGCTCCCAGCGGGGCCGCCCTCAGGGTCGTGCTCCAGGGGCGGAGGCCGTGGCCTCTGTCGGTGGGGACGGCGCAGCAGTGCGTAGCAGGGGGTGGTCGTCGTACACGCCGCACGAGCCGAGGGAGAATGTTGCCCAGCCGCAGGTCAGGGGTGTGTGAGACCCCGCAGTGTCTGCCTGCATGCCGTGCTTCTCCCCCTCAGTCCCCTGAAGGCCGCTGCATCCCGTCACATGCGGCGTGGCGACTCCCCACGGTGGAGGCGGGAGGATTCGGTGGTGTGCGTCAGCAACGAAGAGATCGAAACAAATCGCACAAGAGAGAGGCGAGGAGACGCAGTGACACAGGGGCGCACACGCACACACCACGCCTCTCTCTGCGCGCAGAGGAGAACAGCAAGCATGAGCGCGCTCGAGGGAGACGAGCGTCGAGTAAAGCGAGAGCGCGGGGCGGCACCCGCGACCAACGCACGAAAACAGAGGCACGCGAACAACGGCAGCGTTAGTGAAGGAGGGCCGCGGGGGCCGCTCACGGAACGAGGGGGTGGACGGTAGCGGGGGCGCATGCGCCTGCACACATGCACACGCCGTGTACCACACGCAAGCATGCAGGAAGTGCTGCAATCGCCCCTCGGCAGCGGTGCTTATGCACGGCGTGCCGCACACTCACGGACGCACGTTAGAGAAGCGAGAGGGCTGGGCCGGCGAAGGGCAGACACGGGAACCCGCAGCCGTCGCACCCTCATCCTCGCTGACAGCAGCCAACCACCACGAGGACGCCGGTGTGGAGGGGCCGCGCCGCTATCAAGCTCGCCCTCCTCTCCGTCCTGTTACCTCCATCCTACTCCTGCGCTGTCGGTGGCTCCTCTTCCTTATCCTCAGCAGCGTCGCAGGTGAGGGAGGGAAGCAGCAAGAAGGTGATGTTGACGATATCCAGTATCCAGGCGATCAAAAAAAGAACGAACCCTCTGCCGAAGAGCATACCCAACGTCTTCATGCTCGGACACACCATGTTCTCTTCTGTGTTGTAGACCACCGCCATGGCCGCCCACACAGCGCACAAGGTGACCGCGCCAACGGCGTTCAGCGCCAGGCAGACCCAGCGGAGGATACTGCAGCAGAACAGCAAAATAAGGCCTACGACGAACGCCGCGCCGTAGACAACGATGCTGAAGACAGCAAGCCCCCGTGCATCCCGAAAACGTTTCACGGTTTGCGGACAGTCGAAGAGAGTCTCACTGATTTTAGAGGTATACACAAACCTACCGCAGTTTAACATGAAGCCCCACAAGGTGTAACAAAAAACGTCGACAAGTGGATCCTCTTGACTGCGGAACACGTCCAGCGGCGTTCCCACCAGCACCAGAAGGAACGCCAGGAACTGGAGGGCCACGTAGAGAAGGAGAGGGACATTGTACGTCATGGGCGCAGACCGACAAGCAGCGAGCGACTGAGAGGGCCGGCGCCGAGGCAGACGCGAGAGGCAACGGCAGGGGTGGGGTGGGCGAGATGGCGCAGCACAGCGGACGAGGAGGGAGGGGGCAGATGGGAGAGCGGGAGAGAGCGGAGGAGAGTCGAGGCGTGGCGACGCGATGTCTTCGCTTCGGTGGCGTGTGCGCGCACGCGTTGTGGTTGGGCGGTCGGTTGTGTGCGGGTGTGTTGTGAGAGGCGGTAGAGGGATGGGCGGCGTGGGCGGCAGTGAAAAGGGGCGAGAAGAACGGCGGAGAGACGGGGAGAGAGAGGCGGGGGAGGCAGTGGTAAAGAGAGACAGCCAAGTGACACGGCGACGCGTGCGCAGCGGGGGCACATGGGCCGTTGGCTGGCACATACACGCAAGGCAAGCACATCGGCTGGGGTGGGGCCGGCGGATGCGACAGACGCGCCGCAGCGGCAGCGAGGGAGACACGGGAGCGCAGGCGAGGGGGCCACGCGGAGATAGGACGGGGAGGGGAGGGGGAAACGAAGAGCAGCACACAGGGGCAGCACCGACGCCGTGTGCGTGCGCGGCTGGCCGAGGGGTGCGGGGGTGCGAGTCGCAGCACGTGAGGGTGCTCCTCCACCAGTGCCCACACCCCTCCACTCCCCGTACTCACGCGCTCGCACACACCCGGCACCGCGCCCTTACCCGTAGCGCGGCCCCATGCGGCGGGCGGGCGGGCGGCGCCAGCAGCAGCCGACATCCCCTCAGCAGCCTTGCGTTCGTGCGCGCTCTGCCGCCGAGCATGACAGTCATGCAGAGGTCGCGGCGCGGCACCCAAGCGGTTGCCACGGCCGGCGACGCGACGGCCGCCCCCATGGCGACATGGCGCACGCCGCCGCCGCACGCCGGCGCAACAGCGTCCCGGCGCCATCGCCCTCCAACCCAACCGTCGCAACAGCGCTCCACGCCGGCGACCAGCCGCACAACACACAGACTACACACCGTGCCTCTCAGTCTGCGCCGCTCACGGCTGGGGGGCGCCTCTGCATCACCGCGCTTCCTCGAGAAGCACCCATGACCCGCGCGCCAACGTGCAGCAGAGAGAGGAGTGGGGCACACGATGAGGCATCGGCACAGAAGGCGGCTGCGCTGCCAGAGGGCGCGCCCGCACACAGACATGTACACACACATGTATATATATATACCGGCACGCACATGGCGCGGCCCCACCACGGGCAGCAGCAAAGAGCGCCGCCTGCACCCCCTACCCTGCCCTCACGGGGAGGAGGGGGACGGCAGCGGCGGCGGTGACGCTGCTGGTTTTAACGAGTCGGACAACGGACGCAAGCGTCATAGCGAGCAGGCACGCGCGCAGGAAGGCGTACCGCAAAGCAAACAGAGGCGAAGCAAGAGAGGAGAGAAAAGCGCACGCACGCCCTCCGCCCTGTCAGGCGAGGGCAACAAGCGAGCGGTCCGCGAGGACAGCGCAATGCGAGGCGTTTTGCGGTGATGTCATTGCAGACACACACACACGCAGCCACACACCGATAGATAATAATATGTAGAGAGAAAAAGATGGACTGCTCATTCGAGCGAGCCCGTTGCGTTGTGACTAATAACTAACGCTGTCTTCAGCTGCTTCTCACCGCCTCCCTTCCACCACGCACAAGCCGGCACATGGGCGCCTGCAGCCACGGCGCCCCTACGCCCTGTGGCACGGCGGCCACATCCGCGTCGTCGAGGACGAGCCGTCCTGCCGCTGCACCGGCGCCACGCGCACCGGGCCGCACTGCACGCCGCGCTCCCAGCGGGGGCCGCACTCAGGGTCGTGCTCCAAGGGCGGAGGCCGTGGCCTCTGTCGGTGGGGACGGCGCAGCAGTGCGTAGCAGGGGGTGGTCGTCGTACACGCCGCACGAGCCGAGGGAGAATGTTGCCCAGCCGCAGGTCAGGGGTGTGTGAGACCCCGCAGTGTCTGCCTGCATGCCGTGCTTCTCCCCCTCAGTCCCCTGAAGGCCGCTGCATCCCGTCACATGCGGCGTGGCGACTCCCCACGGTGGAGGCGGGAGGATTCGGTGGTGTGCGTCAGCAACGAAGCCATCGAAACAAATCGCACAAGAGAGAGGCGAGGAGACGCAGCGACACAGGGGGCGCACACGCAGACGGACTCGAGCCAGACGCCAGAGGAGCGAGCAGGAAAGCGGCCCCGCCTCTGCTCCGCTCCGCCTTCGCACTCGCTCTTACCGCCGCGTATTTTCCCGTCCCGCTTCGCCTGCAGTCCCCTGCCCGCGTGTGTATGCCTGTACGCGTGTATGTGCGTATGCGCGTGCTCTGCCGCACGGCTGCTGCCCCTGCCTGCGTCGTCGCCACAGTCAGCCGCCTCCGCGAGCACACGCGCACAGGGAGGGTGCGGGGAGCGAACAGAGGCGCAGAGGGGCACGCGCACGCACACGCACACACCACGCCTGTCTCTGCGCGCAGAGGAGAACAGCAAGCATGAGCGCGCTCGAGGGAGACGAGCGTCGAGTAAAGCGAGAGCGCGGGGCGGCACCCGCGACCAACGCACGAAAACAGAGACACGCGAACAACGGCAGCGTTAGTGAGGGAGGGCTGCGGAGGCCGCTCACGGAACGAGGGGGAGGACGGTCACAGGGGCGCATGCGCCTGCTCATACGCACACGCCGTGTACCACACGCAAGCATGCAGGAAGTGCTGCAATCGCCCCTCGGCAGCGGTGCCTATGCACGGCGTGCCGCACACTCACGGACGCACGTCAGAGAAGCGAGAGGGCTGGGCCGGCGAACGGCAGACACGGGAACCCGCAGCCTTCGCACCCTCATCCTCGCTGACAGCAGCCAACCACCACGAGGACGCCGGTGTGGAGGGGCCGCGCCGCTATCAAGGTCGCCCTCCGCTCCGTCCTGTTACCTCCATCCTACTCTTCCGCTGTCGGCGAGTTCGGCTTTTCGTTCGCTGTAGTGGCCGGGACCGTGCACGGAAGCAGCAGGATGACTATGTTGATGATATCCAGTATCCAGGATAGCACAAAGAGAACGAAGGCGGAACTATAGGATGCACCTCGCTTAAATTTCCGGCAAAGTTGGGTAGCATCTTTGGTGTACATCTCCACCACCAATGCCCACACAACGCACAAGGTGACCGCGCCAGCAATGTTGAGGGCCAGGCAGACCCAACGCAAGCAGGGGCAGCAGAAGATCAGAAGCAACCCAACCATGAATGCTGCGAAGTAAACAATGATGGAGATGATAACAAACGCCTGTGCAGCGCGAAACTGGCGCATGCGCAGAGGGCACGCTGAAAAGACTTCGATTCCTGCGTAGTATTCAGGGTAACTGCAGTTATACAAAAATCCCCACAACGAAAAGCAGGAATACTGACCGAAATTGTTTCGTCGATTCACGCGGAAGATGTAAAGCGGCGTTCCCACCAGCACCAGAAGGAACGCCACGAACTGGAGGGCCACGTAGAGAACGAGGGGGACACTGTACGTCATGGGCGCAGACTGACAAGCAGCGAGGGACTGAGAGGGCCGGCGCCGAGGCAGACGCGAGAGGCAACGGCAGGGGTGGGGTGGGCGAGATGGCGCAGCACAGCGGACGAGGAGGGAGGAGGCAGATGGGAGAGCGGGAGAGAGCGGAGGAGAGTCGAGGCGTGGCGACGCGATGTCTTCGCTTCGGTGGCGTGTGCGCGCACGCGTTGTGGTTGGGCGGTCGGTTGTGTGCGGGTGTGTTGTGAGAGGCGGTAGAGGGATGGGCGGCGTGGGCGGCAGTGAAAAGGGGCGAGAAGAACGGCGGAGAGACGGGGAGAGAGAGGCGGGGGAGGCAGTGGTAAAGAGAGACAGCCAAGTGACACGGCGACGCGTGCGCAGCGGGGGCACATGGGCCGTTGGCTGGCACATACACGCAAGGCAAGCACATCGGCTGGGGTGGGGCCGGCGGATGCGACAGACGCGCCGCAGCGGCAGCGAGGGAGACACGGGAGCGCAGGCGAGGGGGCCAAGCGGGGACAGGACGAGGAGGGGAGGGGAGGGGAAGGCATTTTCCGCTACCTTCCTCTGGCACCCGCTGCATCGCCTCCCCCGCCCCTCCCCCTCGCTGATCGGCTCTGGCACCGCTTCGGCGGTGCTGCGCCGTCGCCGCGCCCCGGACACAGTCATCGCACACCCGGCGTGCATCTCATTCATTCTGTCTGCCGCGCTCATTCGCCTCCCCTGATGACGCCGGCCACACCGCGCCGTGGGATCCCAGCGTCCAGTGTACCGATCATGGACCGCAGGCAAAGAGCCTGCCGCACGCCCTCGGGTACGGTTGCCGACCCTTGGCGTCCGCGGGCAGGGCTGGGCTAGCGAGGTCGCCGAAGAGGCTCGCGGGCACGGGCACGCCGGTGCCGGCCCACCGCGAGTTGTGCCGGCGATTCAACGGGTATACGTCCCCTACCTCCTGCTTTCTGATTTGGCAAGCGAGGCGCTGATGCAGGGCACAGCCCGTGGCCCCGCCAGCGCCGCACGCAGTGCAGCTGCAGTGGGCGCAGCGACGCACAGCGCTGTTGGCTGGCCCGCGCCCGTCACGAAGCGTCGGTACAGGGGCCTGCATTCCGCAAGACGCGCAGTTCACCCCCACGGGGCACCAGGCGTACCAGCCTCTCAGCATCCCGGTGCAGCAAGAGAGAGGAGGCACGGCGCTGGCGTCTCCGTGCTCACACAGCACGGCACGGGCACAGCTCTGTACACCCTCCCCCTCTTCCCAACGACAACGGCGACGCAGCGGCGTGGCGGCTGTGCTGCCACGTCCCTGCTGGCCGCATACACGCCACCTCGGGGCTGCACACCTAAGCGCAACACCACGGCACGGCACACCGCCGACGCCGCCGCGCAGACGCACACCTGCCAGGTGGCCCGCAAGCCCACGGCAAAAATGCACGACTGCGGCCAACAACACCCACGACGGCGGGCCCTGCTGGTGACGCCGAATACGCAGCGCTCCGCACGCCAGAGCTGACGCGATTGGAAGCAGCTCTGGAGACGCTGCCCAGCGCGCCGCCCTCTCCGCCATCGAGACAACAGCCGCAGACAGCCCACACCTGTATGGCACGCTTCCTACGGCGGGAGAGAGGGATCGAATGGAGTGGGGTCAGTGGTACCCGACATGATCGACTCGGGTGTACCCACATTCGTGCGCGGGGACTGGCGCACACACCTGCTGGCCTGGGACGGAGAGGCCGAGGCAACCAGGCGAAGGAGTGCCCGAGAGCTCGGCATCAGCAGTTCCTGCCCAAGGTGCACCCACACGACCGGACTGAAACATAGGTTTTTATAGTGTTGAGTGGCAGTGGGGAACAGGGCTACCACGGGTTTTTTTCCGCCGCGGCGAATGAGTTATCTGAAGCAGCGTTGACGGGACGCGATCAGGAGGTTGACGTACTGGTGGCCAAGAGAGCGAATAAAGGAACTGTTTGGGCGGTGTGGTCACACGCAGTTCCTTGACCAGCGTCGAAAAAGTTCGGAAAAGAGTTCGCGGAATAAGCGAGCAGTCCGGTCAAAAGAGAAAAAAAGAAAGCGTCCGGCTCTCCTGCCTTCATGTTCCCAATCGTGCGCGCCTTTTCACTGCTCTGCCGGAGTCGCCGGGTACAATTCGAGCACGTTATCGGCGTCGTCGTTGATCTGCTGCTGCCGCAAAAAATTCTGAAATGCTGCGTCGTCGTGCACGACCAGCTTGCCGTTTGTTCTGCTGCTACACTCGGCAAGCACTGGGGGCAACTCACCCTTTTCCAGCTTCACAAAGACATTGTTGTTGAAGAGGGTTGTCTCGTCTACCAAGCTAACGTAATCCGTAAAGTTTTCCGCAAAGAGCTTGAAGGAGCGCAGCTGAACCGAGATGGGGACACCGCGGTTGGTTTGAAACTTGCGCAGAAATCCGCGTGGAACGGCCGTCTCTACCTCTACGGTGATACCGAGGAAAAGAATTTTGTACGGCATCGGCAGGGCCGGTTGGCGAGCTTTTTCGGCTACAAAGTACTTTTCCATCTGCGTCTTGTTGATGTAGCCGGGACCTTGTTTGAAGAGTGTGAGGTGGGCATCGCGCACCATGGCGACCACCTGCTGCACAAACGGCTTCCACATCATGGTACCGTCCAGGACGATGCTGCGGCCTTGGTTGATCGCCTTCACAAGGAGGTTCTCGGCAGCACGAGTGCTGTGCGTGTGCGCCTCCGACGACGACATCTCGCACTCTAGTGGCAGCTTGAACTCATCGGCATTCACGACAACGCTCTGCTCTTTGTGACTTTCCCACCAGCTGCTTTTGGCGAGAGCCGCCACCGCTGTCGTCTTGCCTGCGGCCATACCGCCACCCAGAAAAATGAAGAGAGGCTGATCCGGCGGCTGCTGATGAGATAGTGTCGACGGGAGAGGTGTATGTGTGCTACCAGTTCCACCGCTCCCGGTAACACTCAAGTCCTCCTTGATGCCTTGCAAGCGACGAAGCGTCACCACTGCCGAGTACAGCTCTCGGTAACGCTTGAACTTCTCCTCTTGACGAATGGTTTTGATGCAAGTAAAGAATTCCTTCATCTTCCGCAGTCGTGGGACACTTGCCCCGCGAGAGCTAATCCATTCTACAAGCGCAGGAACTGTCTGCACGCCATCTAAGGGGTAGATAACGTAGTCCCCGCCGTCCAGGATGCCCTCGAGAAAGTCACTCGCCGCCACTCCGCTGTCCTCTGCCAGCGGCTGCACCCTATCCTCCACGCTGCCGCCTTGGGCGCTGAAGTTCGCTCTGGTGCTGCTGCTGCTGCTAAACTGCGGCGGCGTGGTCATGAACTCGTTTCGAGCGCTTTCCCCCACGGAGGTACTGAAGAGGATCTCCGTCGGCGTCCGTGGTGAAGCTGCGGTCCGTTTGTCGGGCCGTTGCGCCAGCAGTGAGGGTGCATCTGGCTGAATGCTCGGCGACGCGCTCGTATGTCTCCCTGACGCGGCGTGCACGTCGCCGACGATCTTGTACGCTTTACCTCGGCCCCGTGTCGGTGTGCACGGGCGCGGGCTCATACTAGTGTTTTGCGGCGCTCTCGCAACTTGGTTAGTGCCTGGCGTGGCAGTCGTCCCTTGTGATGCATTGCCGCCGCCACCGTTTGTGCGATGCGAAGGCTCTTCTTCGTTGTGAGGCAGGGCCGGGGACTCTGCATCAACAACGGGAGAATGGCCGCAGCGAAACGGCGCCGATGGCGCCTGTGTGGAACGCGCTGAGGCCTTGGCCAGGGCCTTTGGTACCAACGAAGTCGACAAGGGTGTTGCGTCGGCTGTGGAGGTGCCCGCATCGGCGTCTCGTTTCCGGTCGGTATCGGCGTTGCACTTGTTTTCGTCCTCGGCGTCGGTGCGAGTGTGCGCACCGGCGTTCGGATTCTGGTGGCGTTGTTTTTGGTGCAGAATGGGAGGAATATACACAATGGTTGGAAACCAGCTGACCTTGTACAGGCTTGACAGCTCTGGCTCTGCTACGGCATAGACGACGGCTATGGTCGGCATCGGATCAAGCAGCCGCTTCGCTGTGATCTTCTGGAACATGTCGATCACGTCGTTGCTCTTGGCCGAGTACTTGGCATGAAAGACGATCACAAGACCCTTTGTGTTGCGCTGCAGTGCTTCGCGGTAGTTGCTGAGCGTCAAAAACCGCAGCCCGTACACGGCCGCGGCGTTGAAGGCGCGGGCGGACATGACGTTTGGTGACATAGTATGGGTAAAGCCACTCCTTGTGGCGGTGTCGCAGGCATGTGCACTGACCGGTCTCATGCTTGGGGACGAGGAGGACGCTGCGTCGCCGGTTAACGTGTTGCCGAATGTCGGCGAGAGCTTTGGGAGGGGAGCGGTCGCAATGGCGTCGGACGGCTTTCTCTTGTTAACCGATCTGAAAGTGAACTGCTGCTGCAGAGTGGGAAAATCGAACCCGTCCATCTTAGCATTGCCAGCCATTGGCGAGCCACTAGCGGAGACAATGTCGTGCCTGTTGGGGGCTGTCTCGCCCACAGAGGTGCTAGCAGCGTAGCTCGGACGATGCGGCGAGCCTACGCAACGGCGCGGCGCCACCGTTGACGCAAATGTGTCCAAGGACAACAGACTCTCGGTTGGCTCGAGGTAGGTGTGCGGAGGGAGCAGCCAAGGCGTGTGCACCACGTCATCGGCACCCTCATCGGGGGCAAGATCGGCGCACATAGGCAGTACGTACTCCCGCACGTACACCTCGTACTCCTTGTTGATCTGAATCACGTAGTCGGCTCGGTGCCAGTTCCACGAGAAGTACATGGGTACGAGTGTGTTGAGAATGGACAGCAAGTGCTCCACCGACTTGTCCGGGTCGCAGCAGGACATTCCGGCCGCCACACTACGCTTGTCAGTGTGATCTTCAGATGAGTGCGCCGCACATCCGTCACCAGAAGTGTCCTCGCTAGAGTCTTTCTCATCGCGCCCGAGGTGTGAGGTGGGATCGGGGGAGTCGATGCAGTAGGAAGCACGCTTGCGAATATGCTGGATGAGACGGAGTCGGTCTTGCGCAAAGCGAGTCGCCCACTTGTGGCACAGCTCCTGCAGCAGTTCGGGGTTTTCACGCGTAAGGAAGAGCATCGTACAGCACGCAGCAAGCTTCGCCACATACATGTACGGCGGATGCTCGATTGCCTTGAGGACGTACTCGACAAAAGGCACGTGAGGGGGTGGCGATGGCATCATGATGCTGCGTGGAGGAGGCCAAGCAGCGGGGACGCGAGCCTCAAAGAGAGAGAGCACACACATACACAACTGGCAAAGAAGAAAACAACAAAAAAAAGAGAGTGATGTTTTTCGAGCGACAATACCAAGCTGAAAGTGCACGCACCACAAGAAAAAACGAACAAAACCTCGACACACGCCGGGATTCGCGTCGGTCTTGCTTGGCTGTTCCCACCTCTTTGCTCGTTGTCTTCTAGCGCGGTAACCACCCCCTCCTCCTCATAGCAGAGAATGCGATGAATGGACCACCGCTCTCGATACGCCGAGACTCGTAAAAGGCAACGAGCGCAGAGACAACAGAAAGCAAGTGCGGATTCACGAGTGAGGAGCTCACCAGAAAAGGAAAGACAGAGGCACACACACACAAAGAGAAATCGTAAGGTAGAGAGAGACCGCGAGAAACGGAATCGCTTGTGGAGGCTAGGGGCGCCAGAGGAAATAAAGTTCAGAGGTGATGACCCGGAAAGAACTCGCAGTAGAAAAAAAAATTTGAAACAAATAGCGAAAGCCCAAGAAAATCGCAAGATCGGCGATTGAGGAAGATGCAACTTCTTGCGGCAAATTGGCCGGTTGCACACACTTCGCTTTTACAGGTCAGAACTAATCAACAAAGCTGATAAGAGGCCAACGCACGAGAGCCCACACCAATACAACAGCAACAGAGTTCAACCACTCCCTAAGACCTGAGTAGGGAGAAAGGGTGCAATTAGAAAGCGGCGCCTGTCTCGCAAGCGCAGCAAAGTCGTCCCCTGCTCTTTAACCCACGGCTGCGTTGTGATATACAAAAAAAATTTAAAAGTACAAAAAGGGAAGCAACAACAACAAGCACATGGAAAGAAGAGTCCACAGCGATCATATCAAGTCCGTTGAGCAGCAGGGAAATTCAATTCGTAGTACTGAACACACAAACGAACAAAAAATAGAGAGTGAGGTAGCCGTCCAAGACAGAGGGCGGGGCGGGGCGGGGGGGGGAGAGAAAGAGGAGATGTTGGTATCACAGAGGGAGGAAGAGAGTCAGTGTGACAGGCACTAGTCCATTTAAACGGCTACTAATAATAGTAAGAGAGACGCGGTCACGAGAGGAAAGGCAAACGGAAAAAAGCAAACAGAAGTGAAGTGAGAGGTGATGGTCAAAGGAGAAACGAACGGAAAACAAACACAACGAGAGAACGGCGGAAATGAAGGGAAAGTGAGAAAAACAGCACGAGCAAGAGGGAAGCGACAGGTAAAACCTAGAAACACACAGACCCATACACACACACACACACACACACACACACACACACACACAGGCGCAGGCATAAAAAAGAGGCAGGCCTCTTCAACCTTTCGCTGCTCAGGACACCTTTGCTAATTCTCTTTTTCGTTCTATTTGTTGGTGCATATATATACGAGATTCCTCCTTTCTCTATTGCCGTGTCGCACACGCCGTGTAGCACGCTAGTCCGTCCCCAAAGTTTATCAGGACTCCGAATCGGCCTCTTCTTTTTCTCACTTTTCTTGTCTTTCCGCGACCGCTGATACACACTCGCGCACGCCAACTCGGTGGCCTGGTAACCCTCCTCTTCTACGCGCTTTGGTGTGCGCTTCGGATCGTTTTTCCTCACTGCGCCACCGCTCCCGTTTTTTTTCTTTTGTGCGTGAGCGGCGATGTGGGCTAGGGAAACGGCAGGGAGCCGCAACGACTAACGCCGACCAAACCTCGCTGTTCTTTTTCGTTTTTTTGTTTTGCTTGCCTGATGGGCGGCTGAGTTTGCGCGGACGTGTGCCCCCTTTTTTTCTGCAAAGGAATTGCTGCCTTCCCTGCTACACGAGAATACCGTTCCAGGCCTTCCTCGTATATAAACGCAAAAGGGGAGATTCTCGGCCTTCCCTCGCTGCCTTTCCCCTATCCCCGTTATGCCTGCGCGTTTGTGTGTGTGTGTGTGTGTGTGTGTGTGTGTCGGGAAGTGGGGAGGGTCTTGCCGTTCGGTATAGACGACGCGGCAACTGTGGTGGTGGTGGGGAGGGGGGGGGTGTATTTGAACTGGGAAACAACGGCAGGCGGAGCGGGCCGCAGGCAGCGGGGTACAAAATGCCTGAAACCTTCTCTTTTTCGTGTGGGGGAGCGGGGGAGGGTATTCTTCTTCCTTTTCGACTCCGTCTCGTGCCCGTTTCACGTTACGCGGCTGCTCCTTTCCTTTTAAGTGTTCCTTGGCAGGAACGACAGCAGTGGCTCTTCGGTCTCCTCGAGGCGCTGGTCTCTCTGTGTGTTTTGCTTTCGCTGTGTAGGATGATGCTCTCCAACAACGCGGGAAAAAAACGAAAAAAGGGGGAGGGGTTCGGGGACGAGCAAGGCGAGGTAGAGAGAAAAATAGATACACGGCGTACGTACGCACCCAAAACGAGACAGAATGCAGACATGCAAGGTCACGAGCACCGCTACGATTTCAGGATGCTAGGAATGAAAAGGGGAGGGAGGAGGGGCACAACAGAAACACCTAAAAACAACAACGACCGACAAGCCACCTGCTAAGCGGCAGCCCTTGGCGTGCATGGAAGACGAATAAGTTTTGGTTCGGGCACACACACACACACACACACACCACAAACAGAGGCGATTTAGGGCAAAAGATGAAAGGGCAGGGAGAAACAGAGAAAGACGTTGCACAAAGTGCCGTTCCAGGTGCAGTAAGCAGATGACGTCAATTCAAAAACGAGAGGATGTGCAGAGGCGCTCTACGCGAAAAGGTGAGCCCGCAACATCATCGGAAAAGAGGCTCATCCGTTCGCCTTCTGAGGGCTGTGAAGACGTGGAGCGCCAATGTAGCCTCTTGATGGCTGCTCAAGTGTGCAGCTGTGCGTCTGTGCGCACCTGATGGATGAAACGGGCGCGTCAACAGAGACGATATGCCGCCTTGGTTATTTTGTTTCTCTTTCGGGTGTAGGAAAAATGAAGCGACGCCCCTTCGTGATACTCTGCTCAGAAGACTCATAGGAGAAAGCGCTAACGGTGCGCGGAACGGCCTTCAGCCGACGTGAACAAGCACGGAGGACGCCGCCGCGCAGAACACAAAGGTGGTGCGGCTTCCTTGTGACGTGTTGTCCATCCACTTGGCCCGAGCATGAGGGCGATGATGGGGCGAAAGAGCGTGAACAAACGCCCCGCTCCTTCGCTGCTAACGATTTCTTCCTCACATGGTCATCAAAGACAGCAGTCCGTGCATGAGACACTGCACTTGCACCGACTGCACCATCGTCGTTGGGTTGTAAGCCACAATGGGACCGCCCTCGATCTCCGTCTTGCCGCGAATCGGATCGACAACGTGAATGAAGATGCCATAGACGACACCCGGATTCTTTTCCTGGAGTCGAAGTGCGTGGTAGAGGGCGCAGTTGCAGAGGTAGCGCCCTGCGTTGCGCGAAATTGCCCAGCTCGGCGCCTGAAACGCTGGCATCACCATGTCCTTTCTGTCTGCGTCCGCCGATGTCACCTCATTGCTGGTCACGGCACCCGTCACAGAGTGATGCCATGACTCGGCAATGGTGTTGTTCACCTGTTGAATCAAGCGCTCCAGCTTCTCGAGCTGCGGCGTGCCCTCCTTGCCGAACCAGCTCTCGTGAAATACTTCAATGGTGCCGTCCTCCGGTACAATGGGCTCGTGGTTGAGCACCTTACCGTCCACGTCAGGGACGCTAGCAAAGAGCTCGTTGTAGCCCTGCACCTCGACGCGGATGAGCCCCGTTGTGTCATTGTGAACACCTAGGTGGCAGAGAAGGATCTTCACCTGGACGGCGCCGTGTTCGGCGATGATGTCGGCAATGTCCCTCTCCACCTTCTCAAAGTACGCCGCGACGCTGGTCACGCTGACATCGAGCTCCGTGTAGCGCACCTCCGCGACGCCGGGGTGGCGCTTCAGGTCCTCCACGACACGAAGGGCAATGTCGGAGCTGGGGTTCACCTTCACACTGGCGAAGGGACCGTAACCCGTGATGAACACGACGATGCCCGCCTTTGAGTGCAGCATTTTAAGCGGTGCGGAACTGCGAGGAGCCCTGTGTGCTCGTAGAAGGCCACTTGCAATAGTGAGACGTTGATTGTGCGGTGCACGTGTGCGGTGGTGGTTAGGGAGGGAAGGTGGAGGATGCTTCTCTCCCAGCGCTGAGGACATCGTTCTTCAGAAAGCGCTCGGGCGCGCAAAAGCCTACGAAGAGGCGCTCTTCGAGAGGGACTACGAGAGGTGCGTAAAAGAGAAATGCGCGGGTCAGTCGCAGTGACAGAGGCTGCATAGTAAGAGACAGCGCACCACCGTTTTCCTTGTTCGGCTCACACGATTCCAAGGGTATAGGCTGCCACGACCATCCGCACACTACTCACATGATCTTCGTTGCAATAGAGGTGTTTTACGGCTGCGCCTCCGTGTCCGCGTTCGCAGCAAGACGATCAAGTTCTACGCAGCTACGGAGAACGCGCATACAACCACAAACGTACACTTCATCGAGGCAAGTAGGCGAGTAGCAGCACTAGTAGTAGGACAAGCAGCCGCAGTTCCACTGAAAGGAGCGGAAACCGCACCCTCGGCTAGGTAGCGACGCTTGCTACGAAGTCTTGTACACGCTCGATTCCAGAACGCACGTGCGCCAACATCAGAACATTAGCAAACCGTCGTTGTTATGGTTCTTGCTTTCCCACCCTCGTCCTTGGTGATCTCCCCTGCGCCGGCAGGCTGTCTCCCGCACTGCGTCGCCGTCGACACCGGCGCCGCCGCACACATTTCACCACGTTACGCGATTTCCATGCGGCGCTTTCCGTGTTGCTTTGTTCGCTTGATGATGGTTGCATGAATATGCTCCTCGGTAACCGGGAAGAAATCAGAATACGACAGAAGCCGGCGGGGAGGAGAGAGACACTTATGAGAGATGAGGAGGACACACCGGCCGAAGTCACCTGCCTGTCACCTCCCATGTATACTCGAGGGTACCCACAAATGGAGAACACGGATTGGGTGAGGCTTGCGGAAGCGGACATTGTGGAGAAACGAGCCTCTTCGTCACAACGGCTTCAAGCCTTCTACTCGCGTGCGTCAGTGAGCTGTGAACGGGGCGTTGCCACAAGCGCCGTGAAGCTTCAGTGATCGTCGACCCGTCAGTGCAACGCACATCTTGCGAGCTGTACAGCGCTTAGTTTTAACTTTTTCCATGATGTCCCACCGTCGCGGGGGTGGGGGGTGGAGGGCAACACCTCGCAGTGCGCGTGTCTCAGGGTCCCGTGCACTCCGCTCCCCCTCCCCCTATCCCTGCCAGATGCCAGAGCACTTCTGGTGGTGACAGGGTCATGCATCCTCGACGCAGGGAGAGGTCAGAGCGATGTTTACCGAGACGCATGTCGGCGAGGAGGCCCTGGGCGGCGCCGCGTCGGAGCGACCGGCGACAGTGCACACAGCTTGTGCCACCCCTATGATTGGGCAGAGTGTCCGCGCGACTCGAATGTATCCTGCCCTCGGCCCTCAACACCGCCTACTGGTGTGGTGGAGGGGCCTGAGTGCCACGCCTACTGGGCTGCCCCAGAGGTGGCGACCGGCGTGATGAGGGAGCGGCTGTGAGGCGACCTGCGACGCGGCGGGTGGGTGTGGGTACAGGCTAAGGCAGGGGGCCGCGCTCTCACGCGACCGCGTCGGCGCATTGCTGCAACGCGCGCGTCTAGGCCTGCTTCGTGCCGCGCGATGGGGGCCTGTGCCGGGGCGGGGCGGAGTGGAGCTTGACTTTGTGTTCTACTCCACGACGAGCACCTTTCAGCGAGAGAGGGAAAATGTCTGCTGCTTTTGTCGCGACATGAGAAGGTCGCCATGCCAGGGAGCGGACAGACGGCAAGTAGCCGAGCGAGCGTTTGGCAAACATGCCCCCCACCCAACACGCACGCTACGCGAAACACGCCCACACGTTGAAGCTCGAACGCATCGGATCAGTGCCGGAAGGGCGACCACGGCTCATCTTGAAGTACTTCATCTGTTCGCCGAAGCAGTAGCCGTACAAGGTTGTCCCGAACGTGGACGAGACACACAGAAAGCAGAGCAGCTTCAGCCACATCCACTCGGATCTGCGCGGGCGGCACCGAGCAGTTCTGCGACCGTGTCCGGGTGCCCTGAGTTGCTCCGACTCACGTAGTACTCAGAAGAGCTGCTACCACGGCGACCCTGAAACAGAAATTTCGGCAGCTGGTGCTGTGTCGCCGGTGCCTTCTCCACGCACTCAAAAGAAGCGTGAATTTCTTCTTTGGCGCGCTGAAGAGATGTGTCAGCGTGAGTATTTGGAGCGCTGCAGCCCGCCACTGCGTCGCTGGTGCGTCCTTTGGCACTGTCGCACGCGTCGGAGGATTCCGCGCTGCTGCTGCTCCCGAGCAGCGTACCTAGTTGCACCAAGGACAGCACAGCGCAACATGGTGATGC
>RZOE01000095.1:537500-991946 GCA_003992445.1 Leishmania aethiopica | reverse complement strand
AAAGCGAGAGCGCGGGGCGGCACCCGCGACCAACGCACGAAAACAGAGACACGCGAACAACGGCAGCGTTAGTGAGGGAGGGCCGCGGGGGCCGCTCACGGAACGAGGGGGAGGACGGTCACAGGGGCGCATGCGCCTGCTCACACGCACACGCCGTGTACCACACGCAAGCATGCAGGAAGTGCTGCAATCGCCCCTCGGCAGCGGTGCCTATGCACGGCGTGCCGCACACGCACGGACACACGTCAGAGAAGCGAGAGGGCTGGGCCGGCGAAGGGCAGACACGGGAACCCGCAGCCTTCGCACCCTCATCCTCGCTGACAGCAGCCAACCACCACGAGGACGCCGGTGTGGAGGGGCCGCGCCGCTATCAAGCTCGCCCTCCTCTCCGTCCTGTTACCTCCATCCTACTCCTGCGCTGTCGGTGGCTCCTCTTCCTTATCCTCAGCAGCGTCGCAGGTGAGGGAGGGAAGCAGCAAGAAGGTGATGTTGACGATATCCAGTATCCAGGCGATCAAAAAGAAACGAACCCTCTGCCGAAGAGCATACCCAACGTCTTCATGCTCGGACACACCATGTTCTCTCTGTGTTGTAGACCACCGCCATGGCCGCCCACACAGCGCACAAGGTGACCGCGCCAACGGCGTTCAGCGCCAGGCAGACCCAGCGGAGGATACTGCAGCAGAACAGCAAAAAAGGCCTGCGACGAACGCCGCGCCGTAGACAACGATGCTGAAGACAGCAAGCCCCCGTGCATCCCGAAAACGTTTCACGGTTTGCGGACAGTCGAAGAGAGTCTCACTGATTTTAGAGGTATACACAAACCTACCGCAGTTTAACATGAAGCCCCACAAGGTGTAACAAAACATCGACAAGTGGATCCTCTTGACTGCGGAACACGTCCAGCGGCGTCCCACCAGCACCAGAAGGAACGCCAGGAACTGGAGGGCCACGTAGAGAAGGAGAGGGACATTGTACGTCATGGGCGCAGACCGACAAGCAGCGAGGGACTGAGAGGGGCGGCGCCGAGGCAGACGCGAGAGAGCGGGAGAGAGCGGAGGAGAGTCGAGGCGTGGCGACGCGATGTCTTCGCTTCGGTGGCGTGTGCGCGCACGCGTTGTGGTTGGGCGGTCGGTTGTGTGCGGGTGTGTTGTGAGAGGCGGTAGAGGGATGGGCGGCGTGGGCGGCAGTGAAAAGGGGCGAGAAGAACGGCGGAGAGACGGGGAGAGAGAGGCGGGGGAGGCAGTGGTAAAGAGAGACAGCCAAGTGACACGGCGACGCGTGCGCAGCGGGGGCACATGGGCCGTTGGCTGGCACATACACGCAAGGCAAGCACATCGGCTGGGGTGTGGCCGGCGGATGCGACAGACGCGCCGCAGCGGCAGCGAGGGAGACACGGGAGCGCAGGCGAGGGGGCCACGCGGAGATAGGACGGGAGGGGGAGGGGGAAACGAAGAGCAGCACACAGGGGCAGCACCGACGCCGTGTGCGTGCGCGGCTGGCCGAGGGGTGCGGGGTGCGAGTCGCAGCACGTGAGGGTGCTCCTCCACCAGTGCCCACACCCCTCCACTCCCCGTACTCACGCGCTCGCACACACCCGGCACCGCGCCCTTACCCGTAGCGCGGCCCCATGCGGCGGGCGGGCGGGCGGCGCCAGCAGCAGCCGACATCCCCTCAGCAGCCTTGCGTTCCTGCGCGCTCTGCCGCCGAGCATGACAGTCATGCAGAGGTCGCGGCGCGGCACCCAAGCGGTTGCCACGGCCGGCGACGCGACGGCCGCCCCCATGGCGACATGGCGCACGCCGCCGCCGCACGCCGGCGCAACAGCGTCCCGGCGCCATCGCCCTCCAACCCGACCGTCGCAACAGCGCTCCACGCCGGCGACCAGCCGCACAACACACAGACTACACGCCGTGCCTCTCAGTCTGCGCCGCTCACGGCTGGGGGGCGCCTCTGCATCACCGCGCTTCCTCGAGAAGCACCCATGACCGCGCGCCAACGTGCAGCAGAGAGAGGAGTGGGGCACACGATGAGGCATCGGCACAGAAGGCGGCTGCGCTGCCAGAGGGCGCGCGCGCACACAGACATGTACACACACATGTATATATATATATACCGGCACGCACATGGCGCGGCCCCACCACGGGCAGCAGCAAAGAGCGCCGCCTGCACCCCCTACCCTGCCCTCACGGGGAGGAGGGGGACGGCAGCGGCGGCGGTGACGCTGTTGGTTTTAACGAGTCGGACAACGGACGCAAGCGTCATAGCGAGCAGGCACGCGCGCAGGAAGGCGTACCGCAAAGCAAACAGAGGCGAAGCAAGAGAGGAGAGAAAAGCGCACGCACGCCCTCCGCCCTGTGAGGCGAGGGCAACAAGCGAGCGGTCCGCGAGGACAGCGCAATGCGAGGCGTTTTGCGGTGATGTCATTGCAGACACACACACACAGCCATGTATATATAGACATCTATATATGTATATGCATTCACCGTCTTGCTTTTGTTAGGTGTGCTGATTCGCATATCTGTGCGAATCAGTGAGGCATGCAGCTGCTTCTCACCGCCTCCCTTCCACCACGCACAAGCCGGCACATGCGCGCCTGCAGCCACGGCGCCCCTACGCCCTGTGGCACGGCGGCCACATCCGCGTCGTCGAGGACGAGCCGTCCTGCCGCTGCACCGGCGCCACGCGCACCGGGCCGCACTGCACGCCGCGCTCCCAGCGGGGCCGCCTCAGGGTCGTGCTCCAGGGGCGGAGGCCGTGGCCTCTGTCGGTGGGGACGGCGCAGCAGTGCGTAGCAGGGGGTGGTCGTCGTACACGCCGCACGAGCCGAGGGAGAATGTTGCCCAGCCGCAGGTCAGGGGTGTGTGAGACCCCGCAGTGTCTGCCTGCATGCCGTGCTTCTCCCCCTCAGTCCCCTGAAGGCCGCTGCATCCCGTCACATGCGGCGTGGCGACTCCCCACGGTGGAGGCGGGAGGATTCGGTGGTGTGCGTCAGCAACGAAGATCGAAACAAATCGCACAAGAGAGAGGCGAGGAGACGCAGCGACACAGGGGGCGCACACGCAGACGGACTCGAGCCAGACGCCAGAGGAGCGAGCAGGAAAGCGTCCCCGCCTCTGCTCCGCTCCGCCTTCGCACTCGCTCGTACCGCCGCGTATTCTCCGTCCCGCTTCGCCTGCAGTCCCCTGCCCGCGTGTGTATGCGTGTACGCGTGTATGTGCGTATGCGCGTGCTCTGCCGCACGGCTGCTGCCCCTGCCTGCGTCGTCGCCACAGTCAGCCGCCTCCGCCAGCACACGCGCACAGGGAGGGTGCGGGGAGCGAACAGAGGCGCAGAGGGGCACGCGCACGCACACGCACACACCACGCCTCTCTCTGCGCGCAGAGGAGAACAGCAAGCATGAGCGCGCTCGAGGGAGACGAGCGTCGAGTAAAGCGAGAGCGCGGGGCGGCACCCGCGACCAACGCACGAAAACAGAGACACGCGAACAACGGCAGCGTTAGTGAGGGAGGGCCGCGGGGGCCGCTCACGGAACGACAGGGAGGACGGTCACAGGGGCGCATGCGCCTGCTCACACGCACACGCGCCGTGTACCACACGCAAGCATGCAGGAAGTGCTGCAATCGCCCCTCGGCAGCGGTGCCTATGCACGGCGTGCCGCACACGCACGGACACACGTCAGAGAAGCGAGAGGGCTGGGCCGGCGAAGGGCAGACACGGGAACCCGCAGCCTTCGCACCCTCATCCTCGCTGACAGCAGCCAACCACCACGAGGACGCCGGTGTGGAGGGGCCGCACCGCTATCAAGCTCGCCCTCCGCTCCGTCCTGTTACCTCCATCCTACTCTTCCGCTGTCGGCGAGTTCGGCTTTTCGTTCGCTGTAGTGGCCGGGACCGTGCACGGAAGCAGCAGGATGACTATGTTGATGATATCCAGTATCCAGGATAGCACAAAGAGAACGAAGGCGGAACTATAAGATGCACCTCGCTTAAATTTCCGGCAAAGTTGGGTAGCATCTTTGGTGTACATCTCTACCACCAATGCCCACACAACGCACAAGGTGACCGCGCCAGCAATGTTGAGGGCCAGGCAGACCAACGCAAGCAGGGGCAGCAGAAAGATCAGAAGCAACCCAACCATGAATGCTGCGAAGTAAACAATAATGGAGATGATAACAAAACGCCTGTGCAGCGCGAAATTGGCGCATGCGCAGAGGGCACGCTGAAAAGACTTCGATTCCTGCGTAGTATTCAGGGTAACTGCAGTTATACAAAAATCCCCACAACGAAAAGCAGGAATACTGACCGAAATTGTTTCGTCGATTCACGCGAAAGATGTAAAGCGGCGTTCCCACCAGCACCAGAAGGAACGCCACGAACTGGAGGGCCACGTAGAGAACGAGGGGGACACTGTACGTCATGGGCGCAGACTGACAAGCAGCGAGGGACTGAGAGGGCGGCGCCGAGGCAGACGCGAGAGGCAACGGCAAGGGTGGGGTGGGCGAGATGGCGCAGCACAGCGGACGAGGAGGAGGGGGCAGATGGGAGAGCGGAGGAGAGTCGAGGCGTGGCGACGCGATGTCTTCGCTTCGGTGGCGTGTGCGCGCACGCGTTGTGGTTGGGCGGTCGGTGTGTGCGGGTGTGTTGTGAGAGGCGGTAGAGGGATGGGCGGCGTGGGCGGCAGTGAAAAGGGGCGAGAAGAACGGCGGAGAGACGGGAGAGAGAGGCGGGGGAGGCAGTGGTAAAGAGAGACAGCCAAGTGACACGGCGACGCGTGCGCAGCGGGGGCACATGGGCCGTTGGCTGGCACATACACGCAAGGCAAGCACATCGGCTGGGGTGGGGGCCGGCGATGCGACAGACGCGCCGCAGCGGCAGCGAGGGAGACACGGGAGCGCAGGCGAGGGGGCCACGCGGAGATAGGACGGGGAGGGGAGGGGAAGGCATTTTCCGCTACCTTCCTCTGGCACCCGCTGCATCGCCTCCCCCGCCCCTCCCCATCGCTGATCGGCTCTGGCACCGCTTCGGCGGTGCTGCGCCGTCGCCGCGCCCCGGACACAGTCATCGCACACCCGGCGTGCATCTCATTCAGTCTGTCTGCCGCGCTCATCCGTCTCCCCTGATGACGCCGGCCACACCGCGCCGTGGGATCCCAGCGTCCAGTGTACCGATCATGGACCGCAGGCAAAGAGCCTGCCGCACGCCCTCGGGTACGGTTGCCGACCCTTGGCGTCCGCGGGCAGGGCTGGGCTAGCGAGGTCGCCGAAGAGGCTCGCGGGCACGGGCACGCCGGTGCCGGCCCACCGCGAGTTCTGCCGCGATTCAACGGGTATACGTCCACTACCTCCTGCTTTCTGATTTGGCAAGCGAGGCGCTGATGCAGGGCACAGCCCGTGGCCCCGCCAGCGCCGCACGCAGGCAGCTGCAGTGGGCGCAGCGACGCACAGCGCTGTTGGCTGGCCCGCGCCCGTCACGAAGCGTCGGTACAGGGCCTGCATTCCGCAAGACGCGCAGTTCACCCCCACGGGGCACCAGGCGTACCAGCCTCTCAGGATCCCGGTGCAGCAAGAGAGAGGAGGCACGGCGCTGGCGTCTCCGCGCTCACACAGCACGGCACGGGCACAGCTCTGTACACCCTCCCCCTCTTCCCAACGACAACGGCGACGCAGCGGCGTGGCGGCTGTGCTGCACGTCCCTGCTGCCGCATACACGCACCTCGGGGCTGCACACCTAAGCGCAACACCACGGCACGGCACACCGCCGACGCCGCCGCGCAGACGCACACCTGCCAGGTGGCCCGCAAGCCCACGGCAAAAATGCACGACTGCAGCCAACAACACCCACGACGGCGGGCCCTGCTGGTGACGCCGAATACGCAGCGCTCCGCACGCCAGAGCGGACGCGATTGGAAGCAGCTCTGGAGACGCTGCCAGCGCGCCGCCCTCTCCGCCATCGAGACAACAGCCGCAGACAGCCCACACCTGTATGGCACGCTTCCTACGGCGGGAGAGAGGGATCGAATGGAGTGGGGTCAGTGGTACCCGACATGATCGACTCGGGTTACCCACATTCGTGCGCGGGGACTGGCGCACACACCTGCTGGCCTGGGACGGAGAGGCCGAGGCAACCAGGCGAAGGAGTGCCCGAGAGCTCGGCATCAGCAGTTCCTGCCCAAGGTGCACCCACACGACCGGACTGAAACATAGGTTTTTATAGTGTTGAGTGGCAGTGGGGAACAGGGCTACCACGGGTTTTTTTCCGCCGCGGCGAATGAGTTATCTGAAGCAGCGTTGACGGGACGCGATCAGGAGGTTGACGTACTGGTGGCCAAGAGAGCGAATAAAGGAACTGTTTGGGCGGTGTTGGTCACACGCAGTTCCTTGACCAGCGTCGAAAAAGTTCGGAAAAGAGTTCGCGGAATAAGCGAGCAGTCCGGTCAAAAGAGAAAAAAAGAAAGCGTCCGGCTCTCCTGCCTTCATGTTCCCAATCGTGCGCGCCTTTTCACTGCTCTGCCGGAGTCGCCGGGTACAATTCGAGCACGTTATCGGCGTCGTCGTTGATCTGCTGCTGCCGCAAAAAATTCTGAAATGCTGCGTCGTCGTGCACGACCAGCTTGCCGTTTGTTCTGCTGCTACACTCGGCAAGCACTGGGGGCAACTCACCCTTTTCCAGCTTCACAAAGACATTGTTGTTGAAGAGGGTTGTCTCGTCTACCAAGCTAACGTAATCCGTAAAGTTTTCCGCAAAGAGCTTGAAGGAGCGCAGCTGAACCGAGATGGGGACACCGCGGTTGGTTTGAAACTTGCGCAGAAATCCGCGTGGAACGGCCGTCTCTACCTCTACGGTGATACCGAGGAAAAGAATTTTGTACGGCATCGGCAGGGCCGGTTGGCGAGCTTTTTCGGCTACAAAGTACTTTTCCATCTGCGTCTTGTTGATGTAGCCGGGACCTTGTTTGAAGAGTGTGAGGTGGGCATCGCGCACCATGGCGACCACCTGCTGCACAAACGGCTTCCACATCATGGTACCGTCCAGGACGATGCTGCGGCCTTGGTTGATCGCCTTCACAAGGAGGTTCTCGGCAGCACGAGTGCTGTGCGTGTGCGCCTCCGACGACGACATCTCGCACTCTAGTGGCAGCTTGAACTCATCGGCATTCACGACAACGCTCTGCTCTTTGTGACTTTCCCACCAGCTGCTTTTGGCGAGAGCCGCCACCGCTGTCGTCTTGCCTGCGGCCATACCGCCACCCAGAAAAATGAAGAGAGGCTGATCCGGCGGCTGCTGATGAGATAGTGTCGACGGGAGAGGTGTATGTGTGCTACCAGCTCCACCGCTCCCGGTAACACTCAAGTCCTCCTTGATGCCTTGCAAGCGACGAAGCGTCACCACTGCCGAGTACAGCTCTCGGTAACGCTTGAACTTCTCCTCTTGACGAATGGTTTTGATGCAAGTAAAGAATTCCTTCATCTTCCGCAGTCGTGGGACACTTGCCCCGCGAGAGCTAATCCATTCTACAAGCGCAGGAACTGTCTGCACGCCATCTAAGGGGTAGATAACGTAGTCCCCGCCGTCCAGGATGCCCTCGAGAAAGTCACTCGCCGCCACTCCGCTGTCCTCTGCCAGCGGCTGCACCCTATCCTCCACGCTGCCGCCTTGGGCGCTGAAGTTCGCTCTGGTGCTGCTGCTGCTGCTAAACTGCGGCGGCGTGGTCATGAACTCGTTTTCGAGCGCTTTCCCCACGGAGGTACTGAAGAGGATCTCCGTCGGCGTCCGTGGTGAAGCTGCGGTCCGTTTGTCGGGCCGTTGCGCCAGCAGTGAGGGTGCATCTGGCTGAATGCTCGGCGACGCGCTCGTATGTCTCCCTGACGCGGCGTGCACGTCGCCGACGATCTTGTACGCTTTACCTCGGCCCCGTGTCGGTGTGCACGGGCGCGGGCTCATACTAGTGTTTTGCGGCGCTCTCGCAACTTGGTTAGTGCCTGGCGTGGCAGTCGTCCCTTGTGATGCATTGCCGCCGCCACCGTTTGTGCGATGCGAAGGCTCTTCTTCGTTGTGAGGCAGGGCCGGGGACTCTGCATCAACAACGGGAGAATGGCCGCAGCGAAACGGCGCCGATGGCGCCTGTGTGGAACGCGCTGAGGCCTTGGCCAGGGCCTTTGGTACCAACGAAGTCGACAAGGGTGTTGCGTCGGCTGTGGAGGTGCCCGCATCGGCGTCTCGTTTCCGGTCGGTATCGGCGTTGCACTTGTTTTCGTCCTCGGCGTCGGTGCGAGTGTGCGCACCGGCGTTCGGATTCTGGTGGCGTTGTTTTTGGTGCAGAATGGGAGGAATATACACAATGGTTGGAAACCAGCTGACCTTGTACAGGCTTGACAGCTCTGGCTCTGCTACGGCATAGACGACGGCTATGGTCGGCATCGGATCAAGCAGCCGCTTCGCTGTGATCTTCTGGAACATGTCGATCACGTCGTTGCTCTTGGCCGAGTACTTGGCATGAAAGACGATCACAAGACCCTTTGTGTTGCGCTGCAGTGCTTCGCGGTAGTTGCTGAGCGTCAAAAACCGCAGCCCGTACACGGCCGCGGCGTTGAAGGCGCGGGCGGACATGACGTTTGGTGACATAGTATGGGTAAAGCCACTCCTTGTGGCGGTGTCGCAGGCATGTGCACTGACCGGTCTCATGCTTGGGGACGAGGAGGACGCTGCGTCGCCGGTTAACGTGTTGCCGAATGTCGGCGAGAGCTTTGGGAGGGGAGCGGTCGCAATGGCGTCGGACGGCTTTCTCTTGTTAACCGATCTGAAAGTGAACTGCTGCTGCAGAGTGGGAAAATCGAACCCGTCCATCTTAGCATTGCCAGCCATTGGCGAGCCACTAGCGGAGACAATGTCGTGCCTGTTGGGGGCTGTCTCGCCCACAGAGGTGCTAGCAGCGTAGCTCGGACGATGCGGCGAGCCTACGCAACGGCGCGGCGCCACCGTTGACGCAAATGTGTCCAAGGACAACAGACTCTCGGTTGGCTCGAGGTAGGTGTGCGGAGGGAGCAGCCAAGGCGTGTGCACCACGTCATCGGCACCCTCATCGGGGGCAAGATCGGCGCACATAGGCAGTACGTACTCCCGCACGTACACCTCGTACTCCTTGTTGATCTGAATCACGTAGTCGGCTCGGTGCCAGTTCCACGAGAAGTACATGGGTACGAGTGTGTTGAGAATGGACAGCAAGTGCTCCACCGACTTGTCCGGGTCGCAGCAGGACATTCCGGCCGCCACACTACGCTTGTCAGTGTGATCTTCAGATGAGTGCGCCGCACATCCGTCACCAGAAGTGTCCTCGCTAGAGTCTTTCTCATCGCGCCCGAGGTGTGAGGTGGGATCGGGGGAGTCGATGCAGTAGGAAGCACGCTTGCGAATATGCTGGATGAGACGGAGTCGGTCTTGCGCAAAGCGAGTCGCCCACTTGTGGCACAGCTCCTGCAGCAGTTCGGGGTTTTCACGCGTAAGGAAGAGCATCGTACAGCACGCAGCAAGCTTCGCCACATACATGTACGGCGGATGCTCGATTGCCTTGAGGACGTACTCGACAAAAGGCACGTGAGGGGGTGGCGATGGCATCATGATGCTGCGTGGAGGAGGCCAAGCAGCGGGGACGCGAGCCTCAAAGAGAGAGAGCACACACATACACAACTGGCAAAGAAGAAAACAACAAAAAAAAGAGAGTGATGTTTTTCGAGCGACAATACCAAGCTGAAAGTGCACGCACCACAAGAAAAAACGAACAAAACCTCGACACACGCCGGGATTCGCGTCGGTCTTGCTTGGCTGTTCCCACCTCTTTGCTCGTTGTCTTCTAGCGCGGTAACCACCCCCTCCTCCTCATAGCAGAGAATGCGATGAATGGACCACCGCTCTCGATACGCCGAGACTCGTAAAAGGCAACGAGCGCAGAGACAACAGAAAGCAAGTGCGGATTCACGAGTGAGGAGCTCACCAGAAAAGGAAAGACAGAGGCACACACACACAAAGAGAAATCGTAAGGTAGAGAGAGACCGCGAGAAACGGAATCGCTTGTGGAGGCTAGGGGCGCCAGAGGAAATAAAGTTCAGAGGTGATGACCCGGAAAGAACTCGCAGTAGAAAAAAAAATTTGAAACAAATAGCGAAAGCCCAAGAAAATCGCAAGATCGGCGATTGAGGAAGATGCAACTTCTTGCGGCAAATTGGCCGGTTGCACACACTTCGCTTTTACAGGTCAGAACTAATCAACAAAGCTGATAAGAGGCCAACGCACGAGAGCCCACACCAATACAACAGCAACAGAGTTCAACCACTCCCTAAGACCTGAGTAGGGAGAAAGGGTGCAATTAGAAAGCGGCGCCTGTCTCGCAAGCGCAGCAAAGTCGTCCCCTGCTCTTTAACCCACGGCTGCGTTGTGATATACAAAAAAAATTTAAAGTACAAAAAGGGAAGCAACAACAACAAGCACATGGAAAGAAGAGTCCACAGCGATCATATCAAGTCCGTTGAGCAGCAGGGAAATTCAATTCGTAGTACTGAACACACAAACGAACAAAAAATAGAGAGTGAGGTAGCCGTCCAAGACAGAGGGCGGGGCGGGGCGGGGGGGGGAGAGAAAGAGGAGATGTTGGTATCACAGAGGGAGGAAGAGAGTCAGTGTGACAGGCACTAGTCCATTTAAACGGCTACTAATAATAGTAAGAGAGACGCGGTCACGAGAGGAAAGGCAAACGGAAAAAGCAAACAGAAGTGAAGTGAGAGGTGATGGTCAAAGGAGAAACGAACGGAAAACAAACACAACGAGAGAACGGCGGAAATGAAGGGAAAGTGAGAAAAACAGCACGAGCAAGAGGGAAGCGACAGGTAAAACCTAGAAACACACAGACCCATACACACACACACACACACACACACACACACACACACAGGCGCAGGCATAAAAAAGAGGCAGGCCTCTTCAACCTTTCGCTGCTCAGGACACCTTTGCTAATTCTCTTTTTCGTTCTATTTGTTGGTGCATATATATACGAGATTCCTCCTTTCTCTATTGCCGTGTCGCACACGCCGTGTAGCACGCTAGTCCGTCCCCAAAGTTTATCAGGACTCCGAATCGGCCTCTTCTTTTTCTCACTTTTCTTGTCTTTCCGCGACCGCTGATACACACTCGCGCACGCCAACTCGGTGGCCTGGTAACCCTCCTCTTCTACGCGCTTTGGTGTGCGCTTCGGATCGTTTTTCCTCACTGCGCCACCGCTCCCGTTTTTTTTCTTTTGTGCGTGAGCGGCGATGTGGGCTAGGGAAACGGCAGGGAGCCGCAACGACTAACGCCGACCAAACCTCGCTGTTCTTTTTCGTTTTTTTTTTTGCTTGCCTGATGGGCGGCTGAGTTTGCGCGGACGTGTGCCCCTTTTTTTCTGCAAAGGAATTGCTGCCTTCCCTGCTACACGAGAATACCGTTCCAGGCCTTCCTCGTATATAAACGCAAAAGGGGAGATTCTCGGCCTTCCCTCGCTGCCTTTCCCCTATCCCCGTTATGCCTGCGCGTTTGTGTGTGTGTGTGTGTGTGTGTGTGTGTGTGTCGGGAAGTGGGGAGGGTCTTGCCGTTCGGTATAGACGACGCGGCAACTGTGGTGGTGGTGGGGGAGGGGGGGGGGTGTATTTGAACTGGGAAACAACGGCAGGCGGAGCGGGCCGCAGGCAGCGGGGTACAAAATGCCTGAAACCTTCTCTTTTTCGTGTGGGGGAGCGGGGGAGGGTATTCTTCTTCCTTTTCGACTCCGTCTCGTGCCCGTTTCACGTTACGCGGCTGCTCCTTTCCTTTTAAGTGTTCCTTGGCAGGAACGACAGCAGTGGCTCTTCGGTCTCCTCGAGGCGCTGGTCTCTCTGTGTGTTTTGCTTTCGCTGTGTAGGATGATGCTCTCCAACAACGCGGGAAAAAAACGAAAAAAGGGGGAGGGGTTCGGGGACGAGCAAGGCGAGGTAGAGAGAAAAATAGATACACGGCGTACGTACGCACCCAAAACGAGACAGAATGCAGACATGCAAGGTCACGAGCACCGCTACGATTTCAGGATGCTAGGAATGAAAAGGGGAGGGAGGAGGGGCACAACAGAAACACCTAAAAACAACAACGACCGACAAGCCACCTGCTAAGCGGCAGCCCTTGGCGTGCATGGAAGACGAATAAGTTTTGGTTCGGGCACACACACACACACACACACCACAAACAGAGGCGATTTAGGGCAAAAGATGAAAGGGCAGGGAGAAACAGAGAAAGACGTTGCACAAAGTGCCGTTCCAGGTGCAGTAAGCAGATGACGTCAATTCAAAAACGAGAGGATGTGCAGAGGCGCTCTACGCGAAAAGGTGAGCCCGCAACATCATCGGAAAAGAGGCTCATCCGTTCGCCTTCTGAGGGCTGTGAAGACGTGGAGCGCCAATGTAGCCTCTTGATGGCTGCTCAAGTGTGCAGCTGTGCGTCTGTGCGCACCTGATGGATGAAACGGGCGCGTCAACAGAGACGATATGCCGCCTTGGTTATTTTGTTTCTCTTTCGGGTGTAGGAAAAATGAAGCGACGCCCCTTCGTGATACTCTGCTCAGAAGACTCATAGGAGAAAGCGCTAACGGTGCGCGGAACGGCCTTCAGCCGACGTGAACAAGCACGGAGGACGCCGCCGCGCAGAACACAAAGGTGGTGCGGCTTCCTTGTGACGTGTTGTCCATCCACTTGGCCCGAGCATGAGGGCGATGATGGGGCGAAAGAGCGTGAACAAACGCCCCGCTCCTTCGCTGCTAACGATTTCTTCCTCACATGGTCATCAAAGACAGCAGTCCGTGCATGAGACACTGCACTTGCACCGACTGCACCATCGTCGTTGGGTTGTAAGCCACAATGGGACCGCCCTCGATCTCCGTCTTGCCGCGAATCGGATCGACAACGTGAATGAAGATGCCATAGACGACACCCGGATTCTTTTCCTGGAGTCGAAGTGCGTGGTAGAGGGCGCAGTTGCAGAGGTAGCGCCCTGCGTTGCGCGAAATTGCCCAGCTCGGCGCCTGAAACGCTGGCATCACCATGTCCTTTCTGTCTGCGTCCGCCGATGTCACCTCATTGCTGGTCACGGCACCCGTCACAGAGTGATGCCATGACTCGGCAATGGTGTTGTTCACCTGTTGAATCAAGCGCTCCAGCTTCTCGAGCTGCGGCGTGCCCTCCTTGCCGAACCAGCTCTCGTGAAATACTTCAATGGTGCCGTCCTCCGGTACAATGGGCTCGTGGTTGAGCACCTTACCGTCCACGTCAGGGACGCTAGCAAAGAGCTCGTTGTAGCCCTGCACCTCGACGCGGATGAGCCCCGTTGTGTCATTGTGAACACCTAGGTGGCAGAGAAGGATCTTCACCTGGACGGCGCCGTGTTCGGCGATGATGTCGGCAATGTCCCTCTCCACCTTCTCAAAGTACGCCGCGACGCTGGTCACGCTGACATCGAGCTCCGTGTAGCGCACCTCCGCGACGCCGGGGTGGCGCTTCAGGTCCTCCACGACACGAAGGGCAATGTCGGAGCTGGGGTTCACCTTCACACTGGCGAAGGGACCGTAACCCGTGATGAACACGACGATGCCCGCCTTTGAGTGCAGCATTTTAAGCGGTGCGGAACTGCGAGGAGCCCTGTGTGCTCGTAGAAGGCCACTTGCAATAGTGAGACGTTGATTGTGCGGTGCACGTGTGCGGTGGTGGTTAGGGAGGGAAGGTGGAGGATGCTTCTCTCCCAGCGCTGAGGACATCGTTCTTCAGAAAGCGCTCGGGCGCGCAAAAGCCTACGAAGAGGCGCTCTTCGAGAGGGACTACGAGAGGTGCGTAAAAGAGAAATGCGCGGGTCAGTCGCAGTGACAGAGGCTGCATAGTAAGAGACAGCGCACCACCGTTTTCCTTGTTCGGCTCACACGATTCCAAGGGTATAGGCTGCCACGACCATCCGCACACTACTCACATGATCTTCGTTGCAATAGAGGTGTTTTACGGCTGCGCCTCCGTGTCGCGTTCGCAGCAAGACGATCAAGTTCTACGCAGCTACGGAGAACGCGCATACAACCACAAACGTACACTTCATCGAGGCAAGTAGGCGAGTAGCAGCACTAGTAGTAGGACAAGCAGCCGCAGTTCCACTGAAAGGAGCGGAAACCGCACCCTCGGCTAGGTAGCGACGCTTGCTACGAAGTCTTGTACACGCTCGATTCCAGAACGCACGTGCGCCAACATCAGAACATTAGCAAACCGTCGTTGTTATGGTTCTTGCTTTCCCACCCTCGTCCTTGGTGATCTCCCCTGCGCCGGCAGGCTGTCTCCCGCACTGCGTCGCCGTCGACACCGGCGCCGCCGCACACATTTCACCACGTTACGCGATTTCCATGCGGCGCTTTCCGTGTTGCTTTGTTCGCTTGATGATGGTTGCATGAATATGCTCCTCGGTAACCGGGAAGAAATCAGAATACGACAGAAGCCGGCGGGGAGGAGAGAGACACTTATGAGAGATGAGGAGGACACACCGGCCGAAGTCACCTGCCTGTCACCTCCCATGTATACTCGAGGGTACCCACAAATGGAGAACACGGATTGGGTGAGGCTTGCGGAAGCGGACATTGTGGAGAAACGAGCCTCTTCGTCACAACGGCTTCAAGCCTTCTACTCGCGTGCGTCAGTGAGCTGTGAACGGGGCGTTGCCACAAGCGCCGTGAAGCTTCAGTGATCGTCGACCCGTCAGTGCAACGCACATCTTGCGAGCTGTACAGCGCTTAGTTTTAACTTTTTCCATGATGTCCCACCGTCGCGGGGGTGGGGGGTGGAGGGCAACACCTCGCAGTGCGCGGTGTCTCAGGGTCCCGTGCACTCCGCTCCCCCTCCCCCTATCCCTGCCAGATGCCAGAGCACTTCTGGTGGTGACAGGGTCATGCATCCTCGACGCAGGGAGAGGTCAGAGCGATGTTTACCGAGACGCATGTCGGCGAGGAGGCCCTGGGCGGCGCCGCGTCGGAGCGACCGGCGACAGTGCACACAGCTTGTGCCACCCCTATGATTGGGCAGAGTGTCCGCGCGACTCGAATGTATCCTGCCCTCGGCCCTCAACACCGCCTACTGGTGTGGTGGAGGGGCCTGAGTGCCACGCCTACTGGGCTGCCCCAGAGGTGGCGACCGGCGTGATGAGGGAGCGGCTGTGAGGCGACCTGCGACGCGGCGGGTGGGTGTGGGTACAGGCTAAGGCAGGGGGCCGCGCTCTCACGCGACCGCGTCGGCGCATTGCTGCAACGCGCGCGTCTAGGCCTGCTTCGTGCCGCGCGATGGGGGCCTGTGCCGGGGCGGGGCGGAGTGGAGCTTGACTTTGTGTTCTACTCCACGACGAGCACCTTTCAGCGAGAGAGGGAAAATGTCTGCTGCTTTTGTCGCGACATGAGAAGGTCGCCATGCCAGGGAGCGGACAGACCGGCAAGTAGCCGAGCGAGCGTTTGGCAAACATGCCCCCCACCCAACACGCACGCTACGCGAAACACGCCCACACGTTGAAGCTCGAACGCATCGGATCAGTGCCGGAAGGGCGACCACGGCTCATCCTTGAAGTACTTCATCTGTTCGCCGAAGCAGTAGCCGTACAAGGTTGTCCCGAACGTGGACGAGACACACAGAAAGCAGAGCAGCTTCAGCCACATCCACTCCGGATCTGCGCGGCCGGCACCGAGCAGTTCTGCGACCGTGTCCGGGTGCCCTGAGTTGCTCCGACTCACGTAGTACTCAGAAGAGCTGCTACCACGGCGACCCTGAAACAGAAATTTCGGCAGCTGGTGCTGTGTCGCCGGTGCCTTCTCCACGCACTCAAAAGAAGCGTGAATTTCTTCTTTGGCGCGCTGAAGAGATGTGTCAGCGTGAGTATTTGGAGCGCTGCAGCCCGCCACTGCGTCGCTGGTGGCGTCCTTTGGCACTGTCGCACGCGTCGGAGGATTCCGCGCTGCTGCTGCTCCCGAGCAGCGTACCATAGTTGCACCAAGGACAGCACAGCGCAACATGGTGATGCAAGGCACGCAAAGAAAAGCAACAAGGGGCTCCTGTCAATGGTATGAAGATATTAAGGGCGGAGAAGAGGGGGGGGGGGAGCGAGCGTGGAGTGCCACTGGCAAGACCGGCCGGTTGCTTTTCTTTGATGGGGGACGCAGCTCGACGGACTGCAGGAAGAGGTGCAGTAGGGAGGGGAGGTGAGGGAGAACACGAGGAAAAAAGAGCCGAGAGACGTATTTGGGCGTCGTGATAGCGGACGGAGCGCTTTCCTGCCGGCACGCACTGGAGAAGTGTATATGCGTGTCTGTTTTCTTCTTCTGCTTCCGCACACGTACCTGAAGCCAGCAAACACAAAAACGCGAGACGCGAGTGCGTAAACGCATGCACACGCTTTTTTCCTCCCTCAGTATGTGTACAGTGAGAGCAGAGTGTGGGAATCATGGAGAGATGAGCTACGAGATGTGGTTGAGAAAAACATCTATTCGGTGCTTTGAGGGGCCTCGCTATGCAGCGCCTGCGTGGTAAAAGCAGACACTGCGTCACCCATCGTGCACGTATCCAATGGAACCACAGAATACGCCGAGAGGGCGGTGAGAAGGCCGGTGGGGTGGGATGGAGAGCGGGACGTGTAAGGACCCAGGAGAGACGTGCGATTCCGCATTCTCCCGACAGCGTGTTCCTTGCCCGCGTTTGCGCTGCTTTGGTCGCTCGCCATGAAGTTGCGTCTTGGAACGTCGCAGAAAAACAGAAAAGAAAGGAAAAAGAAAACAAGAACAGGGACACAAGTGATAAATGCGAAAAGGGAGAAGGGAAAGAGAGAAACGTCACGGAGTCACATGCGCACGAGCGTCCACGCACTCCGAGAGAGGTGTGTGAGAGAGAGAGAGATACACACACAGCGCGTATCTTACGTCTGAAAGATGAGAGGGGTAGTTGGCCAACAAACAAACACCTAACACAGCATAAGGACCCAGATAATGGAATTCAGCATCAAAAAAGGAGAGCAACGAAAGGCGCACATACCAACACACAGGCGGGAGGTGCGCACCCATCTCCCAAACAGGCCACACTGACTCGCGCACCAGACACAACCAGCGGAATGCAAGTAAGCTGCCGCTCCGAGACACCCGCCACCACCCATCCAAACAGGCATCCTACACCGCTGAGTAGCGACCACCACCTCCGCACACAAGGGAGCGGAGGCGTGCGCGCGGTAGGCGACCGAGATGCCGTTCGGCAAGCGGTTGCGCTTTTTGAGGACATCGCCACGGAGGAAATGTCTTAACATTGAGGTACACCGTGTCGGTCAAAAAAAAAAAAACGGTCGAGCTCGTTGGAGAGGCGGAGGGGTGGGCAGGGCAAGGCATAGAACAGGGGCACTTCTCCGCCTCTTACCGCCATCTTGCGTGTGAAAGTGTGTGTGCGCTGCACCAGGACAAACAACGGAGACGACAGAAAAAAAACCTCGATTAGGCTCACCAACGCCGACGACTGAATCCAGAAACGCCATAGACAATGAGGGCACACGCAAGCTATCATGATCGAAAATCATGAAACTTCGAAACATAAGAAAAAGGAGGTACGCCTTTCACTTCGAGAGGCGGTTTCTCTCGCGCCGTGTAAGGCTCCCACCTAGCGTCCTCTAAAGCAGCCCGGGTTGCTCTCTTTTTTTTTCTTTTTTTTTTGTGCCAACCACCTTCTCGCGTCGCTGCACGCACACCTTTAGACATACGCTTGCAAACTAAGGTAGACCCGCACAGACGACGAAGAGCGGAGCATCCTACTCCGACATCCCCCTACCCGCTACACGACAGTGCAGCAGCCGCACTTGGGCTTATTTTTTTTCGCCTTGCCTTTTTTTCGCCTCTTGACTGCGTCATTTTTTCCGCCGTGGTGGGCGTTCTCGTTGTGTTGCGTCTTCGGCTTGCCTTTTCCGTTCCGCATCTCCACCGTGGAATGATTCGCGGAGATGTTGTTTTCCACCGGCTGGTGGTCCTCTTGTTTACCGCTGTTCTCGCCACGCCGCTCCATCTCGGTTGGCGTGGCATTGGCATTCTTCTCATTGGTGTTGTTGGCATTCGTCGTGTTGTTACCCAATGTCTCGGGGAAATTGATGGCCGTCGTCTCTTTGCTGGCGCGGTTCGGGGAGTTTTTGTTCCGATACAAGGCGCCGACCATGGCAGGCGAGCTGGAGGAGATGCCGCCCTCCTCGCCAACCGCGCCAGGCATGTCCGCTGGCGGCGCTCGGCCCTCTCCTTCCGGTCGGCAAAAGCCTCCAAAGTCCAGCGTGTACGACTCGACGCCATTGAAGATCACCGCGATCGGTGTCGGCTCAAAGACGATCTTTTCCGATGTCTCCAGCCCGAGCTGCATGCTGTCATTAAGGCCGCAGGTGAGCACGCGGCCATTATCGCAGTAGAACATGCTCCCCGCCGGCCCGGCCGCGATGCCGATGCACCGCATATCTCTGCCGAGTGGGATGGGGGTGAACTTGCACACCTGCTTCAGACCCCTCCCGAGGCCAAGCTGGCCGCTCTCGTTGCTTCCCGCGCCGTACACAATGCCGTTGCTCGTCAACGCCAAGGAGTGGCAGTCACCGGCGGACACCTGCACAAAGTAGTGGTGAGTGAGCCTTTGCTGAAAGTACGGCTTGCGACGTGCATCCTGCACCTCGCCGTTGCCGAGCTGCCCCTTCTTGTTGCGGCCAAAGGATAGGAGATGACCGTTCTGGTCAATGATGAGCAGAAATCCCATACCGCTGGCGATGCGGGAGACGGGCGTGCGGCACAGCGTCATCACACGTCGAGGCGTGCTCACGGCACGCCTCGACGCTGTCGTCTTGTAAACGATGGAGTCGGTGCCAACCATGTAGTAATCCTCCCCGTAGCCTACGTCCAAGAAGCGGACGTGCCGGTGCGGCATAATTGACCGGATCGGGTTCGACAACGCGGATAGCGGGCGCACCGTGAAGGCGCGCGTCACAATGGCGAGCCGCTGCCCGTGTCCCACCAGCATCAGGGTCTTGCCGGCAATGCCCGTCATTGCATCCTCGCGGCCGAGCGCCGTCGGTCCATCAATGGATGAGCTCGACACCTTCAGTCCGCCGGATGACCAGACTTCGTCTTGATTTGTGAGGATGGCAAAGAAGCCGTCGCCAGCGACGCAGCCGCGACCGCGCAGGTGCTGCGGCACCTTCACACCGTGTCCAGAGCCGAACGTAATGAGCTGCTTCGACTGGCGGTCAATGAAGCAGCTCGTGTTCCAGCTCATGGACATGGCTGGCACATTGTAGCGCAACACGTAAATGGGGACGGCGAACATCATCACCTGCTGAAGCACGCACATGGTGCTGGACGAAACGCCGTACACCGCGGTGTCTTCCGACACTCTCCCGGCCCGAAAGGCTTTGTTCGCCTCCAGCGGCTTCTCGATCTCCTTCAACCTTGCTTCCTTCTCCCTCGCCTCCATCTCCATCTCGCGCTTCTGCTCACTCGTGAAGACACGACCTGTCACCTCGTCGTGGTGCTTCTGGCCCCACGTGGTGAGTTTGTGAACCTCACGCTCGGGCGTCGTCACGTGCGCGTCAATGGCAGACTGTCGTGCGTGAATAAGAGCTAGCATGCTCGAAAAGATGCATTCGCCGCCGCTCATGCTGCGGCGAATCTCTTGCCAAAACTCGGCATCCGTGATCATTTCAACTGCGATGCGCCGTTGCAACCTAGTCCTATCTCTTTCAAGACGCCACAGGCACCGGTGGAGCACCGGCCAACTAGTAGGGAAAGCTGTTGGGGGCTGCACAGCTGAGGCGCATAGAGGCGCGGGGTCACGCTCTGGGAGAATGTCCGAAGAATAGGGAGGGAGATGCGTGCGGATTGTCCCACCCGGAAAACGCAGGCAGAAGTTACTGCGTTGAGCGCAGCGGTAGCAAGGGGAAGGCCAAACTGCACGAGATGAGCCCTGTGGGCGGTGCGGTCCAGAAAGAGGGAGGGCAGATAATGAGGAGGCAGCAACACTCTTTCGCCCGTGCACGCAAAAGCAACGTCCGGATGGAGCAATTCTATCCGTGATGTATCCGTTTCCACACATGAATGCGCACACATGTACGGATGTGGTGCGAAGACAGCGGCCGCGGCATCGGTTGCCGGATGGACGAAGGGATGGGTGTGTGGATGAGGGAGTGGGGGAGTGGGTGGAAGAGGGAGGCAGAGAGTGTACATGGAGAGAGAGAGAGAGTAGAGCATCAGTGTCGGCTGGAGTTTCTTCCATACGCCTACACCGAAGCAGCCGCATAGGCATCGCCCGCGGCCGCCATCTCCATCATCAAAAAATGAAATGCGAAGCCACAGCATCACAATGGCGCGAGTGGGGCCACCGACGCCCATGCTGCCAAGCACACCGTGCGAAAATGTGCACGACCCCTCGTCGGCACAGGCGGCGGCGTTGTCGAACGCAGAAAGAAAGAGGCGCGCACTCGGGGGAGCAGAAGCCGCTCGCTGCTGCGTACCTTTGTCGGTTCTATCCCGGCAGTGTGACATGACGCATTCAGTAAAGCGCACACAAGCATACCTGTAAAGTGAGCACAGGATAGGGGGAGCTGATGGAAACACGAAACCGTCCCTCTCATTGCCCAGCAACCGAAAGAAAACAGAAAAGGGTGGGTGGAGATGAGACGAGGAAAACGAGCCGGAAAAACAAACAACAAAGGACAGTAACACAGATAAGGACTATACATCGTCTCATGGAGGAAGATGCGCTTCAACACACACACGCGCATACAGCTGTACATGCATATATATATATATATGTGTGTGTGTGTGTGTGCACGGCAACGAGAACTGACGGGCACACGCAAACATACCCCACCCCCACCCCACACACGGATACATATAGAGAGAGGGAGAGAGACGGAGAAAAAAAATCGAGTCTTTCTGAATCCGAACAAGAGCAAAGAAAACAACAGCAAAAAAGGGATGCGGTCTGGCGGCGCGGCTTCAGGGAGGGGGGGGGGGCAACTGTTCGCACGAACCCGCGTCACGCGAAAGGTCCCCACCACCACAAGAACACCGACAAATAAAATGCCAACCCGTAGCGTCTCCGAACGCGCACACCACCAAACGACAACACACGCACACACAAAAAAGGGAGAAACAGCGAGGAGGCTTGAGCTGTACAAGAACGGTGGTTTCAGAACAGAGTGCGGAAGGAGAAGAGCATGGCTGCGGCTCCTTTCATGCGAGTATTTTCAGGGTAAAAAAAAAACCACCCGTGGACGCTTCATGTTGTCCTGTGCTAATCAATCCCAAGAGTGTGGCAATGCTCTGCGTTTACGTAGGGGATATAGTAAGGATGCTCGTACGTGGTGCCAATGCGTGCCGCACACTCATCAGGTCCTTCTCGCGCGTGCACCATGTCATGTGGGTAGGTGAGGGCAACCAATACCTCGTCCCTGCGCTGCATCGCCTCTTGCTCCTGACGCTGCTGCTTCCGTGCCATCCGCTCAGCGTACGACGCAATTTTCATCGCCCCTTTGCGCGGTGCCGCCATGACCCCATTCGGCCCGCTGCTGCTGCTAGCAGGGCCAGTGCAGTTTGCCACCAAAGCTAATTCCTCAGCCGCTTTCACGCGTTCTGCTCGCATCGCCCTGGTCGAATCACCGTAAAGTGCTATCGCCCGCGCGATGTCCCGGTGCCGCTGCTTCCGCGCCACGAGGGAACCAAGCTCGTGCTGCTGGTAGAGCGCACGTGAGTAATAGAGAAAATTGGTGTTCCTACTCTTGTCCTCCTGCATCCTTCGCCAGGCCCTATAGGCGCGCTGAATGGCGAGTGCGGCTCGGCGCTCCGTGAAGGCGCGCTGCTCTTCGTGAATCCGGGTGTCCATCGCGACACGTCGGCGCAGCACTTCGGTAGACCGTAATCGCAACGACTCCTGCCACGCCTGCCGCTCCTTGGTGGCTCTCACGTCCACGTAAAGGCCAATGTGGTATCGGTCTCGCTCCGCGTCACGCAGCCGGTACACCTCGCCGCTTCGCTGCAAGCAGTCAGCTGCATAAGCGTCGATGAGTGCTGCAGCAGTGCAGTTTGAGTCGAGCGCCGTCTTGCCGGCAGCAAAGGAATCCGGTTTACCCGAAGAAGGACGCGCACCTGCTCTCTTCACTGCAGCGGGTGATGGGGGCGTGGAGGTCTTTGTCGAGATGTGCGTTGTCGCCCTGCCCTCGCCGTCGTCGGTCGCGGCAAGGCGGCGTGCAGTACCGATACCGGCTTCAAGGGCAAACGGGTAGAAGCCGGCATGGTCCATTCGACGTCGCAGCTCGCGCATGCGGAATGCGACGCGACCTAGGTAACCGCGCCACACCCGCTGTATCGTCCTCGCCGCCGCGTCGCGCACGCGTATGGTGCGCGAGTCAACGCCGCGGTCGCGCTGATCAGCCAATCTGCGTCGCAGCCAGCGCTGGATCACCGCTGCCGGTCCGCTGTGCTTTGCAAGGTAGAGCCGACGCCGCAGCCGGCGCGCACGGTAGCTCCTGTACGCCATCTGCAGAACCAGCGCAGAGTACTCGCGGAGCTCGGCTTCCGCGCGCCGCCGATACGCGGCAGATACGGCAATCACGCGGGCATTCTCACCGTCCAACTGCGGCTGCCGCTGGTACTGAGCGCGCCGGTGGCGAGCAACGGCGCCACGCCACAACGCTTGAATTCGGCAGACGCCGCGACGCACATCTGCCTCATGCACGCGAGCGTCCACTGGACTGCTGCGGCTCTTGGCCACATGTCGGACGCAAACGGTGTTGGCCAGCCACGTTCTACAGCACCGCAGTACCACGGCAGGTGCGACGTAGCCACCGACGTGACCGTGTTGCTGGGATGGTGGCGGCGGGATGGTTACTTTCCCAGACCTGCCCGGCATCTTTCCAGCCACGAAGCCCAATGCCAGTCGCTCACGGCGACGGCGTTGGAGTTCCTCGAGTCTCTGCAGCTGCACATCTCGGCGTGCTCGACCTACGGCGCTCCACCACTGCCTCCACGCATGCTGTATGGTGACGGCTGCGGTGTTCTGAGTACGACACTGAATCTTCTGGAGGGCCAGCTGAAAGGCGGTTTCGGCCTCCGCGGCCTTCTTCTCAGCCTCCCTCTGCGCGCGGTAGGCCCTTTCCTCTTGCTTCTCGACCTCGCGGTGCACAGTCCGTCTCGCGTACAAGGAACCACTGCAACCAAAAAGGCTTCGCTGCGGCGCAGATGGTAGTGTTGCGGGGCCGCCCGTCTTGGGGAATGGTTTCTCGCCTTTATCGATCGTCTTTAGGTCCCCAGCTGTGGGCATTATGGCGGTAGGCGTGGCTGCCGTACTGCTCTCGAGGTTGCTGTCACCGCTCCATTTACTGACGCTCCGCGGCATCGTCGCGGGCGACGGTTTCCTGCGGCGGCCCTCTGCGGCGGCGTCCGATGGCCCTGGCGAAGCTCCTTGAGGAGCGACTTTGCGCAGCGGCAGAGACACCGTGTTTGCGGCCGGCAGGCGCGGCGGCAAACTGAAGCGCAAAAAGCCGGGGCCCCTTTTGCCGTCCTCGCTGTCCATCTTGTACAGGTCTCGTATAGACCCAGCGGGTCCTACAAGATTGGGGACGCTGCGGCTCATCAGCAGTGACGCAGTCTGGAAAGGCTCCTGCAGCACCGTCTCTAGGGGCGCACTGGCGACGCTACGCTGCATGCCGGAAAGATTGACGGAGTTGAGGCAGTGCTGATCGACCGAGGCCGCGCCGCTGCTCTGCCGGCTAGAAACATGTAGCGGTTTAGGCAAGGCACTCTCTCCCAGCGGCATCTTCAGATGCGTGGCGCGCACAGCATCCGCTTCCGCCACAGAGTCCAAGTGCGTTGATTGTCGCGGCGGTGAGAGGAGCGAGTCCTGAGTATCTTGCGTCACTCTCCCCGCATAACCTGGGCTGCGCGCATCTGCGTTCGGCGAGTGTCTTAACGCGGAAGCAGCAGGGCACGCATCTTGTTCCCACGCATTCGGATCACCCTTCGCCGGTTCCGCCGCATCGAGAACTGCGACGGCGTGTGCGATCGGATGGGCATGAACGGGCTCTCCAAAGTTCAGGGTGTGCAGAGCAGCTCTAGCATCTCTTGCGCCGTCAGTGGCGTCGGGGAAGGCGACTGCGCTGCAGAGTTCCCATGCAACGTGCTGGGCACCGAAGGCGATTCAGCAGCACGCACGGGAGCGGCGATTTCAGGCCCGGCCTCCGCCCCGCGGTCTTGCGCGATCCAGCCGGACGTCAGGCCGCACTTTTCCTTGAGCATGAGGGTGGTTGCGTGTTGCTCGCCGAGTGCGCTTTGCGCCTCACGCAGCGCCTGCAGCATCGTTGGCAGCGCTGCTTTGCGCTCGCGCTCGCTTGTCTGCTGCCCCAGCGCGACGGCAAGGTTATGCAGGGCCGTGATGAAGAGAATCGGCTCACCGTCTTGCGCCGCCATCACGCACTCCTTCGAAATGGTCAGCGCCTCCTCCGCCGCTCCGCTGCTCAGGAGGACGGCAGAGAGATTCAGCATCGTGGAGCAGGATGGCTGTCCGAATACAAGCGTTTCGACCTGCTTTGCGCGCAGAAACTGCCGAAGTGCCTCGGCCGTGAGCCCGTCGCGGCGTAGTTGGCATCCGTAATTGTTGAGCGTCAGCGCGTGAGCGAGACGCCACGACTCGATCGCGGTGGAAGAAGTGTGAGCGGATGGCTTGCACTGCATGGCGTGCAGGCGTGCTTCCAGAACCGGTAGCAGGGCCGAGAGAATGCGCCGACTGGAGTCACCGTCGCCGTTACGCAACGCCTCCATGGCCGTCTCATTCCACTGTGTAAACGCAACAAGCGGTGCGTGCTGCAGCTGCTGCGTCGTGGGAGGGACGAGAGCCGCCGCCGTCCGCGGAGATGGCGACGCGGCGGCATACCGTGGGGCACTGTTTTGTCCATGGCCGCGCTGCACTTTGGAGGTACGGTTCGATCGCGACAGGGCAAGACTGCTGCCGCGCAGCCCACGTTGGCTAACTCCCTTCATGGTGGTCTGCAACCCGAATCGTCCCGAATCACTGCCCCTGACACGATCGTTTTGGCGCTGTGCACCTCACCAAGGACACGTTCCAGCGCAGAAGAGTAGGCTCCTCGATGTTTCCGTGAGCGCAAAGGGTTGGTGGAAGGCAGGAATGTGTGGGGAGGGGAGAAGAAGAAACGCAGGAGGAGGGGATTAAACAAGAGCACATGATATTTAGTCGCAGATCTTGTGTACATCATCTACACGAGATAGGAGCGTCTCTTCGCTTCCGCGAGAAGTTTCCGTCCCTGCAATTGCCGCATGGGGTGGTGGGCCCGAGTCGCACGGCTCGCTGGCGCGCCAACTACCCGATGACGTCATCTCCAGCCAGCTCTCATGAAGCGCCTGCGCAGCTATCATCTCGTAGAAGTGCACGTCGGACTGGTACACGGCTGTAGATGAGCATTGCATCTCCAGCGCCTTACCCGCTGCGACCAAGAGGATCCGACTGTCCGTCGTACGCGAAGGCCTTTGCACAGGTTTTCGGATGAGACGCCGGCTCTGAGTGAAGACGAGAAGCGTGCTTCAATGAAGCGCAGAAGATTCCTCATTGCCCGCTTCTCCACCTATTTTGCACTTTGCGTGAGCATGTGTGTGTGTGTGTGTGTGTGCTTGCTGAGACGGAGTTTTGTCGATGTTGCGGACGACGTGGCAGATGCCGAGGACAAGAGCTATACAGCGATGCCACCAAAGAAAAAAAGCGCACAGGCGAGCATCGTAATAATAATAATAAAGCACACCTTTCACGCGACGCTGTTGCGGAGAGCTTCCTGCTGTTCGTCATTTCTTTTATGTATCACCACCTACGTCGCCACTTTCGTTTTCCTCATTGCGCGCCATTCCACTCATGTCTGCAGGAAGAATGGCACTGACACTTGCCCGCCTACGAGCCATCCAGGGTTTTTTTGCTGTCCTTGTTCTTTTCAACACTGCCGACAGAGAAAGGTGTAGCGAGCAGAATAATAAAAAAAGAAACAACAGAAAGGGTTCGGCGGTACTTCGAGAAAGCAGATCACGCAGAGCGGCACGGAGGGAACGGGGTGTGGGATGGTGAGAACGCTGGCAAGCAACTAGTCAAAGACGAAAAAAAAAAATTAATCATAATAAAAAGGGGGAAAAAAAAGCGTCCCCTACAACAGAAAAGGAGCAATCCAACAAGACAGACCTGAGCGTACGATAAATGCCTCCTTTCCGTGACAGTAAAGAACGAAAAGGAAGGTGACAATTCCACGGGTACCGCTCCCCTAAAGCAGCGGCACGAGAAGGCAAGCACACAACAACAACAAAAAAAAAACATCAACACACACACACACACACACACACACATAGACATAGACATAGGCAGACACCGAAAACAGGCGAGCACGTGAAACAAGCGTCCATCGAAGTCATCGAAGGGGTTGTAACGAGGAATAGTAAGACACAGAAAGAACCATAGGCGAAAAAAGAACCAGCCAGCCAAAGAACCTATGAAAGCACAAGAAGGGAGAAAGCACCGACATCATACGATGAGGCGCTCACACACACAAATACAGAAGAAAAAAAAAAACACCACAGAATTGGATAACAAAACAACAACAAAAAGGGAGCGGATCGAGGAAAAGGCAAGAATAGTGGAGAAGAGGTCACAATGCACACATATGCAGACACGCCGAAGGGGCACAGCCACAGAGAGAGAGCACACAGTTACTAAACGTGGCAAGAGGCTGAGGAAAAGACACACACACGCACACGCATGCTAACACACGGGGGTGGGGGTACGGGCTAGAACACACACGTACACAGACACGCTAAACCAATGCCTAGGCACGGAGAAGAGGTGGATGGGAGAAGACCGAAGAAAGAGAGAGACGTCTTACCGAGGCCTATCGTTTAGCGAAGACGACGAGGAGGAGGAGCCACAACGCACGAGGAGAAGCGACGTTTATGTGCGTGGGCGTGTGTGTGTGTGTGTTAGTGCGTGTGTTTTACCTCAAAAACAAAAAGAAAAACACTCGCCAACAGGAACCCGTACCGGCGAACACACACATATGTACATCTATATATATATATATATGTGTGTGTGTGTGTGTGTCTGTGTATATGTGTATAGACCTATATGTACATATGTATGTGTGTGTGTCTATCTATAGAAACGCACGCACACCCAGGTGAACCACAAACAAAACCAACCAAAAAAAAAAAAAGGCAGAAACAGACGAAACAACAAAGAAACAGGAGAACACGCAACGGAAGAAGTGAACATGCGAAGGAAAAAAAAAACGGGGGGAGGGACAGCACCCACAACAAGTCGTTCGGCAATAGAGAACAACGACAGAAAGCGTGGGACAAAACAAGCCAACAACAACGCGAAAAAAAAAAGAAGCGCCTGCAGTCCCGCACGATTGTGTGTTGAACATCCACGTTTTGTCGTCTCTTTCTTTGCTGCGGTTGCCGTTGTTTAGAGATGAAACCGGGCGAGATGGCGTTTCCAGGCGCCTTCTGTGTGCTCGGCAGCTGCTGTGAACGTGCCAAGTGCATCCGCATGCGCGCACCTCTCTTGCGCAGGGCGCGTATGTAAGTATGCGTAAGCGCATGGGTAGGTGTGTGCTTTATCACATGTAGGCGAGGCATACATGGACACATTCCATCATGAGCACCACCACATCCACACATCAAACAAGACACAGAGAGCAGTGGCTCGTTTAGACAAAACGCGCCGAGTCCGAGAGTACGCATATGCATACCCTTCCTACCCTCAGGCACGCTCACGCACACGCACACGCACACACGATTAGACACAAAGACCTACATGCAGGTACTGAAGGGAAGAAAAAAAGGAAAGGAAGAAGAGAAGGAGCACATCACGATGCCCTCAAGCCAGACGAGCGACAGGAGGCGTCAGCCATTGATGTCGCGTAATTGCATCTGTTGTTCGTGTGTGTGTGCGTGTGTGTGTGTAAGTGTGAAGCGAGGATAAGTGATGTACCGGAAGACTGAGAAGAACAAGAGTCACCGATGATGGAGGTGTGAGAACGCGGCGCGAAAGATTTGCTCCGAACGCGAGAACGGCTTTCGGCTCACGTGAAACAGCACCATAATGTGCATATTACTTCGCGCCCGCGAAGGGCATCTCGGCGCTCTCGCCGTTCTTTGTCTGCCCTGTCTCTTTAGTACCGTGTCCACCTTTCCCTAAACTCTCTCCATCCTTCTGCCTCCCTCCCTACTTCCTCCTCTTGATGGTCATACGACAGATCAGAGGTTGGCGGGCGGCGAGGCGGGTGGAGCATGAGAAGGGGGACGGATGGCACAGCTAAAGCGAGCCCCTCGTCGACGTCTCGTGCAGCGACACATAAAAAGTGGACTAGAACTGAGAGAAGTCAAAAGAGAGAGCGAGGGGGTCGCGCGCGCGCGCACACACACACACACACATACATCTACAGGCCAACCCGCTAAGAGAGAGAGAAAACGTCATGAAGCGAAAACTAGGACGACGACAACAAAGAACAGACAGACAGAGCAACACCCAACCAGTGTAAGGGAAGGGCACAGCAAAAAACAAACCCATGCACGCAAAGAGGCACAGAAAAACAACAACAAGGAAGGGCAAGGCCAGGGATGCGGCTGAGACTGGTCCTCGCCTGCTAACGCGTTAGCTATAACCGCTATACCGAGACAGAAAAGTAGAAGACAGACGAGGGGGGGGGGCATGAAACGAGAGAAAACAAAAAAGGGGCGAACTAAAAGCACGAGTTCAAGCGATATCCCTCCATTTATAGACGCGAGTGACTGTGGGCTTGGTGCTAGTCGTGTTCTTGCACCAGCACTGTGTGCGTGTGTGTGTGTGTGTGTTTGTGCGGGTGGGTGGGTGGGTGGGTGTGTGCTTGTGCTTCTGCATGAGAAGCGACCATGTTGGGCCATGACAGCAGAAAAGAACTGAGGACAAGTCACTCACTCACAGGGCGGTTCGACCTTGGCGCTGCAGATCAGCTCCCGCACAGCGAAAGAGAAGCCGAGCCCGTACACCAAACACGTAAACACAGATAGGCACACCACCACACGGAGTGTTCCCTTTGGGAAAATGACACACACACACACACACACGCTCACGAAAGTGCTTTCTGTACATCGCTGGGGGTGTCACATGCGGCCCGCTCAGGTCACAGGGAGAAGAGCGAGAGAGCGCATCGCAAAAAGGGAGAAAGAAAGACAAAGAAGACTTGAGACCCCCGCAGCCTCCGTGAAAGCTTCTTTATACTACTACTAAACGCCAGCACTGCCCATTTCAAATGAAGGACTGAAAGGATGAGAGAGCACGTAGCGCGAGGAGGAGGGGGAGGAGGAGGAGAGGTATAAAAACGCTCTTTCTTCCTCTTCTCGCCCTGGTTTCGTGTTTCTCGCACAAGAGGGACCAAACGGGCGAGCGTGCTGCCCGCGCGTGTGCGCCTGTGTTCAGGTTCGCGCTTCTATTTATCTCTTCTGCGGTGCGGGAAGCAAAAGAGAAGAGTCACAACAAACAAGCAAAAAAAAACAACAACAAAAAAAAACTATCCTGCTATCTTCTATAGAGCGGAGATGAAAGCGATGGAGAGAGGGCGTTGTTGTTGTTCTTGTTGTATTGCTCTCATTGACGAGGACGCTAAGTTGAGAAAGAGAAGGGAGGAGGAGGGGGGGGGGGACGGGAGTGATCCACGGTAACGCCGTCCCCATATTGAAAAAGAAAAATGGAAAACGGTAAGCAGAGTGCAAAAATACAAAGAAAAAACAAATACATTACCACAAAAAAAAAAGAGAGGTGGGCGATAACATAAAAAAAAAAGGCTGTGAGAGGAAGACGGAAGGGGACTGTTCGCACGTAATGTGCGGGAACACACACACAAAAAAACCAACAATCGGAGTTGTGCTGTTTGTGAGTTCTTGTACGATCGCTCATGTACGCTAACATGTTCTCTACGCGGGAGTTCTCTCTGCGATTGGTACGAGTGGTGGGCTACTCTCACATAGGGCAGGGGGAGAGTGGGAAGTGAGACGGCACCGCTGGTGTTGCCCTCAGTTGCTGCCGCTGTGAGGGCATCAGATACTTGCTCGTCGAGACTGAGGAAGGGAGGGTGGGTGGATGGCAGGAAGGGAGACGAAAAGAGAGAGAGCAAGGCCTATCAAGTGGTAAGGCATCGGTGTTCGTTCCACCCGGTGCAGGTGAGGATAACGCTGCGGCGTACAAAACGAGTGTAACAGTTGAAGACCTCTGCGGTGGCAGGTGCGAGAGAGAACACGGTGAGGAGACGCCCAAGCGTGAAAGGCGGAGAAGGCAGGGATAGTGTAGAGGAATGCCAGTATCCACAGCGGGATCGAGTGATCCGGTTCTACATCCAAGAGAGGAAAAAATGAAACGCGAAAAAGAAAAGTAGGAAAAGGAACAACAAAAAAGACATAGATGGGTCTACATCGGCGGCCAATGGAAGCCACATTACATATATATATATATATAGATACCATGGATGAACGCAGAGAGGGAAAGGAAGAGGGCGCCAAATCCACAGAAGACACACACACAGGGAGAGAGAGAGAGAGAACGTACTAACGCGCTAACGTGCACGCATACAAGAACGAACGAAAGTGAGGGAGCTGACCAGCACGTCAGACGCAGGACATTCACACACACACCAGAGTAGGCAATATATAGAAACGAACAACAAAAAAGAAGACCGTGAAAAAGACAAAGAAAGGAACGCTCGAAAAAAAAAGTGGGGGGTCGCGTCGGTATCAAAAACAAGAGAGGAAACCAACAACGAAGAAAGATGATGTTGAGTAATATATATTGAGAAGCAAGACACACGCATACTCGAAACGGAAATGAGCGAAGCCAGCGCAAAAGACGCACACACTAAAAGGAAAAATGAATAGTACAGCGTGAACAAGTACCAAGGACACAGGAGTCAGATAGAGAGCGAGACTGAGAATGGGGTCGAGCGGGGTGGGGGTGGGGGACTCCTAATGGAACAAGGATACAAACGGGAGGAGGCAGGGGCGGGAGGAGGCAGGGGGCAGGGAAGAATCTACTCCGCATGGTATAATTAGTGCATGATACAGCCACTTAGATCCTTCTTTGTTCTTGTGGGTTTCACATCCAGCTTTTGCGTCTACGGCGCCTCTGAGAGCCGCGCTGAACTGCATGCCGCACCTTCCGCAGATACGTGTCTGTCTCTGTCTCCGCCGATATCTGCATTCAACGAACCTTTCGCCATAACAACGGTTCGAGTTCACGAGGACTAGAAAGACGGGCTGGCGCTTGGAGGAGAGTCGAACAGAGTGGCGGTGAAAAACGAAACGAAACACAGAAAGACACGCCATACCAAACAAGCAACCTCGAGCCCTACCCCCCGCCCCCACCCTGCCCCATGACAGAGCTGCCCAAGCGGAGGGGAATACACATCCTCCTCGTGTGCGCAAGCGCATGTACAGCTTTTTTGTCGCATGCGCGCGTGACGGGGTCGGCAAAGGGTGCGGAAAAAAAAAAAGATAGACATCCACCGGGGTGTCGGCTACGCGCGTCGTTGCTTGTGAAGGAAGCGGGTGGGGAAGATGTCTCCACGGACCCGCATGGCAATAATGCCCATCCTTTCTGGTACAGTTCTGCTGCATTGGAAGACCAAGGTGGAGGGAGGGGGAGGGGCGGGAAAAAAAGCGATAACGACCCCAGCTGGAGAGAGGAAGGTGAAAGGATCAGAGATGGGCACATCCCCACAACGAGTATCGTCCTTCCTCACAGACGCGGGAGCAAGAGAGAAGGGAGCCTGAAAAAGGGGCGTCACAGAAGATCCGATGAACGAAGTGAAAAGACACCGAATGAAACACGCACAAAACAAAATCAGGACATCAGCGACGGGAAAGCTACAAATAAAGCGCTACAAAGGTGGAGAGACCGCGACAAAGGAGGTGAGAGCACCAAGGCATCGAAAACGAAGAAGAAACAGCTCCCTAGACGTACACACACACACACGTACACAAGGAAAGTAATATGGATCAACGTGTTAGAAGAAAAAGTTAGAGTGGAAGGGGGTAAAAAAAAAAAAGAGTTGCGGAGATGATGAAGAGAGGCCGATAACAAGGAATGAGAGGGACCTCCACCAGTTAAAAGAAATATGCGCAGCAGGCAAGGGAAGGCGCATATAAGTGGAGAGCAGAGCGTCAGTGAGGTGCCAGTGGGTCGGATAACGAAAGCAAAAGAGAGAGAGGAAGGTGGCGGAGTCAATTCGAACAGGAAAAATGGAAGATACGTGCATGAAAACACCACATACATGCACAAAACATGTAGAACTCCAGCTTGCCCCCCCCCCCCTCTTGGCCCATTCCTCGATGCGCAGATGCATCCGCTGGCTTCACTTCCGTTACCTCCTTCGCTGTCAATCGAAATCGCGGTGAGTGTTCTCTGCATTACCTGTTCCGCGAAGCCGATAAAAAAAAAGGACCAAGGTGCCCCTACAGAAGACCAAAGGAAGAGGGTCAAAGGAACGCACATCCTTTATCTGTCACACAGGGAACGCAGGTGTCAAATTCAGATGAAGAAAAAAAAAAAGAGAAACGCAGCGAAGCGAAGCGTGGGATCGCGGACACAGTAAACAGGACGAGAGAAACCGCAGAAAAGGGGCGAGATAAACAAAGGACAAAAAAAGAAAAAAGTAACACACACAACCCCTCAACCAAGCTCCCTGATTCCGACACGAATCAGTGTGCTGACAACACAGAAAAAAAAAAAAGGAGGAAAGAATCTCGCATTTCGAAATAATAATAAAAAAAACTCACCTTTTCATTTTCTTGTTGTTGTTTTCATTAGGGGCCACGGGTGCGCCATGGCAGAATGCATGTTAGGACTCTTGCGTCAACAGCAAGAGTTTCCGCAATTCGCCGGCAGAAGCAGTCAGCACTCGCTTCAGAATGCGTAGCGGAAGGCGGAGAAACACACTCCAGAGCAGCCACATAATGGACAGCAGAAGACTGCAGCGGCGGCGCTGCTGCTGCAACTGCGCCTTCTCTAAAGTGGAGTTGCCGCGCCGCTGCAAATCCTCTCCTTCGTCCCTTTCCCGTGCGATGGACACAAGGCAGGCGTGCAGGAGCAGCTGCTGCTTGACGATCTCGCGCAGTTTGCCGTGGTGCACACTTGACAAAGGGCATGCGAGCGTAACGTCCATGCGGTCTACCGGTGCACCACCGCACTCAAACGCGCGTCGCTCAAGAGTCGGGGCACAGCTGGCGCGCTGCGAGCTGTGAGCACTGGAGAACCGCTGTAGTGGGGAGAAGAGGTGGCAAGAAGCATCCAGCTGCAAAGGCTCAAAGAATTTATGCTCAGTCGAGCTGTTGTTATTCACGATGGCCCCGCAGCCATCACGGATGCCGGGGACGCTGCTGAGCCGGAAAGCAGGTGCGCTTCCGACTGCGTTTGCCTTATCGATAGTCGATGCCGAACTTTCCTGAGGAACGCCTCCGCCGCTGCTGGGGAAATACGTGAAGGACGGCGAGCTCGACGGCCTTGCATCGTTGGCGGTCAAGACGACGCTGCCCAGCGTCGGCAGCGGCTCCATAGAGGCAGTCGCAAAGACCGATTCTGCACTCGCGATGGTGACGTCCTCTTCCGCCTCGCTCGGGGTCACCGAGAGAGATGGCGACACCCCATGCAGTCCGCTGGAGCTTCGGTTCGCCAGGGCACCGTCCGCAGCCTTGAGCGACGGCGCTCCAGTGCTCGGTAAACTACCACAGAGCACCGGCTTCGCGAACGAGCCCCGGCTAGAAAAGGGCCGAGTAAGGTGCACGCGAGGTGAGCCACACGGCGAGTCGCACTCTGCAAGAATGCTCGAGGCGAAGCTGGTGCCGCATCGACGCTGCCGCGGCGACAAATCGACGGACAAGGCAGCGGCAGTGGTGAGGGAGCTATTCGACTTGCATCTCGGAGCGCCGTCCGCTGGGGTGCGGTTGAACACTGTGCCCCCCACCTTGCGAGTGCACATCTCCTCGTGTGCCAAGGAAATACCTGCAGTGAGAACAGTAAGCTCAGCTTCGGCAGAAAGAGAGGCGTTGTGGCGACGCGGTGATGTTGCGAAGCGGATGGAGCTGCCTTGCATGGGGACACCGTTGCTTACGAGCGACCGACCACCGGCCGTCGAAACTTCGCAGGAGAGCATGGCGAGGGAAACGAGCTCGAAAAAAAAAGCGTCCTAGTGACAGATAGAGAGACTGCGGGAGAGAATGTCTACGACCAAGATCAGCTCTGCAACTACATTACACGCGTGGCTCATACACACACACACACACCAATTCGATGGATTTTATGGAAATCAGATTAATCATAATAAAAGGGGAAAAAGAAGCGGAATATCACGAGACGAGAGTCAGTGAGGGAGTGAGAAACTTTACAAGTTCAGGGGAAAGATGAACTGGCAAAGATAGGAAAAAAGAGAAAAAGGGAGGGAAAAGCAAACACACACACACGCACACGCAACCAACAACAATAAAGACCGAAGCGAAACAAACACAAAAACAGCACCCAACGGTTACCGAGATAGACAAGACAGAACACAACAGGGGGTGGGGCGGTCGTGGTGTTAGTGGCGGTGGAGCGGAAGTGTGTGTGAGACAGGGAGAAGGCGGAAGAAGAAGAGGGAGCGAGGGGAAGCGAAAGGGAACCTGCTGAAAGAGAGAGAGAAAAAAAAACTCTTTGCGTCTGCTATAGCGTTTTGTGTGTGTGTATATATATGTGTGTGTGGCTCGGATTGGGTGTTCGTGCCGGGAGAAAGTAAAGGGGAGGCGTACGACTGGGGCGGCAGAAAAAGCGGAAAGGAGTCGAGCCACTTCGCTGTTCGGTTGTCCGTGTCGCTTCACAAGTGTGCTTGCTCCGCACCTCCAGCAGCCGAAACGTAGGGGAAGAGAGCTGTCCGCTCCACTCGCTGGCGAAAATGGGTAGAAGAAAAAAAAAAGGGTGGGTGATAGTGGTTCAGCGGACGCTCAGACACACACGCGCATACACACAAAAGAAAAGAAAACAGCTGCCGAGAAGTTGTAAAGAGCTAAGCAGAGAGGGGGAACGAGGAAGCCGTGAGCGGAGCGCACACACCCACACCCACACTTACTGGAAAAGGAGGGGAAGGGAAAGCAGGCAAGAATCAGATAGGAAATCTGAAGCCGGGACAAAAAAAACTTACGAACGGCAGGAGTAGCCGTTCAAGAAGTAGAAGAGGAAAAAAAGTATTCAGAGATACAGAAAAGAAAAGAGAGACGGTGATTCTCTCCCGCATTCACCAATACTAGTCGTAGACGTCTACGACAGTATAGGCACGAGAAGGTCTCTGCGGTGACCACAAGAAGCAACGTAGTTCGGTCAAGTGTACGTGAAGCGCTTGTCTCCGCTGAAGAGCCCGATGCACCGGCGAAAGGAAAAAAAGCACGCGCACCTTGGCAGTTCAGTGAAGGCGGGGAATCCGAAAACGAGACGAAACAACAACGAAAAAGAAGGGGGAGAGACAGGACTGAAACTAGGGATGATGATGAAGCACCGAAGGAAAGGCGGAAAGACAAAAAAAAGGTAAAACGGAGAGAGGGAGAGACAAGAGAGCACCACTGAAAAGAAAAAAGAACGAAGAAATGAACAAAATTCAAAAAAAAAACCAAAAAAAAAAAATACACACACACAAACAAAAAAGACAACAAACACAATGCAAAACTAAGAAGGAAAGACAAGGAGGAGATCGACAGCGCTTCGCGAATCGAGTACGCACATGAAGTTGCGTGGGATGATGGAAAATTGAGGGTGGTGTCGTGGCTTAGGAAGGAAAGCTGTTGAGCTGTGTAGACGGGGTAATCATGGGACGGGGGAGGAGACTGGTGAAGGGGAGCGGAGGTGTGGGAAGGACGAAATGCAGCTTCTCCCCCTCCTCTCCTTTGTTTTGTATATAACGCGGCGCGCTTTTACAATCTGCAGACCGGAGGCATGCCCACGCAACCACCGCGATCGCACGCGAATGGGTTTGGGCAACAGAAATAGTAATCCGAACAAAAAAAAACGAAAGACACGCGAGGTCAACGGTCGCGTGGACAGCGACGATTGAGAAAGAAGGCAAGAGGAGGAGGTGAGGCAAGACGATTGCAGTATTGTGTACCGTAGACGTCGGTGGCGTAAGAGGAACTAACCCCGCCCCATCCCATACCCTCCCCCCCCCCCCTCTCCCTCCCTCCCTCCCCAACAAACAACACACAGGGGGAACGCGAAGGGAGAGGGGGAGGGAAGGAACAGGAAAGCCATTCTACTTGCCTCGAGCATGAAAAGACGCAACGCCAAAAGGTCTGTGCGCCCTTGTGCTTCGCGGCAGCACTCCCTGGTCGCTCAGCGGAGTTTGGGGAGAGGAGGTATTGACGCCACGGGAACGCGTGGCTCCGTCGTGGGATACGAAGGGACGCATGCAGCTGGCAGAGGCGCACAAGCGCAATCTGCCTCCTTTCTTGCATGACCATGTTTGCGTGGCGTGTTAGCCGCCAATCACCCGCGAAGCACGCGCGCAGAAAGAGGGGGGGGGAGATCGACCGTGTTCACACAACACAACATGTAGCTCTTTATTTTCCTCCCTTTTGACACCGTTTTACTCAATGAAAAGCAGCTGAGAGGCGGGCACCTTGACGTGCGTCAGTCTTCTTCGACTCTGTTACCGACGCAGCACGATACCACATCCCTTCCTTTTCCCATGAACGCCAGGAGACATTCTGGAGGATCATATCTGCATGCACCCAAACGGCTTGTGCTGAAGATACCATCAGTTACCGCGCGCGCTGTCGCGACGACGCTCTGTTGCTGGGACGCGCAGCATTCTTGCTGTTCCGGCGTCTCGAAGACGTCCGACTGCGACCCGCCCCCCCCCCCCTCTGCCGATCGCTTCGCAAAGATTGAAGGTGCGCCGGGCAGCATCACGATCTCACGCGGGACGACACTGATTCAGTCAAGAAGAGAGTCGATGGAAGGCAGCGCCGCTGCGGCGGCTGTACGAGTTTTGTTGCTGTGCCCCCCCTCCCTCTCCCGCCTTGCCGCATCCCGAAAGACAAGCGCTGCGGGTGGCTCACCCACGCGTTACGCGACGCTCGTGCGTCGCCAGGCGCCCCATTCCCAAACTGCGCATCCTTCTCGACATTGCCTGACACGGGAGGAACCGTGTGTGTGTGTGGGGGGGGGGGGAAGGGGTCTTCTGGAATGCGTTGAAACAGTCTTCAGGGGTAGTCGCTGTGGCGGCGAGGAACGTTCCAGGAGTTGGGCATCTTCGCGGTAGACTGTCGTGATCTTTCGGCAACGGGGGCAGCGCTGTTCTTGCGACTGTCCTGTTACGACCTGTGGAGACCACCGCCAATCGGCACCACGTCCTCGACTGCACACAGACCTGTTTCCCGGGAACGTGGTAGCCGCTGCTGCCGATGGAACAGCGACAAAACCCAGCAGCGAAGGTCGGATCAACTCTTCCGAGGTGGTTCCTGCTGCAGCAAAAGGCGACAGGGCACTTCTCATTCTCTTCTCGGAACTGTGTAGCGGCATTGCCTTGGTTGCATCCTCTTGAAGCCATTCACACCTTGGGTGGTCTGCTTCGGAATTGGTTCAGAATGTGGCCGTGAAGGTGCCGTTGCCGCTGGCCATGACGGTGGTGCTCACCGATGAGACAGCGAATTCTTTGTTTTTTTTTTGCTGGCCGCCACGCCGTCTTGCCCCGCTCCACGCGTGTTGCGGGGTTCGCACTCCTTACCGTGGCGGCGTGGAAGCGCCGCCGAGGACCGTACAGCGACTCCCTGTCCGGCGGCAACGCCACAGCGCTTAGCGAGCTGACATCTCGGTGTCGCTGCACCCAGGAGCCGTTGCGACGAGAGCCCCAGCTGCACCTGCAACGCCTTCCAGCGGGTCGCACCCCTTGCTCAACTCTTTTTTCCTCACCGACTGTGTGCAGCAATGCATGGGAAAGTGAGGTCTCCTCGGCCGAGTAGCTGGCACTCTCCTCAGGCGCGTCGGAATACAGCGCACTAGAGATGACGCGTGAATGAGGTGGTGGTGGCGGCGTGATAAGGGGTGCTACCTGGCACGGCTGACGAGCTGACATGGCTGCGGTGCTGCTCTGCAAGCGATGGTGTGCATGCACTCGCGTGATCTCTTTATTCATGTAGCGGACAATAGACGCTGTCGAACTAGAACCGAGTGACTACTAGGGGTTGGAACAGGGCAGCGAAGAGGAGCAATAACGACGCCACAGGCCACGCATCGGCGGCGTTCCTGAGCGCAGCGCTCCTCTAGCACCATCAGCAACCACAGACCCGGCACGTTCCTTCGGATGCCACAAGGGTGTCAGGGGGTGATCGGTAGCGTGCGAGTGCAACTGAACCGCTTCGCGCACATGCAAAGGGAGGGTGGGATAGAGGATGAGGACGAGTCAGAGAGAAGAGGCCGGACAGCGCGTGGTGACGAATGCGTTGGAAAGGCACTCCAGCAACGACGGAGATACCGCGCAAAGGGGGTGGGACCGGTGAAAAGGGGGCACAGTCACCCTCTCCCTCCACTCTCTCGTGTTTGCCTGCTTGCCTTCGCGCTCAGAAAAGAGGCAACGCCCGCAACAGAAAAGGACCTGCATGCAGGCACAGATCTGGACCTTGCTGCTGTGGTGCCCTGTGTGGGTATGTACGTGGCGAACAGGAAAAACATGAGCTTGCGAGCGAGTGGACTCACACCTTCCACGCTGTTCTGCGACAGCCGTGAGCCACCAAACAGCATGGAAATGGTGCCAGAGGGTCAGACAGGGATGTGTGTTCTCGCTCGCGTCGGCCTTTTCTGTTCTGCTGCGGACACGCCATCGTGTCTCTCTACCTGCACAGGCACTGAGGCGGACAAGGTCGACAAGCCGCTCCACCGACTTCCGCCTGATCGAGTCGTTTTTGTTCCGCTTTGCCGCGGGAAGGGGCGGAATGGGGGGGGAAGTCAAAGTTACACGTCATTACTGAAGATGGAAAATGAACCAATAATATACATATACATATATATATATATATATGTATGTATATGTATATGAAAGAAAACAACGAGGTGGCACTCCCTCGAGAAGACCACACAGCGCTCCCTGCTCAGTGCTCCATGACGCCACGGCATCCGCATCTTCGTTGTACCACAGTTGGGGAGGCGGTCTCAGAAAAAAGAGAGAGAGACACACATGGAGTCGCCCGCGGCGAGCACAGGCGTACTCTCTCTGACACGCGCACACGCATACGCCCTCTTTCCGCTCCAACCTTCTCCCTCTTGAGAGGTCCACCTCGCCACCACACCGTTCTCGCTTGGTAACCCGTTGCGCGTTTCTTTTTTTTCACTTACTCTTCTTTTTCTTGCCAGCGCCACTGCGCTGACTCTTGCGCGCAAGGCGGCTCTTTTCCTTCTCCGCCTTGCGCCGCATTGCCGCCATCTCCTCGAAAGAACGTACGTGACCGTCCTTGGGCAGCCGCTTTTGCTTGCGTCCGATACGTAGTTTTTTACCTTGGTTCGGGTCGCTGATGTCCACAAAGTCGTCGTCGTCGTCTTGCGGCTGGGAAGACAATGCCGCCGCCTTGGCGCGCTTCAGCGGAACGAGGTCCTCCTCTTCGCCAACATCTTGGATGCGCATGTTGCTCTTCTTCATCCACTTCGAGTAGGCCTGAAGCTTGCTTTTGTAGTTAATCGCCTTGCCCGCTTCGTTTTTCACGCCTCTCAGGAGCGCCTTGGCGTCATTGACGTGCATCTGGACATAACGATTCTTCTTCTTGCTCCACGCAAACACCTGCCGCTGCTGCGCAGCCTCCTCAGCCGTCTCGGCGGTCATGTCCATCGTCGCATCCTTAACGGAGTAGTGCGCGTTGTTGAGCGTGTCTCGCCGCTCCAGGTCCATGAAGAAGTTCTCGTCACGGTATGCGCCGGTCTCCATGCTCTCCTCCTGCCCCAGTGCGGCCTGACGAGGGTGCGTCACCAGGTTTATCACCGCATCGTCGCTGTTAACAGAAGTGCTGCTGCCGGCATCGCGCTCGCGTTTTCTGCGCTCCTGCGCACGCTGCAGCATCTGCTCGGCAAAGGAGAGCTGCTTCGCTGGTGGCAGCGCGGAGGCCGCCCCGCCTTTCTTCGCCCCGCCTTCGGCGTTGGTTGATCGTGCCAAGGACTGCGCCGTCTCCGGCGGGCGAATCTCGAACAGCTTCTCCTTTGAGCCTATTTCTAGGAACAGCTCCTTCGGCTTGAATCGCTTCAGGTCGAAGCGCACCTCGTCAGCACGCACACGGGTGCTGCCGAGACGTTCGAGCAGCATTGGATGAAGTGGGGTGCGGTCAAAGGCGTACTGCGGCTTTCGAGCCTCTTGAATCGCCTCGTGCGTCGGCTTCTTCTTTGTACGGTTGAACTTCTTATGCGCGTTTTCCACCACTCGCGCCATGTTGCGCACCTCCACATCGTTTTCGTGCAGGCGTTTGAGGAAGTCCAGCTCCAGCTGGATGTCCTCTTCGGGCAAGCGGCCGTAGCAGCCGTCGTCTGGCGTGAAGAGGAGGTCGCCAGGTACCGGGGCAGATTGCAGCGGCCGGCCTATGAACTGCATGAGATCAACGTAGTACGGGAGGTCCTCGAAGGTCATGATGGAGTAGGCCGTACCAGAGCGACCGGCGCGCGCGACACGGCCGACGCGGTGCACAAACAGCTTTGGGTTGAAGGGGAAAGAGAAGTTGACGACGTTGTCGAGCAGCGGCAAGTCCAAACCTCGCGCCGCCACGTCCGTGACAACCATCACGCTCGTTTCACGCTTCGCAAAGCTGCGCACCGCAAGGCGACGAGCCTCCTGGTCCATCTGTCCGTGCACCGCGCTCGTTGAGATGCTGTAGTGTGTCAGAATCATCTGCAGAAACTCCACATGAAACTTTGATTCCACAAATATGAGCGCCTGCGCGTGATTCGCCGCCGCGTCGCCAACGTGCAGCACACGCTTGAGCAGCACGATCAACGCGGCAACCTTCTCGTCGTTGCGCACGAGAAAAGCGCTTTGCTTCAGTTGGTCACTCAGCTTCATCTCCGAGTCGAGGCGTATGACCACCGGGTTGTGCAGCCCGGCGCTCGTGAATTCCGCCAATACGGTAGGCATCGTCGCGGAGAAGAGGGCACGCTGGCAGGACTCGGGTAACTTCTGCATGATGGCACCGATCTGCGGCTGCAGACCTAACTCGAAGAGGCGATCCGCCTCATCCAGAACCAGGCAGCGCACGCTAGTGAGGTGCAATGAAGCCTCCTCCATGATGTGCAGCAGGCGACCGGGCGTGGCGACCACTACATCTGGGTTCGACGCCAGCAGCTCGAACTGCTGGTCCATCGAGTCGCCACCTACCAACGCAGCAAAGCGCAAATCGAGGAACTTGTTGAGCGCGAAGCCGTTGCGTAAGATCTGCAGGCTCAGCTCGCGTGTCGGGGAGAGCACTAACCCGCGAATACCGACGATCTTTGCGTGCGCCTTTAGGGTGTTCAGCATTGGGATGAGGAATGCCGCTGTCTTACCTGATCCGGTGCGGGCCATGGCGACTACATCGTTCCCCTGCAGCATCGGCGGGATCGCCTTGCGCTGGATCGGGGTGGGCACGGAAAAGCCCTGCTTCAGAATCGCATCGAGTAGTGGCTTTTCCAGGTTAAAGCTTTGAAAGCTGCCGCCCTTCTTCTTCGAGTCGGCTGCCGACTCCACGGCCGACTCCCACGTTCCATGACCAATCATGACGGCAACGACGCCCTACTTTGAAAACGGTACGGTGGAGAAGATTGGCGCAGCAGCGGTGTTGTGGAACAGGTCTGCTTCCGTGAGGCCCGTCCAAATGCTTGACTGCCGTTCAGGTGGGCGACGAAAGAGAAAACAGAGGGTGCGGGAAAGGTATGCACGAGAGTTAGATGCAGTGGAAAGGAAAGCAGCAGCAGCGCATACAGAAGGCATGTACGAGACTGCTTGAACACTTGCGGTGAGAACACAAAAGTGGTGCGAGAGGGAGGAAGCGTACGGCTCGTTTTGAGTCGCATTCGTGTGCACCGGAAACCCCCTTTCACCCCCCCCCCCATCAAAAAAAAAGTCTGCGTGGATCACGTCCGAGAGAGAGAGACCTACACAGCAGAAACAAAAACCGAAACAAAGTATGCGGCAGAGTCCCCCTTTCCACCTCCCACACACACAAAGGCATACGTTCGGTGCGCCTGCAGGAAGTCCTCTCTGTTTTCTCCCCTCCTACACAGCTCGGGCCTCCGCACACCTTGTGGCGTGCTGCGTCCGCGATTGGGACCGCAACCGGCGCAAAGAAAAGTAACGAGAACAACTTTCGATCCCGTTGTATGCAAACATCCATCTACATCTCTACACGCACACACACATATACAGAGAGAGATGCATGTATATATATATATATATTCCTTTCGTTCGCTCCTTGACCTAGAACTCCTTTGCACTGCAAACGTAGAGCACACACACACACACACACACCAGAAAAGGGGCAGTCCCGAGGACAACAACAAAACAGCATCAGGAAAGGAAACAGCGCCTTCCCCCCCCCCGTGAGGGATCGATTTACGCGCCGAAAATGCGATGATGCTCTTCATCCGACAGAGGCATTACGAGCGCCGCCTTTCCAGCCGCGAACGGCCTCACAAATGACCCCCTCATCGGACAATTCAGGTCGTAGCTATCGAGGTAACTGGTGTACAGTCCTCCCTCACCATAGTCCCACGTCGGCAGCGCATGCGAACCGGTGCAGCTGGTTGGCGAGGGCCCAGACGGAACGCTAGCCGTCACAGCAGAAGGCCGGTACAAGGAAAGCTTGTCATCGTAGAGCGGGTCGCGATCGAGGCGGTATGGAGAGTACTGGGAGGCAGGATACACGATGCGACGCAAGAGGCCCGGGGCCTCTGGCGGATTGTATTCCCGCCTCGCCTGTGACACGGACAAGGGCTCGGCGGTGAGTAGCTCTGCTGCACCGAGCTCGACAAGCTTCCGCATCGTCTTTCCGAGGTTGGAAGCACCGTCTGCGTCTGCCGAAAGGTTTTCCGACAGACCAGCCGCAGCTACGGCCGCCGCCAGCTCGCTGTCTCCATTGTCGCCAGGCGCCGTCGGGGTAACAAGGTCGTACACGACGGCGTACATCGTCTCTCCCTCCTCGGCGCCATCAACATCCTCCTCAGCGTTGTCGTAGGCTGTTGGAACTGTTAAGTCGCCCGTGTGCGTGATCACCGTCGTGCTCTCCGCCTTGATGAAGACGTCTGACACGTCTTCGAGCGTTGGCATCGGCTCAAAGGGGAGGGTGGCCACGACGCGTCCGGTGGCACGGTGTTTCACATGCATGCCGCTCTCCCATGGCGTGCCAAACGCCTCACACAGCTCTTCCAGCGTGATTGTAGAGGGATCATCCTCGATTTCCACAAAGGTCGTGCTGCCCAAATACACAGCGCACTTGCGGCGGCTTTTCGCCCGTGACGGAGCTGGTTGGGTATCAGACATGTTCACTCGTGCGCAAGACATCACCGCAGCAGAAAGGCATAAGAGCGAGCGGGGCAGCAACAACAAAAAGAGGCGCGCGTGGGCGCCGTCGCTACAGCGTCTGACGGCAGCCTCCGTTGAGGGTCTCCGGAAGCCCGCGGCGCGTGCTTGCGGTTCGCGTCACTCCGTTTCTCTAACTGATGTCAACAGAGAGCACGACAGAGCTGACGGTGCGACGTCCAGTGCTGCTGAGAGAAGAAACACGTCTCATGCATACGGGTTTTATGAGCTGCTCTTCTCTCTTCTCACCTTGTCCTGGGATGCATGAGGGGATTGGTGCTCGACCAAGGTGCCGAAACGCAAGCGAAGCAAGGGAAAAAGAAGGCCAGAAGAGGCGGTGGGCATGACGGAGAGAGAGAGAGGGAGGAAGCGAGGTAAAAGCCGAGTCAGACTCATCGGTTTTCTTGCATTGTTTTTTTTTGTCGGTGGTGCTGTTTTTCATGTTTGAGCAAACAAAAGTCCCCGTGAGAGCGCGGTGGCGCCTCTTCTGGGCGGACACCGACAACGCACATCGCACACTTCCTGTTGGAGCGATGCCACACGCACAGAGAGAGAGAGAGAGACTGAAGGATCCGGGTGTGAGAGGATGCACACCATTCGCGTTGAACAGCCGTCGTGATGCGGTGGACATAATGCGTTTCCCTCCCAACGCAATACCTGACCATGCACGCCGGTACGTGACACTTTCCGCGTCGGCTTTTTGGTCGTTTCACGAGTCTTCTGATTCTTGTCGCGCACTTCTTTTTCTTTGGTGTTTGTGTGGGTGTGGGTGGGGACGGGGTTCGGTTTTGGTGAGGAGCTCGGCTCCCCCTCTGCCCGTTTGGCTCTTCCGCAATTAAGAGCACCACTACAGCAGCATCACTCCAAAAACAAAATGAAGACCGAGAACAAATATAAAAAAGGAAGCAAACAAAAGGAAGGAGGAAGAGGGCTGGTGGGGAGGGAGGAGGAGGAGGAGGGGGAGGGGGGGGGGGGCAGAGTCCTCGAATATCAAATGCCCACACACCAACACGCGGTGATTTGAGCGTGTTGCCGGGACACGAGACACACGCTCGGAAAAGACATCAACAAATGTGAGCATAGCGATGACGCACAGGAAAGCGTCACACACACACACACACACGAAATAATAATAAAAGATGCGCCAAACATAATAATAAAACACACACACACAAAGAAATGAAATCAGCGCCAGCGGACGCTGTCTGCTAGAAGCTGTTCGACCATGAGAGCAGAGTATGGTCCTACACATATGCCCTGCCTAATGCACGTGAAAGAAAGGGTGTTCTGAGTGTGGACGGGAAAAAAGGGGGCCGGCTGCGCGGCGGCGATGGTGACAAACGGCACCTGCGAAACTGGACGCTGGCATCGTGGCTGGCCAACGCGGCCGAGAGCCCCATCATTGGTGTTGTCTAATCAGACACGCGGGCGCACAGACACACACAAAACGAAAGTTCCGCATCGGGTCACCCCACTCGCCCTGTGTTAGTGCTTCCTTGACACCAGCATCCTTGAGAGGAACAGGTTGGTGACAATGGGAAGGGGGAGGAGGGCAACAAGTGGCACAGCAGGGATGAAGAGCGAAGGGATAATAGAGCCCTACACGTGAGCGTGCACGTCTCTTTAGGCGGGTATGCGAGCCCCACCCCCCTCCCTGCTCCGGATACCTACCGAAAATTAATGTGTTGAGGACTTCTCAGTGAATGGTGCGACGCAGGATGTGCGTGACGGAAGGAAGACCTAAAAGGTACGCCACCGGGCTGATGCTGGACGCCAGCGCTGAAACGAGACCCACGACCACCAAAATGGCCAGCTGGATGTACGGAAAAGGGAATGGCAGAGGCAGCTGCGTGAACAGGATGTTCTGCAGCTGCATCGTGTAGGCAACCACCAGGCCGACGATGAGGCCCATGACGCCAGACGAAACGACCAAGACAAAGGCCTCCCAGACGTACACGCGGTACACCTGGAAATGGGACATGCCCAAGCACAGCAGCACGCCAATTTCCTTGGAGGAGTCGAGCACGTTTGTCGTCATGCTGCTCATCAGAGAAAAGAAGCAAACGACCAAAATCATTATCTCGGCCACAACGAAGAAGAAATTCAGCGCTTTGCCGGCCGTGGTCATGTCTCTCGTCGCATCCCTAATGTTCGTCACAGTCACTGTGTGACCCACCGCGGCAATGCTCCCGGTGAGCAGGTCACTGATGAAGTCGTACCAGTTCGGGTCATTTATGCGCAGCCGAATTTTCTCCACGTTCCCGTTCAACACGCTTACGCGCGACTCGTTAAGGTGCCGGAAGAGTCCAGGGATACTCAACACGACGTCACCTTGTGCGTAGGTGTACTTGGACATGGTCATGGCTGGGGCCGTGTCGAGCGTGGCGACGGGACGGATGGTGGCCCGGCGAATGACCTCGGTGTTTGAGGTCGCGTTTTCGACCTTTCTTATCTCGAGCAAAACGACGCCGTCCGCGCTGCCGACGCCGAGGGTATCCGCCGCGGCAGAGGACAAGATCCCCCTGTAGAGGCCTTCAGGGCTGTAGAGGGCCCGCCCAAGCCCGTAGCGGCCCACGATGCTCTGGTAGTTGTCCACGTGCAGGTAAGTCTTATCCATGACCTCGAAGTAGTTAGGAGGGAGTGGCCTTAGGGCCGTGACGGAGCTGTGTAAGCGACCAATGGAGTAGATTTTCGCGCTTTTCAGGGACGCAAGAGCGGAGCTGCTGTAGTCGTACGTGTAGGCAGAGATTATGCCGGTCTCCACCTGGTGTTCGATAATCTCCTCTATGGCCCAGTACTCTTCCATTGTCAGGCCGTTTGTTTCTACGTACAGTTCGCAGCCCATGCGCTGGCGAGACGCGTATTCGAAGGAGACGAGCTGGATCTGCACCACCACCGTAATAAAAATGACAAAGGCGAGAGAAAGCGCGTACATCAACGCCGTCTTTCGGTTGCGGCGCCGGTGCGCGCTGAGGCTCTTCTGCATGAACGAGAAGACAGACCCGCTCTCCCAGAACAGCAGCAGATAGCTGATGCACGTCTGCGCCACCCGCTCAAAATTCATCGCGAGCAGTACGAGCCCCGCGAGCAGACCAATGAGAACGCCGAAGAAGATGTAGAAGATCAAGTTCAGGTTCATTGCGATTAACGCGGTGGGCAACAGATAGTAGATCAGGAAGCCGAAAGCAAAGAAGAGCAGGCCGAGGACGAGCATGGTCCCGTTCCACTGCGTCGAGTCGTCGCGCTGGATCTTGTATATGACGCCACTATAGCGGCCGCGCGAGGTGTTGATCGCGTCGGGAAGCTTCTGCGTCACGAGCGAGAGGATCGGAAAGAAAGAGGCCACAATAGGGATACCGAGGCCGGCGACCGTGGCCCACCCAAGAGAGGCCCCCGTGACCAACATGGGCAGCTGCACTTCTACGAGCTTCGCGAAAGCGATCCGAGTCCCCGTGTAAGTGCCTTGTCCGGCAGCCAGGCCGATGAGCCAGGCGGGCAAGGTAAAGGCATACGCGTTGGCGAGAACCAAAAAGATCAGATTCTCTTTCGTTAGGCCAATCATGCGCTGGATACCGAGCTCATACGTCTTCGTCTCGATTCCGACCGTGAGAAGGGTGTAGATCAGCACAACGCTAAGGAACGCCAGCGCCAAGAGGATGACGGACATGATTAGCCCGACAAAGACGCTGAACAGCCGTGTCGCGTACAAGCCGCGCAGCTGCGGTGTGGAGCGGCTGACCTGCATGAACCCCAGAGGCGACAGTACCCCCGAAGCCCACGCCACCACGTTCCTGCGAATCCTGTTGTAGCTTGTGAGGCTGTACGCCTTCAGTCGGGCCTCCGGATTCATGATGAAGTACACAGCAGACGCGCAGTCGCTCGGGTTCGTGTTGGCGACCCCCTCTACACCAGGGGTGGACGTGTCCGGCCCCAGGCCCTTCGCTACATCGCGCAAGAACGTCTGGAAGGACACGACAACAAAGGTATCGACATCCGGGAACTTGCGGTAGTACTCGTGAATGATGGATACGACCTTGAACGGCATCATGACGTTCGACGAATCGTTATGCGTCAGATTGGCGAACGCGAGCTGAATGTTCAGCTGAGCATCTCCGTAGAGGATTATCGTGTCACCCACATTCACCCCGCCCATGAGAACCGCTGCGCGGTGCGACAAGATCAGCTCTCCTTCGTTCAGCGTAGTCTCATTGAAGTCCTTGCCAAATCCCATGCGCGCCTCCGCCACTGCGTCAATCGCAATGAGGTCCACAGCGGCCGTGCCGTTGGAGAAGCACCCACTCATGCAGAGGTCGATGTCATCGCACACACTTCCGTCCGCGTTGTACCACATCTGCGTCACATTCTTGCCCGGGCAGGAGCGTGTGGTGCGAGCCATGTAGATGTCCAAGAAGCGCGGGGCGCTGTATCCATAATCGGGGTCGCTTTCCGGAAACAGCTCTTTGATTCTTGTGTAGTTGATGCCCGTCGCCTTGCTCATGACACTGCCGGGCCCGATTACGAGGTCGAACTCGCCACGCGTCTCCTCGGAAAGACGGAGAAACAAAATCGGCATGTGCACCAGGATGGAAATCATCAGCACACACAGAAGTACAACGATGAGCACAGAGAAGAACCCGAGGCAGTAGCTGCAGGTACGCGCCTTGATATCCGCCCACGCCAGAGATAGAAAGAGCCGCGTCATCTTGAGAGACATCCAGACGTTGTGCGTGACGCGCCGGAGGAGGGTCCATGCGGGCGGCGCGTCATCGTCGAACGCCAAATCAACTGCGAGGCGCCGGTTCTGCTGGAGCAAGGGCAATTTGAGTACGTTGGGGCTACTGTTGGACGGCGTGATTGTATCGCTGTATTCCAGGGAATTGCTGTTCACAGCCTCACCCTCGCTTATGCGATCGATCGCGCCCACTCTCCTGGGCTTATCCACCGCTTTCGCCCCGTTCACCCGGCCGGTATTATTGTCGTAGACCCCCTCCCTGAGCTCCAGATGCTCGGAGGCAGGCGATCGCCCCGCCGAGTGAAAGTGCTGCAAGCCTCCGCCTTGGCAGTTGGAGGAGGCCGCCGCCATTTGGGTACTCTTCCGAATTCGTATCTGTATGTATACACAAGGTGGAAGTGCAACGCGTTCGCGCCGCTGGCTGCCGCTACCCAGCAGCAGCTGAAATCGGAACGAAAGGCTCTCGCGGCACGAGGAGACAGCAGAGGCGGATGAGGGGTGTCAGTGACTCCTGCGCACTCCTCTATGCGATGGGCACCAATGCACTCTCGTCTACACAGTGTCGGTCGTGTATGCGCTCCCTCGCCCTCCTCCACACCTGGCATGCACGTCTACGCCCTCTCTGGGAAGAGTGAGAGAGGCAAGATATGAGGTGGAGAAAACCCAAGCCAACAGCAACAAGCAGTAGAGTCAGGAGTCGTCAATCAACTCGGAGAAAGAGAGTGAAGGCAGCAACAACATGCGCCAACGCCTGAACCCTTAACAAGCTGAGAGCTCCACAAAACACACACACACACAGAAAACGTGACAACAACCCAACAAAGGCACGGTCTTGGTCTACTTCTTCGCAACCCACTCAGAGATGCAAGGACACACAATAAGAGTGGGGACTGTGTCTGGGGGGTGGGGGGCCCAACGGCTGGAGGAACACGAGACGTGTGACCTTGGAGAGAGCGATTCAGTTGTCTGGGAAAGCAACCAATAGTGAGGAGATGAATGTCCATGCACAGGGAGAACAGGTGTGAGCTGTTTGAGTCAGGTGCTCCGCACTAAGCAAGCGGCACGAGAGACACACAGAGAAGTCAGAGGCCTGACCACAAAGGCAAGAGAAAAGCGCAGATGCAAGCAGATCAAAACTTGGCAGCTACGCGAGGCCGTGAAGTACAAGCCCCTCCACTCCTCGCCACTCCCCGAAGAACAAAGATACAAAAAAAAAAGAATGCAGCGGTGGCGCGTGCTCGTTGGCTGAGTCGCGGACAAACACAAAGGCGAAGCACGCGAAAATAAGCAACACGCGATGAATTTGCAAAATGGAGTGCAGGAGAGGAGCAGAGGACGACAAAAATAGCGCAGCCAAGCACAGTGCAGCAGAAGGCTAGTCGCACGAGCCCCCTCTCCCAATAGGCAAAAAAAAAAGAGTGAGGAAGAAGAGGGCAAGAAAAAGCGTATGGGGACAGAATCCGAAGATGAAGGAAAGCAGATACAAGGCAGGAGAGGTCGCGTGAAGGAATGGAGGTGTTGGAGGGGGGAAGTGAAGGCAGGTGAGGTGGAGGAAAAGAAAAATGCTCCGTTACCGTAAGCGGTGAGAGCAATGAAGCAAAATGTGAGCCTTAGCAGAGACTTCTAAGATGATGTCGCACGCGTGTGCGGGCGGGTGGGAGTGGCTCTTTTTTTCTGTGTGTGTGTGTGAGGGGGAGGGGGGGGGCTAGCACCAGTGCAGCTAGACAGGACAGAGAAAGCAAGAGGTAGCACAAGAAATCCGTGGGCGACCGTGATCCAAGTGTATGATTGATCGTTGAGTCTTCACGGTAAAAAAAATAAGAGCCGGCCACTGAGACCCGGCCGAGGTGGTGGTGGTGGTGGTGTGTGTGTGTGGGGGGGGGGTCGATGCGGTGTTTGAGGTTAGAGATAGAAAGAGATGGGCAGCGGAAAGGCGGGGTAGAGGAGAGAGACAGTAAGCGTGAGGAGGTCGAGAATGGCCAAAAAAAAAAAAACGACATGGCGTTAGAGATGCGGCGACAGCGCGCCACAGAGACGCGGATCACACGATACCTATCAATCGCAACCCTCATAGTGGAGCGACGAGGAGGTGGTCACAGTGTCGGTCTGCAGCTCACGCAGATACGAACGGCCTCCACTGCTGCCGTAGCACGCTGGAAAGGGGGTCTAGAGGTGCGAGCGGAAGAGAGCGAGAGACTGCAGCATTCTTTCGTTTATTGACCGGAAGGAGGATAAAGGAGGAAGGCATCCTCGCCCCGTTACGCGCGTCTTCCCTTCTTCGTTTGTACGCTACAGCAAGGTAAGTTGCGTGAAAAACAGAACAAGCGGCACGACGAGTACATTATCCCGTACAGGTACGGGATAAAAGACAGCCACAACACTTCACGCGTACAGCGGAGAGTTGTGGAAAAAGTCGGACGCACACAGGCACGTTCGCATTGCGTTTCGATCGTTGTGTTGTTGTTGGTGAAAAGACGCCCCGTGACGACTGCTCCCACGGTGCCCACACGTGAAGCAGTATACTGTCGTCGCGGGTCATTCAACAGCGCAAAGACCCCGGTCGTTCAGCCCTCTTTCAGAGAGCACGTCGAAGAATATCCTTAATCGACGGCGGCTGCACCACATACTGCACCGAGGCCGCCCTCGCCGCCAGATCACAAACGACTTTCAGTCCCATGATCCTGCAGAGCTGCACAAATGGGAACAAAACAGGAACATACAGCTGCGTGAAAAAGAGAAAATAGCGCGCTCTGCGCCAACGCTGCCGGCGCGACCGCTATGCCGATCACACAACCGAGAACACCGGGCGCATAGGACAAGCTGAAGGTTTCCGGGGCGTAAACGCGATGCAGTCGACGATGCAGCATGGCAAGTTACCAAAGCACGCCAAAATCTCCTTGGAGAACCTCAGCACATTTGGTTGCCATGCTGGTTGTGAGGGGCAATAGACAGCTGAGGGTGGTCCGAAATCGACTCACAATCACGATGGTGCTAACGCCCCTCCCCCAATCCGAGAGCGAGACTATCAGCTCCGTGACGCCGTGGTCAAGGTGCGCGGCGCTGAGCCCGTGCCGTAGGAGACTCCTGACCGCATCGCAGTCCTTACCTGACCGAGACCGCACAAAGAGTATGGGGAGACCAAGCACGTTGCACCTCCGGTAGAGAATGCTGCTTTCTTGCGCAGTGGCAGGACGGGCAGCAAGCACCTCTCGCCCATGTTTTTCTTTTCGGGTATGTCGTCATGAGAAACATGGCCGAGGTACTCGTGAAGGACGTCGCCACCCCCCACCCTCCACCCACACACGTACACTCCTCGCTCACAGCGCCGTCCTCGTGGTGTTTGGAATTGCGCACGCATCGCTAGAATGCGCTCACAGTTGTCAAGCCAGAGAAACAGGCTGACGGGGGTATGCAGGGCTAAGAGGCGGCTCGTGGTGGTGGCGACAAGACATGTACGGTGCCCTTTCTTCTTGTAGAAGGAGCCACCAAGAACGTAACGGCCAACGTCATTATTTGCTCATGAGTGCAAGGTGCGGGTCGGCGACTTCGTAGGCGCCGTGCGGAATCAAAGTAATGCTTGCACTGAAGGGCTGCGTGTACCCAAGCAGGCGCGCACGCGCACCCCAAGAGGGGGTCATACGCTGCACCAGGCCATGATGCACGCTCGATACGTGAGGTCCTATACAACCATCTCCCTCACCGCCGCGCCGCGCAAAGGTAGTGCTTCAGCTGTAGCAAGTCGTTAAAGCACAGTGCGATGCCTTCGCCCTTGACTGCACATGCGCTCCCCGTCCTGCGCCAGTGCCGGCTTGTACCCGCACCGAACACCTTCAATGCCCTGCGTGCGCGTTCGAGTGTAGGGAGGTGTGTTCACCACTTCCGGGGCGGTGGTCAGAGGGGAGATGAACGGTAATCTCGGAGCGGAGGAACCGCAGCGTCAAGCATTCCGCCGACAGCACCTCCATCTGAAACGCGGCCGTGATAAAGCCAATGAGTCCAACCGAGAGCACCTACGTAAGTGCTGCTCGGCGAACACGGCGAAGGTGCACTCAGAGGCTCTTCTCTGTCGGCCGTCGCACCAGCGCAGCGCCACCCAGGGCCTCCTCGCCGACATGCGCCGCGGCAAACATCGCTCTGACCTCTCCCTGCGTCGAGGATGCATGACCCTGTCACCACCAGAAGTGCTCTGGCATCTGGCAGGGATAGGGGGAGAGGGAGCGGAGTGCACGGGACCCTGAGACACCGCGCACTGCGAGGTGTTGCCCTCCACCCCCCACCCCCGTCATGATGGGCGTTGAGGAGAGCATCACGAAAACAACATTACAATGCAAGACGGATTTTTGTACATCTGTGTGCATCTCTGAGCTGCAAAGATCTGGAAGCCTTCACCATCGCGGTCGCCGAGTACCGCCGATGTGCGGCAGAGGGGGGCGGGCACCACGCGAGACAGCGCACTGCAGTCTGGGACTCTTCAGAGGGCCTGGTCGTTCTGTTCGCTCCGCTGCGGCGACGATGCCATGTGTGTGCTTGAGCTGCATCCTATTTTTGTCCACCTGATAGTCGGCGCGACCGTCCTGTCGGCAGCGACGACACAGAAATAGAAGTCGTTCCCGCGGAGTATCGGCGGCGGTCGACTCAGCAGTGAACTCCGGCGGGGTCTGCACAGATGCGTCGACTTGTTTCTTTTCATGGGGTGAAGTTGCAGAAGTCGCCGTAGTTGCTTCTGACGATGCGTTCAGGCTCGACCCGTTGAGCAGCACATCAGCCGCGAAATCTGGAAATCGCCCAAAGAGACTGCGTAGCGTACGGCACGTGGACGGTGACAGCGCTGGCGGCGCGCCGTTCGTGAAGCCCGGTGCTGTTGCTACACATGCGGACCTGTCTAGAGTTGTCACTCTTGTCACATCAGAGAGCCTGTGTGAGGCTATCGACGTCTGACGGATGCAGGACGCTTGCAAGACCTTCCACATGTCGTGCGCGACGCTGTGCAAATCCGCTGCCAGGTTCCCGAGACGCCGAGTGAGCCTTTGCACCTGGCGCTCCCGCCGCATATTATTGAGTACGTGGTGTGTGTAGTGAATGGGGCGTACGGTCCACAGTTGCGTGCCAGTGCTCACGCGCGTGTAGGGGGCGGGAGTGATGACGGCAAGATCAGTTTCAAGGTTGTTCCTCGGCACTGGTAGTACTGCGTCATGCTCCGTGGTGCGTCCCAGCTGCTCGAGTGCGTCGAGGCACGACAGCACCTCCTCTTTGCACCCATCACCGGCATTTGCCACCTCGCGCAACCGCAGCTTCCAGGACTCGAGCGCGTCCATGTCGAAGACAACCACAGCCATTGCGCTAGGAGTACGGTGGCAACGTTCTCGTCTCACCACGCACGCCGCGCGGCCAATGTTCGATGGGCGACAGGGAGCAACAACAAAGAATACAGACGATAACAGGAATGAAACGCCGATGTCTTGGTGTGCTGCCCGATGTCCTGCCAGGCGGCACTGCACACGAGTGTTCAGAGACTTATGTGGCCCTTGAGCGCGTGAGAAAAATATCACGAGTGGAAGTAGTGGCGGGATAGGGGAGGTGGGGCGGAGGGAGAGGGGCATCATCCCAGGCCATGCTCTTACAAAAGGCAGTGGCGGTACACAGCAAGGCAGCAGGCACGCGAAACACGTGAGCGCCGTTGTGACAGCGTTATAGGAAACGACCATGTGCACGTGCAGGTAACCATCAGCGCGCCGCCACTCGTCCTGCTCGAGAGCGAGACAGGCCGCAAAGGCGTGACGACCTCAATGATGCCCGCTCCACATCAAGAGTCTTTCACTGAGGCACAACAAAACCGATGGATGCTGGCGCAACACTGCTGTCGTCCGATAGGTGACAACACGCAGCATCGATTCCGGTACTACGGTTTTTCTCCGTTTATTCGCTTCTTTACATACCGATTCCAGACCGGGCACCAGAGAAAGATTTCAGCGACACCGGAGAAGGCAGAGCAAAAACGACCACTTCCGAATGGCCGAACGAAAATGAGCTGCCCTTGCGAGGCGCGGAGAAACGTTCGCACGTCCAGCGAAGACATACGGGGGCAAAGCCTGCTTTCGTCCCAACACATCCATTAGTCCTCCGCAACTTCACACATCCCGTGCACGCCCACCTCTGTGGCACCACGGCCACATCCCGGTGGCCCAGGACAACCGCCCTGCCGCCGAAGCGGGCCACGCGGCTAAACAGAGATCTTCTTGTCCTTTTCGCCGGACCCTCTTCGAGTGTGCGGAAGATAGGAAAACAAAAAAATTGGGGGTGCGTTGCAAGTCGTGCAAGACACTGTAAGCTACATCGAAGCATTGTTTGATGTGGTAAACAACGGTTTTGAAGCACCACCAAAAACAACGCAAACGAAGAAAAGGGATCGGCCGTGTTTCACGTACAACCACATTCGTGTAGGCTGCACGCCTGCCGTCATCTGCCGTGGAAGCGCTTGGCCAACAGAACCAAAACAACGACAATACGGCGCGTTGGGATAACAAGAAGCAGGAGAAATACAATGTCTGAGACTCTGCACGACCATGTCGATGATCAAGCCATCGCCTTGGCATGGCGGACCCTCTTCCTCCCCTGCTTTGCTTGATTTGCGTTCGGCCAGATGTAGCACGACAAGGACGATGAGTGCGTCCGATGAACAAAAAAAAAAAAACGGCGGTGCTGCCCACCCCCACCGCCCTTTGCAGCATTCGCAGCATGACACGGACAACCCACTGCGCCTGAGCCTTTCACACGGAGGAGGGGGCTGCCCGTGCGATCTGGTATGCGATACACTGCAAGAGGAGGAAGAGGAAGCGGAGGAGGGGGGGGAGGTGCCACAGACTCGTCCGAGGAGACGACTAGGTCATACTCAGTGCGGCGCAAATAGCATAGAGCTTGGAAACATCCATCGGCATGCTACTCGACAGAGGCGCGCCTACGTTGTCCAACGCTGAGGTCGAGCCTGGGAACAAAGGTACCCACGCCGGCGCCAGCGCATGGGGTTCCAAGGAATTTCGTTTCGTATCGACGGGCGTCTCAACAGTGACTTTCCTGTGAAGTTTGCTCTGTGAAGTGCTCTGCAGCGACCTTCGAGCAAAGCTGACAGAGTGCACACGCGACGGCGCGCTCCCCGGCGTCGGCGCGTCACCGGATCGATTTGACACGGATAAACTATTCGCCGATGGAGTTGCACCTTCCATGTTGACGCTGACGTCCCCAGCGACTGACATGTCCTCAGGAAACCTGTTCAAATCGGACGGCGTCAACGCAGCCACGCGCGCAGCGAGGTCCTGCAGCTGCACGGACAAGCTCTCGCTGTACTCTTGCTGCAGATACGCTGGGATTGCAGCCTCTGGCCCGGCTCTGCTCTTTGAGGCACCCCTTTTCTTCGCGTTCTTCCTGCCTCCACCCTTCTTGTTCGCCGCGGCGCCGCCGACTCCAGGCACGCTCGTCGACAATGGCGGCGCAAAGCCGAGTGCACGCACGAGGCTCAACAGCCCGTAGTCCGGCACCTGCTCTTCCTCGTCTGCACTGCCATTGCCTTTCGCGGCTGCCTGCACGCTGGAGAGAGACTTGTGCGGCTGCGATAAGTGGCGCTTCCTTCTGCCTTTGCCAGACGCGCTCGCGCCCTTGGCGGGAACGGCAGCTGCAACCCTTTCCATGTGCTTCTGGACTTCGGCAAGAACCTTCTTTGTTGTCCACACGCTTGCGACGTCGGGGTACAAGGCGTCAACGTCGACGGCTCCCGGCGAGAGAGACATGCTCGCACCCACCCTTGCCCGGCTGCTGAGTATCGATGCCGGTCGCAGAAGCTCCGTCTGCAATGCTGAGAGAGTGCGACGCAGCGGGTTAGCGTCGCCGTTGTGACCCTTTTGCAGCCGCATCAGTGCTCGAGCGTACTGTTGCCGCGTGGTTTGGTCGAAGATGTCCCACTCGGGAAACTCCTCCACCACGGTGGCGTCCTTGTTCACTGCCGCCGCGGGCACCGCCCACACTGCATCACCTGGGACGGCGTCGGAGCAGCACACGGGGACCGCGCGCTTGACGATACGGTGGACAAGCGCCTCGGCGGTGCCGGCGCTCACCTCGCCCCACACAATGTAGCTCATGCGGAGAGCGAAGGCGATGTTCAGCAGCGAGCAGCCGTCCGCCTCCTCGCGCAGGTTCCATTTTCCCTCGTCCGCCACGTCGCCGGGGCCCTGCTCCACGCTGCCGTCCCCGTCCGCCGTGAAGCAGCCTCTCCCGTGACGCGGCGGCACGTTCAGCAGCAGTGGCGCGTCGGTGAATTGCTCAAACCTCACCTCATCCTCAAGGCGAAGCAGCTCATCGTACTGCACCAAGTGGTTCAGCACGGCTAGCGCGTGCTGCGATGTGCCGCTGATGGTCGAAAAGGCAGCCGTCAGGCCCTTCTTGAGGCACGCTATCGGGATCAGGCCGTCACAATCTTCAGCGCCCTCGGCGGCATACAGCTCATGGCGTGCGGCACAGCAGCACAGCACACTATGCATGAGGAAGGACTGCTGCTGTTCAAAAACGTCGAGCACAATGGTGAGGTAGGCATCATAGAAGTGGCTGTTCGACTTTGTTACTGGGTCCACACTGAAGAGGGCGGAAGGGCGGATTAGATGGGAGGGCTGATCCAGCGACAGCGCGAAGCGCAGCCGTTGCAGGTGAAGCCCGGTGAGAGGCAGATGCCCAACAATCGCGTACGGGTCGAGTCCGGAGGAGGAGTCGCGGCCCCGGTCGCTGCTACGACCAAATAAGGAGCGGAGAAGGGAGAAACGGGGCGTGCCGCAGCACGAGACGGCGTACGTCGCAAGGCAGTGGCGCTGCACCAACGCAAGAACATCCTCTGCGGCCAGAAGGCCTCGCGTCGCGCTCAGATATTTGGCTCTCTCGTGCCGACGCTTGCGCTCTGATCGGCGCCTGCGCAGGTGATCGAGCTCCTTCCCTGGCTTCACCGGCTTCCCCTTGGCTTGCGCAGCATCTTCGCCCTTCTGCTTCCGGTACTGGTGGCGGAACGTATCCAGCAGCGCCGTGTGCGGGCCAAGAATGTTCAGCACCCGCTCTTCCAGCGCCGTCCACTCCGGCGGTGCCTCGCCAAACGAGAAGGCGGCGAGACGAGCCCTGTGGGGTTCTCCGCATTTTCACCCAGCTCCGCGTCGCCGTCGACATGCTCCGAGCCCTGTTCGCCTTGCATAAGCCCCCGCCGCTCGCGCAGGTAGGCGCGGATGTTGTGCAGAAGCCGCAGCTCGCAGGTGCGCTGCGACACTGGCAGCACGGGAGACTGCGTCTCTGACGTGGAGGAGTCCTCCCTCCTCCCCTCCAGTCGCTGCGCCGTCGTCGCGGACGAGGCTGTGGAGGGGTGCACCTGTGTCTGCGCACTTGCGTGAAAGGGCAAGATGCTACCGTAGCCATCACCGTCGCTGTCCGTCTCAATATCCTCTTCCTCGCCGTCCAGCAAAGCATTTTCAATCACGTCAACGGCATGGGTAAGCGCCATCAGCGGGTCCTCCACCTCCTTGGGCATGGTGGGTGAGCTGGGCGGCTGCCCGGCGGCGGTGCGAGTCGCACCGATGTGCATGCCAACAGAAAGGCACTGCAGCCGCCACTCCAACAGCGCCACGCTTTCAAGCTGAAAGGCCTCAAGACCTGCAAAGAAGTTCACCGCCACCATCTCCGGAACCATCTGATGCGCGACGAGGTAAAAGAGGCGGAAGTCCGGGTCCAAGTCTTTGTACTCCAGCGTGTAGTAGTAGAGCGCCGCCAGCATCTCGCGCGCTTCCTCAGCAAGAATGCTCACCTCCTCTGGGGTCGGCGTATCACTCGTCGGCGAGGTGGCCTCCTGCTTGGTCGCTGCAGATCTGCCCGGCTGTAGCACCACAGCGAAGAAGATGCGACCGCTGTCCCACATCGAGTCTAGTGCTGCCTTTGAGTCGGGATCGGAGATGCTGGTCGCGGACCTGCCGCCAAGTTTCGTCTCGGATGCCCCACGGGTGAGCACGCCACGCACATTCAAAAGGGTTGCCTTGCTAGGTGGTACCCCAGACTTCGTGGGCGCCGCGATCCCCGAGCCCGCTTGCTGCGCGGCGAAGCGCGTCGAGAAGTCGACGAGAGCCGCCAGGAATGTTTGATTCACGCCGATGTCGTCTTCGTCATCGTCGCTCTCATCGGCGCGGTCGCTGCTCTCGTACGCGGCAGGCAGACATTCACCGGTTGGCGAGATCCTCTTCTCGGTCGTTCCATTTTGCAGGGTTCCCTCAAGCTCCCGCTTGCGTGCCCGCTTCTCCTTGACAGCGCTCACACGCGCGTTCATCTGCTGCGAAAAGGATGACAGCCGCTCCTTCCAGAAGCAGCGGAGCAGAAAGCGAATGGTACCCTCGTCGTAGTGGCGATTGTTTGAAGTCGTGGAGAGGAGAGTGTGCACACGCTCCTCCTCAGCCCCGGCCGCCTGCTCTGGCGCCGTGGAGTCCGCCACTTCCGCTGAGGAAGCTGCGTTTTCCACGGGTGGCGGTCGCATCAGGATCGCCCCGGCGCGCGAGCGTAGCGGCAGTAGCACAGAGGCAAGAGTCAGGAGCGGCACACACTTGCGGTGCAGCTCCGCACTCTCCGGGTCGTCGTCCTGGCCTCTGAGGTAGTCGATGCTGTAGCGCTCGTGCCATCGGATGACACGGCACGCCACTGACCCGTGCAGGGTGGTGCGCAGCTGCTTCGGTCGACCGCGGCGACTCAGATCTGCTGTTGTTTCGGCGACCATGGTGCGGAAGACGAGGCGGAAGTCGTACTCCTGTGCAACAAGACGGCCGCCGTGCGGTGACCGGCTGAAGATCAACCCGTACAACGGCTCCATCGCCGCCAGAGTGGCGGCGGCGGCCTCTGGGGAAACCTCTCGACCTTTCTCTGCCTGCCCCGCCATGAGGAGCAGTCGCTGTTGCACCTCCATCGGATTCTCGAGCGCAACGTACTCTCCCTGGTGCCGCGCAAGACGCACAAACATGTACACGGACCACAACGGCCTTGTGGTGAGCATGTAGTCCACATACGAGTAGCGCCCGTCTAGCGTGCTAAGCTCTTCGTAGCCCCAGCGCAGCTTCTCGTACTTTTCCTCCAGCGACCGCTGTCGCCGCTCGCACAGGGACACATACACGTCACGACGCGCGATTCGCCGCTCCAGTCGCTCTAGGTAATGAAACACGTCGGTGAGGTGGTTGTGCGCGGCGACAGCCTCCTTTTCTGTGTTCTCGAAGGCGCGACGGGTCTCCTGCAGGGCTCGCTCCGTCTCGCGCCACAGCTGACCCAGCCGCACGATCTCCTGCTTCGCGTCGCTAAGCTGGCTATACACGATCTGCTTTGCACGCTGGTTCTGTTGCTTACTCTTCTTTGTCGCCGCTGTCACAGCGTCGTTGGCCCGGTCCTTCCAGCCATCAAGTTCTCGCCGCATCACCTCCACTTGTCCTTTCATGGCGTGGTGCTGCGCTGCCCACCGAGCCCTCGCCTCCTCCGATGTCTTCATCTTCTCGGCGAATTGCCGGTTTTCCACCTCCAGCTCGTGCAGCCGCACACACTTGGAGTTGAATGCGGCTTCCAGCTGCTGCAGCTGCGTGCGCAGGTACGTCACCTCGTATCCCTGCTGATCCACCAACAACACCGTGCCGTCTGCGCGGCAGACGGCACTGGGAGGCGCTGCGGACAGGCTATTTGGCGTGCCCTCGTGGAGTTCAAGGGCAAGACTCTGGTCCTGTGGGTTGAACCTATCGTGCACCTCAAACGCGCCGCCCCGCAACAGGGACGGCGATGCTTGACGCGTCTCGTCCGAGTGCGTTCCGCTGCCGTCCATGGCCATGCCCTCAGAAAAGGCGCTGCTCTTCACAGTTTCATCATTCCTCACCGAGTCCAGCCCGAGGTTGCCGATACCGCGCGGATTCCCTGGCGCACAGGAGGGTGGCAGGGTGTCATTCCACTGAATGCTCTCATCCTGCGAGAGCTGCAGAGCCGCAGGAGACGATGACGTGGATGGAAAGCGGCCCAAAAAAGTCTTCTTTCGTCCGAGGAGCGACAGCCACCGACCTGGTCCGCCCGTGGCCAGTCAGCTCGCGAGTCCTGTAGCAATGCGCTAAAGCCGACGGAGGAGGCAGGCAGAAAAGAGACGCTGCCGTAGCCAAACAAGTCGCCAGCGGAGACACTGTCGGGTACAGCGCCGGTGCTTGCGGTCGATTGAGCAGGGATCGCAGGCAACGCTGGCACCCCGGTGAGAGCGCGAGCAGCTTGACGGACACCGCTACTTTCCAGTGGGTCGACGAGAAGCGGTCGTTCTCCGTTGGCGAGCGACACCTCCGAAGCTTTGAGGCGCACGACGTGCATGACCTCGCGGTCGAGGAGACCGCGCACGTCATCGCCATAGACTTCGGGGTGGCTGCACACGTACTGGAGGCAGCGTCGCAGCGCAGCTAGCGGGTCCATGACGACATGACGAGCCCGTGCACCCTCTTCCGGCGACAGGGGCATCAACGCTGCGTGTGTCCGTATCGGCGAGAGCGACGACGAGCTGCCGCATCGCCGCAAGCTCTTCAAGGAGGCACTTTGAGGCGGCAGCGGCGGCGAAGCTGTCGAGGTGTCGCCGGCTCCGCTGAGGAGGGGAAGGGTCGACACATTCTTGGCGGAGGAGCTTGTTCGCGCTGTGGTGGCAGCCGGGGCACTCGGCCGCAGTTTCTTGTGAAAAGGCCCGCTAGTGTACATTGACCACCAAAAAACATATATGTGCTGGCCGTGTAAAGTTGCTTTCTTGCTAGTTCGCCGCAGTGCCTCCTCCCTTGTGCATGTGGGGGCGTGGTAGTGATAGGGGCAGTGGAGACTCAAGCTGGAGACGAGGAAGGAGGCCGAAGAGGACAACGAGGCGCGTAAAACGAAGAGTAAGTAGTGCGACGACGACGACGAGGCAACAGATCCAAGTTGCAGAAGAGGCACAAGCGTATAAGCGCGCAAGGGTGCATCTGCGCTGCGTGCCAACGCTTCGATGAGACAGGAGTCTGGTCGGCCCATGAACAGCGTACATCGCGACGGTCTGAACTGGTCAGCTGCACCCCGTGCTCTTCAACGCCTAAAGCGCCGCAGCAGAGAGTCAGATGATGAGTGCTATGACCCGCCCAGACACACACACACACACAAACACATATATATATATATAAACGTACTCACGAATAGTGTACAGGAAAAAGGCGCTTGCCTCACCGCACCGCCGCAGCAGACGTTGGCGTGTAGATTCGCCTGTGTAGCCTTGCGATCTCCGGACAACGTATGGTATTTCGGGGGGCGGTTGGGTCTGAGGAGGTCGACCACTGCCTTGCCTTCCCGCCCCATCCCTATTTACCGTATCGGTGCTTTTGAGCACACATCTCTCACTGTATTCGTGTGCGGGCGTGTGCCTCTACGTCCCACACCCGCACGCAGCTGCTGCGGTAAGTGGATGGGGATCCGGACAGGCGGACACGAAAGACGCACCTCGATCGCATGCGCGTTGGATACCAGGTGGACAGAGACGGTGACGTGGCGGTTGAGAAACAACAACAGCAAAATAGAAGAAAGCATGTCCGTCAACGTAAACGCACCCACGCAGCCTGACACACACACACACACGCACATTAACGCACACCACGGTAACAAGACAAGAGCATCCAGCAACGAGAGAAAGCGAAACAAACAGTAGGCAGATGCCAGCACAAGACGTCCCACCTACGGGCATGCACAGAATAACGGCTACGAGTGACATGATTCGCTACGGGCACACACCATAAACCTAAAAGCAACCGCGATTGCAACCGCAACTCGCCGTAGTCGCCAACACTTGCTTACTGCGCCTTCGAGAACGCCATCTAATATATATATATATATATAATGCCAACAGAAGCAGTAGAGAGCGAAGCGCGAAGCGTATATTACGCGCCAACACCTACGACGGTCTGGTGTTGCAGGGGTTCCCTGTGAACATTTCGCTCTCTCTTTTTCGAGGCGAAGATTCCAAAAAAAAAAAGGTGGCCTTGATGCGTGTGTCTCTCGCTCCATCTGTGTCCCTGCAATCAGCTTCGGAGTACTGCTCTACAGGTGATGAGCAGACAAGGATATACCAAAGAGAGAACGAGGTATGCGGGAAAGCGCATCGAGACGGTCTCGAGCACTCACATGCCGAGGGGGTTCTCGGCTTTGCACGTTTCGGAGGTATCGCGTGGGAGAGAAAGGGTGGAAGCCTCCCTGGATGCAGCCTGCGAGGCGTCGTCCTCGCAGTATTGCCGGTTTCGATCGCCCAGCGAGGCGAGCAGAGCCACCATCTCGGCCTTGCCGTGCTCTTCGCAGTACTTAATCCATGGAGACTCCAGCAGCTCAAAGGCGCTGCTCCGGTCATCTGGGTCTTGTCGAAGACACGAATCGATGAAGTCCTGCGCCTCCTGACTACACCCGGTCTCATCCATGAGTGGATACTTTTCCACGCTGTTGATCTCGCGCAGCAGCGCCATGAACCCCTTACCCACTGAAGAAAACGGGTAGTGGCCGAGCAACATCTGTGCCACCACCACACCAACGCTCCAGATGTCGCTCGGCGTGCTGTAGCGTCGCCCCTGAATGCGCTCCGGGCTCATGTACGTCGCCGTACCGACAAATGAATTGACGCCGATCGTCTCGGCACTCGTTGCGATGCCAAAGTCAGCCAACTTGACGCAGCCGGTGGTGGAGAGAAGCACGTTTGCCGGCTTGATGTCGCGATGGATCTGGCGCAGGGACTTGTGCTGATTGGGCTCCGTCACGATGTTCGATTTCGTGTGTAGTACGGCGAGGGCGTGCAGCATCTGCGACGCGATGTAGCCGCACACCGTCGGTGGAATCTTCACCTTCTCCGCGATGAGCTCGTCTATGTTCCCCCAGTCCATGTACTCCATTACTAGTCGAAGTGCCCGGTTACGGTAGAAGGCGTTGTACAGGTTCACCGTGTACTCGTTCGACTGCGCGGAGAAGATGTTGCGCAGTTCTGCGGCGACCGTCTGACGAGTGCGAGTGTCGAGCGTGACGGGAATCGTGATCTTCTTCACTGCAAAGACAGACTTGTCCGCCGTCACATACATGGAGACGTTGCCCTGGGTGCCCTGGCCGAGTTGGCGAACGCGCTTCAGATTTTCGAAGTTGAGATCTGGTCGACGCACCTGCAGATCCCCTTCCCCGGTGAACTCAACACCACGGGGGCCTACGCGGATGTTGCCCACAGTGAGCTCATCGCTCTCCTCCGGCAGCTCCGGAGGCAGCGTGGACTTCTTTGCTGGCAGAGGCTTCAGTTTCGGCGGCATAGCGGACAGCGAGCGACAGCCGAGAGCACCAAAACAAAGAATCAAAAAAAAAAAAGAAAAACAGGAGGACACCACAGAGGCTAACGTGCAGTCTGCGTTAGGAATTCCGTAGAGGGTGAACGACACCGGTGATCCCGAAGAGAAGACAAACAGAGACACGCACAGAGTGAGCGACGGGCAAGAACAACACAACACAAAACAAAAACAAACAAACAAACAAACAAACAAACAACCAAAACAAACAAACAAAACAAACAAACAAACAAACAAACAAACAAAACAAACAAACAAACAAAACAACCAAAACAAACAAACAAACAAACAAACAAACAAACAACCAAAACAAACAAACAAAACAAACAAACAAAAACAAAACAAACAAAAACAAAACAACCAAAACAAACAAACAAAACAAACAAACAAACAAAACAACCAAAACAAACAAACAAACACGCTGAGAGAGAAAGAGAACGAGTAGAAGCCGAAGGAGCAGACAAATACAGCGAAGGAGAGAACAACAGGACAATGAAGGAGAGAGACAGCTTCACGCAAACCCGTGGCAACGAGCAGGTCAAAGATGCAGAGAAATACCCCCGGCAGAAGACACCGTGGGAGAGTTTCGTTTTCCGTTTTTCCCCGTTTGCTGTTCAGCCAGTGATGACACAAAATGCCAGCGTACACTGCACGAGAGGAGATGTGGGCAATGCGCCGAATCCACTCTCGTGCGGGTCCGTCCACTTGCGACGAAAACGACACAAGGCCTTTGTAAGAGGCGAGGAGGCGGAGGAGGAGAGGTTGGTGGTGGGTAGGTAGGGAATACGTCACGCCTTGAGTGAAAATCTTTTCTTTTGCTGCTGGTATTGCTGGTGCTGCCGTCTTCTGTGCTTGGCGTTTTTCTTTTCGAGTGGTATATATATATATATATATATATATATATATATATGCGTGTGTGTGTGTGTCTGCGTGTGTGTTTCTCCTTTCCTTTGCGAATCGTCTCTTTGGTGTTGTTGCTGTTTTTTTTTTTGCTTGTTTGTTTGTTTTTTGTTCCGTCGCTTGCGTGTATGTAGTATGCGCGCGCGACGGCAGGAAAGGGAAGGAGGAAGCGGGAAGATGATCGGATGTCCGAGCTGTGAGGCGAGAATGCTTGTCGGCTTCGTCAACAACCTGCAATGGATGCAGTCACCAATACGAGCTAGTATATGGAAAAGGTATCTAAGAAGCAGCTAAAGCTCAAGGCAGTTAACCAATCGAGTCCTCCGTTGTACCTAAGTTCGAGCCCCTGTGCGGGGAACGCTTTCCTTCTGTGTGGTCGCCAGAGACGGTGTATGACTTCTTTCGCTGTGGTGGAAGAGGTGGTAGCGGGGGTGAGTACAGTGGCCTCCAACGCAGCGTCTTTGGAAAGAGACGCTGAATAGAGAAAAAAGCGGGGCAGGGGGTGGGGGGGTGGGGGGCGATGACAGAAACTCAGCACACACAGGTGCGAGAGCGCAGCTGGGTGAGAGGAGGTGGAGCTACACGGGGTAAACCTACGGAGATAAATACGCAGTTGTACAACCACTTTCCTTGCAGCGACAGCACCCAAGGACATGTGCTTGTACACACATCGTCAGAGCAGCGTATAGGAGCAGACAGCCATCTCACGTCGAGTGAAGCGGAACGCAGTGGCGACAGCAGCAACGGAAACGCGAGGACGCGGGGCCAAGGCCAAAGTGCAAAACACAGAGACAGATAGAGAGAGTACGTTTGTGGAAAGGCCGAAGAAGAACGCGCGGTGGGCTGGGCAGGTGCAGCGACAACTCGCAGAAAAACATGTCGAGTCCCTCGACACGCCTGTCCCTCCTCTGCCGCGCCTCACCGCTGCGCACTCAAGCCTGCAAGCGTAAACGGAGCTACGATGTGCTGCATCACCACATGACACCGAGAGTCCGACGTGGCTTGGAGCCAGCTGAGAGAAGCACAGGCACCGAGAAGATATGGCGCCGATGTGCTGCCTCTCACCTTTCCTCGCCTTTCGCGAACGCCATTTCCACATGCCTTTCCTAGCAACTCTCCCTCCACCCTAACTTTCGCACAAGTGGGCGATAGTGGGTAGGTCGCACATCTTGTGGGCCTCCGTCCTCTCCTTCCACTGCATCTTCTGCCTACCCGAGAGAGAATGTCCAGCCTAGCAGGGCTACGGCGAATCCTCTCCTCCTCCTCCTTTACCATTGAGTCTATTATTTTTGGCCGCATCTGTGGGGCCCAATCCACCGCGGCGCGAGAACAGCACGAAAGGAATTCGGAAGAGGAACAAAGAGACGAGGGCAACTCACGCAGACAACTCAACGAGGGAGAACCGCGCCCGAATCGAGCCAACCGAGAGCGCCCTACACCTCCAACTTTCGTTTCGTCCCTCCGCCCATCCTCTCTCTCTCCACACACATGCTCACACACTTTTTTTTCCGTTGTTTCAGCTGTCTTCGGCGTGCTCGCTGTCCATCGCCGTGAAGACCGCCCGCACAGGGAAGCTGGGTGAGGCGAAACGGCCCGCAAACAAACAACAAAGAGCACATGGACACTCCGCCGCAGCAGACAACCCTCAGCGACGGCCAGAGACGACCAACACCACAACAAATACATTGAGTCGTCGAGAGAGAGAAAAAGAAGAGGGGAGGGAGGAGGAGGGGGGGGGGGCAGAGAAGGAGAGGCGCGCAAGCATGCGCGAACAGACGCAGACTGGCGGTGTTGTGAAGAAAGGCGCACATGCGCCCCAGCTCCTTCTTGCATAACGCGTGTGAGAAGGGAAAGAGGGGAAAGGGTCGGGAGAGCGGCGATCAATGACGCAGGCGCACCATCACTATCCTCTTACGCGCAACGCTGTCATCTTCCCAGACTTCGAAATACTGCGGCAGCATGCGCACCGCGCGTCCGACGGAGCCGAAGTGGTCCGACAAGGTATTGGCGGCAGGCACGGATAAGTGCATACCGACAAGTGCCTTGATCGAAATGCCGTCTTTACCAATGGGCAGTTGAAGTAGCTCAGCAATGGCCTCCTCCACACTCGTCTGTGGCCGCGACTCCGCCGGTGCTGCGCCTGGCTGGGCCGCCGTCTTTTTTCGAATCATTGTTCTGCCCCTCTCAACGTACACATCGATGCGCTTGCTGGCAGCCAAGTTGAGTACCTGCGGAAGAGCTGCACGCATCACCGGCGGTAGCTTCGCCATCGTCTCTATGTAGGGCACAGGGTGGTCCGGCAGAAGGTTGGCGATCTCGTCATAGAGTACCTCGTGCTGCATGAGCGGATTATCAGGATCCAGAAGCAGCAGGTGACGCCGGAAGCTCGGGATCGCACCTTCTCCGAGGACTCGCACGAACTTCCTGCGCTCGGCTTCGCCGAGAAGGGAGGCTGATCGGTCTGGATTTTCATCGAAGTCCTCTGGCAGAACCACACGATTAGCGTAGCGGAACGCGCGTTCCATGGGTGGAATAGGTGCCACGGTGCCACTCGGGTCATGTGCGATGACGTACATAAGATCCCCGCTAAGCTCAAACACTTTGCCGTGGTAGCGCAGAAAACCAACCAGTCCTCGGTAACGCTCACGGAGGTGGCTTCGCTGCTCCACTGTGAAGCCCGCATACAAACGCTCCACCGCAACCCAACGCCATACCTCATCAACCGCGTTCACCACCCGCCACCGTTTCCGCCGGCAACGACGAAAAAAGCAGTCAGCAGTGGGCGACTGCAGCGAAGGCGGCGAGGCGAGGAAGCTTGCAGCGATCGAGAGCAAATCTGGATCGGGCGACGTGGTTTCGTCCAAGTCACTGAGACTGCGAGGCGCCACATCTGGGGGAAGGCGACGAATGTAGATTTCTTCAAGGGGCAAGCCAAATGCGGTTACAGCATCCATGGATGCACCTCTCGGAGGTTCCCGCTGCGATTGCGAGTACCTCTCGTGCGGCAAAGACGGTGAGCCCGGGTCGTGTTGGCCCCTGCCACCTCGGTAGATATCGCCCGCGTTGCCTCCGTGGTGATCCACCTCCGCGTCGTCGTCCTCACCTAACGCGATGGTCCCCGCCTCATCAGTGTCTTCACCAAAGGCCGTGGCATCGCGCTCGGAGTCCAGCTCGGTAGCACCGCCTCCACCATCCTCAACGAGGCCATCCAATCCAATCAGCTCCTCCGTCACCGCTTGCTTGAACGCCCTCTCTCGGTCGTCGAGGGTGGACTTGGCGTTGCCCACCGCAGTCGACTTGGGAGCATGCGCAGCGTTGCCAGAGTCCTTGAGAGCGTCAGCACTGTCGACAGACCACCAACCGGCCATCGCGACTTCCTCCTCGCCCGCTTCACGCGCCAGAGAAGCCTCGTCACCGTTTTTGATGTCTGCCATAGCGGATGCAGCGGAGGCCGGCGGGTCTACCACGTCTGCTTTCCATTTGCTGCCGCCCCCCCCTGAGAGAAGCACGTGCCCTTCAACAAAGAGGTTGTGGTCGCCCTTCTGCAGACTCATCAGTTGAAATACATGTACGTACTGCGTAATGAGCTGCACCACGGAGGCCTCGCGTGCTTTCTTCACAAATGCGAGGTCGTCAGAAGGGAAGCCGTTGATCCATTGGACGAGGTTCAGCGGTCGGTAGCGCTCCCGCACGAGCGGTTTGCCGTCGCTCGGTGAAGGCACTTTTCTGCTCGTCACATCTTGTGACGAGCACTCTGGCGTCGGCACACGCGGAAGGTTGCGGACGAGAACGGCAAGCATTTCGACACTCCACGGCTTCCGCTGCGAAGTACTATTCGCTCGCCCACGCAGTGAGGGAGCCACCTCGGCGGCAGCCTTTTCCGAGGCCGCATACAGCGGCTCCACGCCGGACGCCTCATCAGCAGTGTCGGGCGCATCAAAGTCCGTTAATGCGTGGGACCTGAACTGCGATAAGGCGCGATCTGCCTTTCCATACCTGGATGCTGGCGCACAAACCAGAACTCCGAGTTCAGCTGCACGACCGCCGGTCGGTAGCGATTTGGCGTATAGTGAAAGAGCATCGGGTAGTGCTCAAACACCACCTGCGCCAGTGTGGAGGTCGAGCCTGCCACCTTTTCGATCTGCTTCAAGATCTCCGGTGGCACTGTCGCCATAACATGACGACTCTCCACTGGAAAAGTCGGGACCAGGGGAATGAACACCTCAGCCACCTCAGAGGGGGTAAAGTAGCCTTTCTGGCGATGCACCTGATCGATCTTGCGCATCTCGGGCCCGAGGTACGTCACCATGGCTGTTGAGGGCAGCAGCTGAAAAATCCTTCGTGACCCATGTGCTACCGGCTTTCTCGCGTTGATGCACTTGCGAAACATGTGCTCGTCGAGCTTCCACCGCTCCACCTCTTCGCGGCGTAGAGGAGGGATGGTGAGATCGATGGAGAAGCTGCGCGCGACGCCGTGAATCACTGCCCGTGACGCCGGCGCCGCTGCGTCGTCCTTTCCTTTCCCGTCCGTGCTGGTGGAATTCGGGCGTGTGATGGAAAATGCACCATGAGCGCCACCAGACTCTCGATCTGAGGCTAGCGGCATGTGTAGCCGAGAAAGACGGGCATTTTCTTCCTCGGAGAAGTAGTAAGAAGAGCCGCCGCTCCAGTCGACAACCATGTGATCGGAAAAGGCAGTCTCCGTGGCCCGCTCTCCGCACTCGCTGCGATCTCTGTCGGTTCTCGCTGTGAAGCATTCGCCGGCTGACGAGCAGTGCCATGACCGGTGCTGCATGCACCACTCCCGCGGTTCGACTGCCACCGAAGCGAAACCAAGAAAGCGGCGATATGGGCAAGAGGCCGAGTTGTCCTCTCTCGATGGTGCTTGAAGAGAACAGAGACGTCCAGACGCCGACGCATTTCGTGCGTGCACTAAGGGTGAATGATATTGCGCACCAGAAAATGCTGTCGGCCTTGCGCCTTTTTCCTGTGAGTCTCGGCAGAGAGGCGAACAGAACACACGACCGCGTAACAGAAGAAGGAGGCAGGTGAATGCGGGACGCCATACAAGCTGGCGGTGAAGGAGCGTCGAGGCTTGAGCGCCAGTGACGCAGAAGCCAGTTTGATCGCTAAGACACCAAAGACACTTTTCTTCTTGCTGTCTGACCATCCCACTCTTCCTTATCACCTCCGCGGATTGACCGCCGAATCAAACGCGACGAGTTCGCTCCGGGCGCGGCGAGAGTTGAGAGTAGCGGAGAAAGAGGGAAGCTCGGCCTCATCTTGTCCGTGAAACAAGAAAGCCCAGTACAGAAGCCTGAGTAAGGTCTCCACGACTCGCAGCGGCGGGCGCTGTTACCTTACTTCCGCTTTCCGCAACAGCATTTGCGGCCGCTGCTTCACGGCACAATAACATGCAAGCGACATGGGCGCGGCAAAAGAGCGGATAACCTGAAACAATCGCCTGAATTCGTTACGAGCAACCTGACGGCCGCAGCGACGGTGAACACACAAGTTCCACCCCACCTTCTCCACCAAAGCCCGCCACTCGCCAAAACGTTCGAATCAGAACCTGCGATACGCCGACACCTGTGAAACAGACATCAGCACGAGCGAAGAAAAAAATATATTTCGGTGTGAGGGACAAGCGAAAGCAAGCACTGCAGGAAGGGGGGAAGAAGCAGAGTTTCTATGAGCAACTCCCCGAGAGGGAACAGAGCCGGAGAGCGCGCACAGCAGCCAGCGAAAAAAATGCTTCACAATACCACATACGATATTCGCGGTGCGTGCAGAGAAGCACGGCACCGTTTTTTTTCCTGTTCGAAACGTCCCGTCCAATCCGACCCTTTCCCTTCTTCGACCGGCAACCAAAACACCCACACCACGACAAAGCCGCCTCCACCGCACCTAAACACAGACAGAAAAAAAAAGATTCGCAGTCGCCACACGGGATTATGGAAACACCTCACGAGCATGACAACACTCTCCTGTTCCACTTTCAATGAGAGCTCACCACCACCACGAACTCGTACCCCGATGCATACGTACACACACACAACCACCCCTCACCCACCCCCTGTCGCACGGCGGCCACATCCGCGTCCTCGAGAACGAGCCGTCCGGCCGCTGCATCCGGCCACGCGTCTATAACGGGTTCAGCCTGTCCCTCCCTGTCCCTCCCCCCTCGCAGGCATGCCTGCGCCATCGGCGCCACACCCACCGGGCCGCATGGCGCGCCCCGAAGTCAGCGGGACCGCCCTCACGGTCGTTACCCGAGGGCGGTGGCGTCTGTCAAAGGGTGGGGCAGGGGTAGCATGCGGGTGGCGGCCTAGGCGCATCCCGCACGAGCCGAGGGAGGACGCCGCCCAGCCTCACGTCAGGGCCCTGTGAGACACCGCAGCGTCTGCCTGCATCCCGTGCTTCTCCCCCTCGGTCTCCCGAAGGCCGCTGCATCCCGTCACACACGGCGTGGCGACCCTCACCCACCACGACGACGACCACCACCACCACCAGCGCCCACAGCGGACTCCGGATGGCCGGATGGTGTAGTGCGGGCTGCTCTGGTGATGCTTCCGGCATCTGCGCCTCACGAGCCCATCCGGTCGGCTGGAGCGGGCGCGGCATGTTTCGCACACATGCACTGTGGGGTCTCTTCGCGCCTCGCCCCTCTGCATGCGATGCGCGGGTGCGATACGGCATGCCAGCTGTGCATAACAGGCGCTCGCGCTTTTGTGGAGCGGGGGGCGTGTTCGAGGACGGCCTGCCCGCATGTTGCCGCGACGGGCCGGCCGCTGCTGTGCGTGTGGGCCGGAGGGGGCCCGCCGACACGCATGCGCGTGCGCACACGGGGAGCTCACAGCCTGCCGTTCTGTGGGGGCACAGAGGGTGTTGGTGGGGGCAGCGCCAGGCACCCGACTGCGGCAGCCCGTGCGGCGCGCGCGTGCCGAGGTGACTGCGTGCAAGGTCATAGCGTGCAACGGGGTGTGCTCCGTCGGGCGGGCGCGCGCCTTGTTCTGGGCAATGCTCAATCCAGCTGCATGGCGTGCTCCAGTGTCCAGCGCACCACCTTCCAGAGGGCGGCGCGCTGGGCAGCGTCTCCAGAGCTGCTTCCAATCGCGTCCGCTCTGGCGTGCGGAGCGCTGCGTATTCGGCGTCACCAGCAGGGCCCGCCGTCGTGGGTGTTGTTGGCCGCAGTCGTGCATTTTTGTCGTGGGCTTGCGGGCCACCTGGCAGGTGTGCGTCTGCGCGGCGGCGTCGGCGGTGTGCCGTGCCGTGGTGTTGCGCTTAGGTGTGCAGCCCCGAGGTGGCGTGTATGCGGCCAGCAGGGACGTGGCAGCACACCCGCCACGCCGCTGCGTCGCCGTTGTCGTTGGGAAGAGGGGGAGGGCGTACAGAGCCGTGCCCGTGCCGTGCTGTGTGAGCACGGAGACGCCAGCGCCGTGCCTCCTCTCTCTTGCTGCACCGGGATCCTGAGAGGCTGGTACGCCTGGTGCCCCGTGGGGGTGAACTGCGCGTCTTGCGGAATGCAGGCCCCTGTACCGACGCTTCGTGACGGGCGCGGGCCAGCCAACAGCGCTGTGCGTCGCTGCGCCCACTGCAGCTGCACTGCGTGCGGCGCTGGCGGGGCCACGGGCTGTGCCCTGCATCAGCGCCTCGCTTGCCAAATCAGAAAGCAGGAGGTAGGGGACGTATACCCGTTGAATCGCCGGCACAACTCGCGGTGGGCCGGCACCGGCGTGCCCGTGCCCGCGAGCCTCTTCGGCGACCTCGCTAGCCCAGCCCTGCCCGCGGACGCCAAGGGTCGGCAACCGTACCCGAGGGCGTGCGGCAGGCTCTTTGCCTGCGGTCCATGATCGGTACACTGGACGCTGGGATCCCACGGCGCGGTGTGGCCAGCATCATCAAAGTATGGTAAAGGAACGGGCACAGAGTCCGAGCATCGAGCGCCAGGAGGACGGGGACCGAATCCATCGCGGCTGGGTCAGTCGCATGGCGACCCCGGCGCGTCCACGATGTCCTCGTTGGCGAAGGAGCGGAAGGTGATGCGGTCGAGCAGAAAGACAAAGTTGTAGAAGAGCCACGACGTGAAGCGGAGCCACAGCGACCGTTGCTTGTGGTCTTCCAGGCGCACCTCCACGCTCTGCGCGAGATCCTGTAAGAATTGCGCCTCCATCGAGTGGGCTACTTCAAGATCGAGGTGACATACACACACCTCTAGATTCCGGTTGCTCATGAGGTCCCAGTTGTAGCTTCCGATCGAGCTCCACACACTATCCACAACCACCGTCTTGGCATGCATGATTTGCTGGCCTTGAAACTCGTAGATCTTCACGTTGGCCCTGAGGAGTCGCTCAGTGATGTAGTTCGACGCGTGCCACATGAACCACGGGTCCGTTGTCTGGTTGCTGCCGGCAAGCAGGCGCACATCGACGCCACGACGCGCGGCCTGAACAAGGGCGCTGAACAGCTTTCGTGTCGGGAGGTAGTACGGCGTCGTGATCCAGATGCGGCGGTGGCACTTGCGCGTGACCTGCCAAAAGGCGTACTGGATGGAGTAGTCGCGGTAGAGGGGGTTGCAGGAGAGCACTTGGGTCATGGGCTCACGGTGTCGGAGATACATCTGTGCCTCGGGGACCGGCTCCGTGTCGAGAATTGGTATCCGCCGCAGCATATCTGTGTAGGCGCGTTTGTGCGGCAGGTCTGTCGCCCTTGAGAGTGCCTCGCGTCGCGCGGCCAACAATTTGCGGCGCATTGCGGAATTGCGCGCACTGTTCAGCTTGCCGCCGCTGCTTGGCGCTGCAGCGGGCGCGGCCGACGGGGCCCTTGCACGCGTGCCAGCAGCCGAAGCTGAGAACTCGGACGGTGGCGGAGAGGCAGATGTGGTTGTGCTGTCGTTGGCGTCCTTGACGACGAAGGACCCAGGTACGTGGTTGGTGACTTTGACGCCCGATTCAGCCGAAGCAGCGCAGCTGACCGCTGTCCCTTCCCTCAAAGTTACCTCCTTTCCGCCTGCGCGCACCCTTTCTTGCCCTTGTGTCTGACCCACCGCCTCTCGGTCAAGAAGGGTCTCGCTCGAAAGCCCTGAGCGGCTCCACTGCATCAGCGTCAGCAGCTGATTCTTCTGTTTGTTCCATCGCCCGCGCATGACCTTCATCGAGGCCGACGGCACGTCCTGCAAGCGGCGACCGCTTCGGCCACGCTCCTCCTGAAAGGCACGGTACAGCTCGTTGCGCTCCATGCGCATCCGCCCTTGCTTCACGCGACGCGTGATCTGCTGGGAGGCGATCTGCCTCCAGCGTCGCCAGCCGTACTTCCAAGGGTGCGGCTGCTTCGTGTCTCGATATACTTCTGCAAGATGTGCCGCAGCTGGGCCGGTGACGCTGCAGTGCGTGTCGCGGAACTTGCCGGTGCCGCCTGCTGCCTTGCCGCAGTACTCATTGCCGACGTTCAGTCCGCCGCAGAAGCCCTGACTCGCGTCCACCAGCAAAATTTTGCGATGATTGCGGAGACCAGGACTACGCTTCCAGTCTAGGCCTTTGATAAAGTACGTGGCGACACTGCGGAAGAAGGGACGGTACGGAATCACCTTGGCGCCGCACTGCTTCAGCTCCTCTGTCAGCCGCGCCCGCCCCGAGATGTTGCCACCGCAGTCGTACAGGAGCTCCGTGTCGCAGCCGCGCTGGCGAGCCTGCACGAGCCGACGTACCGTTCCTTGGCCAATGAAGTCGTCCTTGCAAATGTAGGTCTGCCAGTGCACCCGCTCTTTGGCTTCCGTGACAGCGGCCCACATGCTCTCGAAGGCCTTTGCGCTGTCGTGAAACGGGACGACGACATTACCGTGCGACATGCGACCAAGCACCGCGAGGGAGCTGAGGATGTCATCCCAGCGCTGATCAAAGGGAGTGCTGTTGTAGTACCGCTTTGCCTCCTTAAAGGTGTGCTGCATCTTGTCCAGGTAGAAGGCCGCCGTGCCACCAGCATCGGCGCTGCCGGATGCCTCAGGCGACGGCTGGGAAGGGGGGGGCAACGCCGTCGATGCCGAGAGGGCTAGGAACTGCGACGAAGGCGCTCGAGCCGTCTTCGTCGCAGCAGCCAAGAGCTGCTCGTAGGCGACGACGGCCGACAAAAAGGCTTGGCGCACCTTATTCTTTATATTCGCCGAGGTGTGCAGCTGCACGCGACGCTGCTGGAGGCGCTCGAAAAGGGAGAGTCCTCTGGAGACACGTGATGGTGCGCCAGCGGTCATGAAAGGGGGCCGCCAGCCGAGCGAGAGAATGGAGGTCTCCGCCGCGTCGGACCTCCCACGCCTGGGGCTGGTGCCCGCCGCATCTAATTTAGGCGCCGTCACTGCATCGCCCCCCTTGCCACGAGATCGCCACGCATCTTGCGCCACGTTTTGAATGCGTCGCTTTGGTGAATTCTTCACCTTGTGAACACCCACGTTTTGAATCAACGCGCGAAAGTTCCGCTTGCCGTTCATTCCATGCATTCCAACCGCAATACCGCGGCACACCTGGCGACCAGTGCAACAGGAGACCCTCACCTTTACCTAAATATCGATGTTCAAGCACTAAGGCTTCTCTGCCAATGCTGCCTCGGCGTTGACGGACAAAAAAAACACGCCAAGAACAGGATACACACAAAAAAATAAGTGAACTCAATGAGCGCCACGACAGCACCCCGTTACGGCTCGAAAAGAATGAGAAAGACAGACACCGCAGATGCCGAACGTTCAGGAGGCACGCAGAGAAGAGCCCGCTCGTGCTCCGGCTGCCTGCGAACGACACTCTCGGTGTTGAGAGAGACGTCACCGAGTGTCGAACGACACGCATGCGCCTACCTTTCCCACCGCCCTTCCCTCTCCGAAGGAAAGCAGCACTCAGCTTCTCAGTCGATGGTGGCACCCGTGCAGCGTTGTAACCGTGACTTCTTCAGTTTTTGTGATCACGTGTGCGCGAAGCGCCTCGCCGCGGTACAGTGAGCGGCTTCCTTCGTTCAAGGACGCTTATGGCGAAGGGAAGACGCAGCTCCGAAAAGCGTCGTTCCACGCAGATGTAGAGTGCGCAAGGAAGAAGTCCAACGGACAGATAGACGGACAACCTGCGAAGAGAAAATCAAGAAACGCAATTACCTCTTGCAGATGAGTTCGGCAACTGAAGAGGGAGAAAGTGGCATAAGGTATGCGTGTTGTGTGTGTGTGTGTGCTTTTTTCGGGGGGGGAGGGGAAGTACTGGGTGTGAGCACGTGCAGACGGCGCGCACGCCTTTTCTTCTCCTCCTCGTGTTGTCTGTCGCTGGGATGCGTTTTCTTGGAGGGAGCGGAGAGGCAGAGAGAGAAAGGGACGAGGGTGAAAAGTTGACTGCCCTTAGAAAACGTCGGCGTGTTTTCATGAAACGCATAAAGAGAAGAGGGGAGTGGTGTGTATTTGTGTATGTGTGTGTGTGTGTGTGTGTGTGTGTGTGGAAGAGTGAGGGAGGAAGGAGGGAGAGCAGCATGAAGCAGTCGGTGTTCGTCAAGTGAGCGTGCAGCAGCGAGTGCGTCGAGACGCATTCGTGATCGCATTCTCGCATGCGCGCTGTTTCTGAAAGATAGGGAAAAAAAGGTCATTGGTTCGCGTTCCTCCGTGCGCATTGAGCACCGCACGGCCGCGTCCTACACGTCTCCATCAAAACACCAATGACGACTTCGAAGAGACACACGCCTGCTCACCCCGAGTACGCCGTTTCACGCCTCCCTCATCTCTTTCCGCTTCGGCCCTGTGCCGACGTGTGCTCATGTCTCTCTGGTTGGGTGGCTATGCACGTGCAGGAGCTTGGAATGTGAGCAAAGAAAAATCTACAGCAACACCAGCCAAGGTGCTCGCACAAACGGCGACAACATCCCCTAAACGTCGCACCGCCCAACTCCAACGAGTATGCGTATTTACGCCCCTGAGGACACGAGAGCGCACGCGTCGCTTCGAGGTGGCCTCTCATCCCCACCCCCTCCCGCCTCCGTTGCCCTTCGTGCACGTCACAGATCACGATACTTCTTCGCGCGGTTCTTGCGCTTCAACAGACCAGCATCCTCCGTCTCTAGAAACGTGTTCTTGCGCCGCTCGATCTCCTCGTTCCGCTGACGCTCCAGCAGCATCTGCTCATCCTCCGTCTGCATGGGCCACTTCAACGGCCACCAGTCCGGAAAGTTCACCCAGTCAAACACCTCCGGTGTCATGTTGCTCATGAACGTGTGGGCATCGAGGCGAGTGTCGTCGACAGAGCGGGAGAGGGTGACGGCCTCGCGGCTCTTTTTGTCTTCCTCTTCCAAAGGGCGGTTGTCGTACAGGAATGCGCGGTACATGGGCTGCAGCTCCGGCGAGACCTTGTGAATGGGCACCTGCCGGACCCGCTGCTCGTGCAAAAAGACGCGCAGGCGTCGTCGGTGGTAGTAGTTCACGCCGTAGCAGCCGAGCCCGTACAAGATGCCGAGAAAGGCCCCCACGAACATGCCCTGCCCTATAGTGCCCATCTGCGATGCCAGTGAAAGAACCACCGCGCCTGCGGTGCCGGCCACTACGGGGTAGTAGAACTTGTCGTGGTAGCGGTTGCGCACGACGAGGAGGTGGTGGAACGCGCTCGTCAGAAGTCCCACCGCCGCAAATGTCGAGGTGTACCGCCACATAATGCGGTATCGACCAACGTAGCGGCCCTCAATGCGCGACTGCCGGAAGCCGACGCAAAAACCGGCGACTGCGCCGTAGCAGGCCACTGGGAAAACGCTCTGCAGAAACCCCCGCCGCCACCGCCACTCCAAATAGCTGTCCACTTCGACCCCGTAGCTGTGCGGCGGTAGGCCCCCTTGGCGCATGGAGGCGTAGATGTCATTGGCGCCAGACGGGCCGCTGCTCGTCTGGAAGCGGTCATCGTTGCCCGTCCGAAACGGCCAGAGAGACATTCTTGCTTGCGGGGATAGGAAGGCCAGCGAACGGAGACGAGAGAACTTCCGTAGTTCGCAAATGAGGCACGGGAAGACAGTCCTCTACTGTTCTCCTTCGTTTTTTTTTTGGTGTTTGCGGCAGCGCCCCTCACCACCACCCCTGCGTCGAGAAGCCAGCGTGTCGGCGCGCGTCCACCATGCGCTCGCTTGCGTGTCTTGAAGCACGGCCAACAACCAAGGCGTCACCCATGCGCACACAAGCGCGTGGCCAGACAGCCAGACAGAGGGAAGAAAAAAAAAGGCAAAGAAGGCGCGCTCCAGGTGCTATGCCGTACTCTAGAGGATGCGTTTGTGAAGGAAAGCGAAGAACGTCAGCGGCCAATGCAAAGGCACATTTTCGGCGAATGCGAAAGGAGATGCTTTGAGAGAGCAAAAAGACGAAGAGGGCACTTTATGTCCATTCCGCCCTCTCGTAGGGCGCCTCACTAAACACACCGCGCGGCGTGTCGGAAAAGGAGGGTGCCGCGACGCTTGTCTCTGAGCGACGATGGCCAACGAGCTTGGGAAGAGCAAAATGCCTCCCTCACCCCTACCTACTCATCAGCCGTTGTCTTTTTTGTTGCTCTTGTTCGTCTGAAGGCTGAGGACATCGCCATGACCGCGGGTTCTTCTTTTTCAGTTTGCGCATCACCACGAGCCGCCCTTTGCAGGAAAGAAATAGACAATACCCGTCTCCCTTTCCATCTTGCCCCTCACACCCAAGTGCTACACGATCGCTTCAGCTTTGGTCGTCGTCTTTGCCACATAGGAAGAATCGCAGCAACATACATACATACACAGAGGGAGAGAGACACACACACACCGACACGCACGGACACATTGACGCACCGAGGACGCACACACAAGCACGCGCAAACCAAACCAAAACAAACAAACAAAAAAATGGATGGGCGGCCCACAAAACCCTGAAACGTGCACCGCTGCAGTACACGCAACCGAGCGCACAGACATTGACGCAGAGAAAGCGAACGAGGTGCAGATGCGCTTCCTCCGTTTCGAACAGAAACGGGAGAAGCAAAAACAGTGATTCTCCGCCTAGCCCCTTACCACATTGCTTGCGGCTACTCGGGAGCAGACAAAGAGCCCAGAACGCTGTTGCCCTACCGTCGCCATCATCATGGCAGGGCAATAGGAAAAGCTCAGAGTACGTGACGACGAGGATGCGCAGTCGAGTAAGGAGGGGCGCGGCGCGAAATCCGCGTCGATGAGTATTCCCACGGGTTGCCCGGCGCCTTTTGCGTCAGAGCTGGTTCGCGGCTTGCCACACTGCAGGGCGCCACCATCGAACAGCCGTAAGGCGGGCAATACGGTTTCCTAACTGACGCTCAACGGCCTGCACGCAGAGCCAGCACCATATTGATTGTGACGCCAGCGTGTATGTTGCATTCCTCCAGGGTTGCGTTGTCTTCCAGTTTTCGACCAGAGTGCACCAGCATGATCATCTTCTGCGGAATGCCTTCCGTCTCCTCAAGTTTCGCCTTGATGTCGCCTACAGTGTTATCCGGACCGAGTACAGAGATGGAGATCCGCTGCCCCGTGGTCGAGATGACGCTAAAAGAGAAGGTCATTACCTGAAACTGCTCAATCGCGAAGGGTGAGGGAGGGGGGGGGTGTACTAAAGTCCTTCGCAAAGAGTTCGCGAAGAAGCGCAAGCAGTGTGGAGGGAGAGGGGGGGGAGGGGGACAACACTTTTAGTCCACACAAACGCCACACGAATGGCGCTGCTGTGTTGAGCTGTACTTGGCGGAGAGTGTGCCCAAGAGGCACTGCACAAAGAGGAGTGGCGGTGCGGTATGTACGTATGCGATGGCGGCCAATGTACGCACGAGGAATGTGCACCTGCTGATGGATATGTACAGTATGACCGCCTCGAAAACCAACCCCGGAGTGGCGCAGAGAGACGAGAAGAGCAGTGTGTGCAGACTATGAGACACACAAGCTCGTCAGACACGTTCGCACAAAGGCAGATGTAAGGATAGGGCAAGTGACGAGGACGAGGAGGTGGTGGTGGTGGAGAGGCAAACACAGGGGAAAGGGTAGAGCCGCTACATTGCCGCACACACAGAACGCTTGGAATCACAAAGAGACCGATAAACCTGCACTTGACTGGAGCGCACGACCTCACGAGTTGCGGCGGCCGCGCTCCTGAATACGGTATACACCAGGTCTATACAAAGCACGTCCCAGAAGATTTGCGCGCAATGTGCAGCTAGCCTACGGTAGCAAGGAGAACCCTCGTGAGCAGCTCGCACTCTCAACCATGACTTCAAGACTCCTGTCGAGGATCTGGGCAACTCGCCGTCAGAGAACAATCGACAAAAAAAATAGGCACTACCCACGAAACGGCGCGCCAGCGAGGTGAGAAAGAAGCCGCGCAAATCGCATGGCCATCACTCGGCACCACCGCCACCTTGTTCCGTCAGAGCGTCGGGTCAGTCCCACCGTTACTAGCTACTCTTTCTTTTCGGTGGATAACGCTAAAGGCACTCATGGAGAAGGGCACACAAAAGTATCCCGCGCGCAACTACACCGAAAAATCCATGTGTGTGTGTGTTTGCAAGGAGAAGTGTGCCCTACACAAACCACGTGGAAGTGCGCGACAGAGGAAAGGAGGTTTGAAAGGAGCCCACAGCAACGGAAAGGAGGAGTCAACAGGGCCCGCTGTTGCGCAGACCTAGACACGTGCACACAGACGTACATGCACATACGCTGGCCGGGGAGAGAGGTGTAAAGGCCACGCGTCGCAGTATGTGCGCAGGACACACAAACAAAAAAAAAGCAACAGGTGCGGTCAACGGAGAACCAACCGAAAAGTAACAACGGCGAGAAGAAAAGAGGAGATCTGCAGTACTTTACTCGCCCAAGAATCCCCTTACGAACGCACCAGACCCTGCAAAGGAGTCATTCTCTTTCCTCGACACACAAGCACACACACACACACACACACACACAGCGGCGCGGCCCTTTTCTTGTTTTTTTTTGGTGGCCCTGAAGACGCGCGCGACCCTCAACTCAATTGATCTTCTTTGCCCGATTGCTGTCGCTCGCCACACGGGCTTGGCTGTACCGACGGCTTCGGTGGCCACTACCTGTCACAAACAGCAGCGCGCCAACGAGGGACGCATTCTTAAGAATGTGCTGAACGTTCTCTTCTGGAGTTTCAAGCGGGTAGTCAAGGTCGACGTAGAACGCAACCGTGCTGATGACCATCCCAGTCGCCATCAGGAAGGAGAAGAAGCTACGCCCAACTCCGAGCAAAATAAAAAGCGAGAAAGACACAGACATTGCACCGGCGGTGCGAACGACGTAGATGTATGCCGACGGCGAGAGCTTGACGCCCATTTTGGCCAACATGCGAGGAAAGTTGCTCTTCGCAAGAAACGCCGCGCCCACTGACGGCGCCGCTAATTTGTCAATGCCGCTGGCGATGAAGAACAGCAGCACGAGGACGAGGCCCACGTAGCGGATGAGGTTGCGCAGCATCGTTACCGCTCCGAAAAATAAAGCGCTCGTCTTCCAATAAGCAAAACGCGCAAACCAAACAAACAGAGGTGAGAGAGAAAAGAGACCCGAACGGGACTGACGGCGTAAAGTGCGATAACGTGCGTGCGCGTAGGGGGGAGGAGGAGGAGGAGGAGGAGGGAGGTGGCGTAGGAGGGCGGAAAGGGGGGGGGGGTCTGTCCGTCTGTGTTTCGCTTGGATTGGCAGATGGGCGCGAATATGTGCGAGGCCAAGACCACAGAGACGCCACACAGGACCGAAGAGCTCAAGGCTTAGAGCAGGCGGCGCAAAGAAAAGTAGCGAAACCGCCGTGATCTGTATCAGGCTCAGACGAAAGAGGGAAGTGGTCGTTCCACTAAACGTGCGCTGAATCGAATAAGAGGAGAGGGGGCGGGGACAAAATGAGAAAGCGTCGTGCACTGCGCAAGGTGAAAAGTGGATGCGTGTATGCAGAGGTTGGTGTAAAAGTCACGGCGGCAGGCGCGGGGAGGAGGTGTGTGTGTGGAAGAAAAGAAGAGAAGTTGCAGCAAAGGGGTAAGGAGGGTTAGGGGGGAGGGTGAAAGGGTTTAGGGGGTGCAACACGACTCTGACGGCAAGCAGGCAACGTGTGCCACTGAGGTACATATGGGGTTTGGCATGCAGGGGATTCAGGGATCAGCAAGCGTGTTGTGCGAGCTTTCAAGAGACGCGAAAGCCGACAAAGCAGAGGAGGAGGACATGCCACAAATCCTTCAAAAAAAGAAAGGCGGAGAGGAGAGAGGCCACGTCGCCCTTCAGCACCGTATAACTTCATGCAACCTGAATAGCGCTCCGCCTTGTCTTGCCTCGGTCTTGGCACATGTTGGTCGTGCGGCAGTCCCCCAAATCACCCCGCAGGAGAAGCAAAAAAAAGAGAGACGATGCCGTTATGCAACACCGCCGAGGCGGCGGAGGACCAAGGGCGTCACAGGAGGGCAGAAGCAGTCCTCGGATGGTAGTCATGGAGGCTTGATCGTTCGAGGGAGGCAGCATCCTCTCTTTTCTGTGTGTGTGCTCTCGTTTCCCCCGCAGTCCATCAGAGGACAGCAAGAGCTAACGTGCCAGAGAAGCAGCCACACCGCACACGCATACTACACCCACCCAACTCGGTTCGGTGCCATCACTTTTTCGAGCTCTCTTTCAGCACTTGGTCCACCCATGCAGGCACAATGCCGCTGGCTTTGCCATAGATGGACTCCTGAAAGAGCGTGCTGTTGGAGCCCTCCTGAAGATTCAGCTCAAGCGTCGTCGCACCGTGAAACTGCGCCCGCTTTACAAACCCGGCGGCGGGGTACACGTTTCCGGAGGTGCCGATAGCAACAAAGAGATCCGTCTTCGACAGTATCGCCTCGATCTCGTCCATGCAGAGCGGCACCTCACCAAACCAGACAATGTGCGGGCGCAAGGTGCCAAGCAAGCCGCAGTCGGGGCAGCGGTCAACATTTCCCACAATGTCCTTCTGCCATTCAAAGACATTCCCCGTGGCTGTGCAGCGGACCTTCAGAAGCTCGCCGTGCATGTGCAGCACATTTTTCGAGCCGGCGCGCTCATGCAGGTTGTCCACATTCTGCGTGACAATAACAACCTTCCTCTTTCCACTCAGCTCCTCTTCTAACTTGGCCAGTGCTGTGTGCGCCTTGTTCGGCTTGACAGAGCTTAGGAAAAGATTGCGGCGACGCTCGTTGTAGAAGAGCTGCACGAGAGCCGGGTTTCTGATGAAGGCGTCCGGAGACGCTACGTCCTCAACATTATGGTTGCACCAGAGTCCGTCGCTATCGCGAAAGGTGGAAATTCCCGATTCAGCAGAGATGCCGGCGCCGGTGAGGATGGTGATGCACCGGCACGCTTTCATCTACGTCTGCGCCCAAGGTTGTCTGCCTTTGTTTTTCGTTTTGGATGCGTATAAGAGGGCGGTGAGAGAAATACGTTCCAGTCCTTTGCCCTGACGGGTGTGCGATGGGCAGGGCGAAGTCTGTGAGAGAAGGAGAGACACCGAGAGCACAACTGAAGGGCTGCTGTGGTGGGTGCACAGATACAAGAAGTCAGCCGCATCCGAGCGCGTCACTGAAGCCCGCTCACAAGCACCCCTGCGCGCGTCGCAACGTCATGGGAGCAAAAAAAAAAGGGAGCAAAGTAGTGACAGAAATGCGCCTCGATGAAGTCGGAGAAGAGATCAATGGCCCCTGAGCAAAAATTCGCAGGCGGTGCGGCAGCGCACGGTTTGAAAGCTGCGAACACAAAGGTCCGAAAACACTACCAGCGATTCGCCCATGCGACACACGCAGAGAGTCCGTGTCCCCTCTCTCGTTTCCAGGCAGAGGTGCGCAGATGACAACTGCGCACGCCCAAAAGAAGTGTTGGGAGGGAGGGAGGGAGGGAGGGAGGGAGGGGGGAGGGGGGCAGTCGCAAGCACCTCTTTATTACGCAGCACAAACAGATATGCGTTTTCTCTTATTTCTTACCCATCTATCGGGTCGCCCATTCCCTTTCGTCTCCTTCTGTTTACCATCTCGCTCTCTCCCCCTTGGGGTATGTCTGCACTAAGATTCCGCCCACACATGTCGGTGTACGCGCTTCTCTGTGTACGCCAACGTGGGCGCGAAAAAAACGGAGATGTCTGGCGGGCGACTCTCAAGAGTAGAGCTTGTTAGCTAATCTTTTCTCAACGACCTCAAAGCGGCTTTTTTTTAAACCTCGCATCCTGCGCACCGATGCTTTCACCTCACCCGACTCTACCTCTGCCCATGCCCGACTCGTGCCCCGCGCACGGGTGTACGCGTTCGTGCCGGCATACCAATACGCGGATCGCTCTGGACAAACGCCTAGAGCGAGCCAAAAGCGCCGACGACAACTGTTCCCTTTTCCTCTCGTATGGGACCCTCGCTGTCGAGGAGGGGTGCCGGAAGCCCGGCACTGTTTTCGGGCTAGCATGGGTGTCTACATCACTCAGGTGAACACATCTACATAATATATATATATATATAGTGAGAGAGAGAGCAGGGCCATGCTTTCCAGATCACAGCAGACGTGTTGACGAAGTAGAAACAAAAAAACACGTACAGCGCTGTGATGCGGATCTGCTTGCACTCCGCGTAGGTCTTGGTGTGGGGTGTACAGCAATACAGCCAACATACCGAGATCCAGTGGACGGTGTGGCACACAAAGCGCAAGATGGTAGACAAAGCAGACGCAGAGGGACCGAAAAAAAAAAACACGCGCTCGACGTGCACCAGTAACGCGACGAAAGTCCCACGGTCCCGTGGATCGTCCTCGCAGGTCCGCTGCTACACCATCAAAGATGCACGACGACCGCAACACATGCGGCTGCAAAGAAAATCGGCTTTTCGTGCGGGAGAGCCAAAACAAAAAGACAAGAGAATTGACACCGGGGTCCCCGTTGCACATCCAATGATTTTCCTTTTTCCTCCATGTGCTCCGCCTACCACGAACTCGTACCCCGATGCATACGTACACACACACAACCACCCCTCACCCACCCCCTGTCGCACGGCGGCCACATCCGCGTCCTCGAGGACGAGCCGTCCGGCCGCTGCATCCGGCCACGCGTCTATAACGGGTTCAGCCTGTCCCTCCCTGTCCCTCCCCCCCCGCAGGCATGCCTGCGCCATCGGCGCCACACCCACCGGGCCGCATGGCGCACCCCGAAGTCAGCGGGACCGCCCTCACGGTCGTTACCCGAGGGCGGTGGCGTCTGTCAAAGGGTGGGGCAGGGGTAGCATGCGGGTGGCGGCCTAGGCGCATCCCGCACGAGCCGAGGGAGGACGCCGCCCAGCCTCACGTCAGGGCCCTGTGAGACACCGCAGCGTCTGCCTGCATCCCGTGCTTCTCCCCCTCGGTCTCCCGAAGGCCGCTGCATCCCGTCACACACGGCGTGGCAACCCTCACCCACCACGACGACGACCACCACCACCACCAGCGCCCACAGCGGACTCCGGATGGCCGGATGGTGTAGTGCGGGCTGCTCTGGTGATGCTTCCGGCATCTGCGCCTCACGAGCCCATCCGGTCGGCTGGAGCGGGCGCGGCATGTTTCGCACACATGCACTGTGGGGTCTCTTCGCGCCTCGCCCCTCTGCATGCGATGCGCGGGTGCGATACGGCATGCCAGCTGTGCATAACAGGCGCTCGCGCTTTTGTGGAGCGGGGGGCGTGTTCGAGGACGGCCTGCCCGCATGTTGCCGCGACGGGCCGGCCGCTGCTGTGCGTGTGGGCCGGAGGGGGCCCGCCGACACGCATGCGCGTGCGCACACGGGGAGCTCACAGCCTGCCGTTCTGTGGGGGCACAGAGGGTGTTGGTGGGGGCAGCGCCAGGCACCCGACTGCGGCAGCCCGTGCGGCGCGCGCGTGCCGAGGTGACTGCGTGCAAGGTCATAGCGTGCAACGGGGTGTGCTCCGTCGGGCGGGTGCGGAGGCTCTGGCGGGTCGGGGAGGTGTGCAACGCAGCGCGAGCGCAGCAGCGGGCAGCACGCCACGTGGGCCCCATGCTGCCGCTACGAGTCCCCCGCCGTTGGAGTAATCGGAAGTGCGGGCAGGGGCCTGTGCGGGACTGGGCGAGCAGGGTCCTCTGTCGTCTTGCAACCTTAGCAGCTCGAGTGGGGTGAGAGGGTGTTTCCGACATTGCCTTCCGAGTGACGTGTAGGAGGGAGAGCAAGAAACAAAAAGAGCAAAGAGCAAGAGCGCAGTGGTGCGGGGAATCCTATTGCCCTCTACACAGGCACAAAAAAAGCAACGTCGGCTTGTCGGTGTGAGAGTACCAGATCAGAGACCGGGGAAAGAAAGGGAGGCAAGAACGTCATGGGTGTGTGTGTGTGTGTGTGCGAAATGGGAGGGGAAAAACGTTAACAAAACCCACGGAAATGCAGAGAAAAACATGAACGAGACACTGGGCAACGAGAGTGGCAGAGCGAGTCGAGCCGAAAAAAGGAAAAAGAAGGCGCCGATGGATCACGCCCCGCTCGTCACAGTTGCGAGAGGCCTTGAATACATATATAAATATATATAAAGATTCAATGTAACTACAACAACAGATTGTGTGTGTTCGTCTTCGGGAGGGGGGGGGAGGGAACAAGGAGACGGCAGGGTGGGGTTGGGGCGCACAGAGTGTCGGGTGGTGGAACATGAGGAGCGGGGGAGGGAGGAACCGACCGGGAAGGGAAAAAGAGAACGTACATCACACACACACACACACAAAATCAACGACAACAACACACAGAACAAAGCGAAAAAGAAGAAACGCTTGTGAGAAGAGGGAGAAGAAGCAGCAGGAAGGGAGAGGGGCAGGGAAACCGACAACCGAAACGAAACGAAAAAAAAAAAAAACGTGCAGCACAATAGTGACAGAGAGAGAGAGAGAGCAACCGTGGCACACTTCCGTGCGGCTCGAGAACACACCCATACATTGTCGAATAAAATACTTATAAAGAGTGTTGGGGCGGCGAAGGTAAGGGGAGGGAGACGAGGAGACGAGAAAAAAAGACGAAACGAAATCCCATCCGCGATAGCACACGCGCAAAAAAGAAAAAAACTTAGCATGCACAGAACGTCAACGAAGACACGCCCACAACGAACACGCCTAAACGTAAACCCGACTGGAGAAGCTCACAGCGTACAGAACGACCACGACGTGACGTTCCTCTTTCCCCTTTTTTTTGTTGTTCGCTTTCCCTGCTATCCGGCCGCCGGATGAGGAATAAATCCGCACACCTTCTCACGTGCTCCCTCCTTCAAACAACGCCGCGAGCACAAGCGAAAAAAAAAGAAGGAGGGCAGCAACTTCTCGTCTGAGGAGGTTTGAAGAACAGCAAGAAGAAAAACAAGGGAGCGAGGCAAGTCCGTTGGCGCTAGCGGCTGTTGGGCAGCACGGGACGAACCAGAGGAGCAGAGAGCAGATACCTTCATCCCAGACGCAAACCACTCTAATCAAGTATAGATGCGTCACGTGAAAGAAGAGCAGCGACAATAAGAAGACGCACGATAGCGGACATCCAACATAAAAGAGGCGCTTCATCCACAGACAAAAAGAAAGGCCCACCGAACCCTGTCGCACTGCTTCCCGCTCAGTCTGGCGCAGAGACGGTACGATCCTGCAGGTCGCGCTTCAGGATAGTGGACAGATCAGCGTCCTCCGTGTACATTACCGGGGTGTTGGGCAGCCCGTAGGGGTCGTTTGCGAAAAACTCTTGCCGGGACGCAGATCCGGTGGCGACAATCTCGCAGATATGCAGGCGGCCGATTTCCGCCTCCATGTTCGGGCTGGCCGACCCGCGACGACGGTGGTGGTATGTGTTACCACGCTTCACCATCGTTGAGGCGTGGAGAGAGGCAAGCGAGTCGCCTCCGCGAGTTACATGCTTCCCCGCAGAGGCGGCGTTGCTGTCATGCACTGACGTGGTGGCTGCCTTGGGCGAGGTTTCTGCAACGCTGGTACCGGTGGCGGCTTCGCTGTGGAAGACAGGCAGCAAAGCCACACGCGACTTCTGCTCACCCAGCGGCGACGGAAAGGAATCCTGGGTATCCGAAAAGGAGTCCGCATGGCCGCCGCTTGCGAGATCCGCGGCGGCCGGTCGCCCACCCGACGGCGACGCAGCGGCGACGCTTGCGCTCAATGATGTGTCGCCAAGCTTGCTGGTTGCCGTGGCTGTGGCGAGCGCCGACGCGCTGTCGTCGACGAGAGCAGCAGTGGCCGCCTCGTCGTTGCCGTTGCGCGACTCCGAGTGCTCGGCGCCGTCGAGAGGGGACGGTGGCGGCGGCTTCTCGGCCTCCTCATCGCTCTCCTGTGCCTCCAGCGCGACAATGAGCTTGTTGATCTGCCGAAGGAGCTTTCGTATTGGCGGTCGCTGAAGCGGGTTTGTCGCCAGCATAGACTTGATCAACTGCGCTTCGTCAGGGAACTCGGCCTCGAGCTCTTCAGGTAAGATGAGTTGGTGGGCATCGGTCAAGATGCGAATGCGCTCGTGCAGCGTGGTAAAGGTGCACAGCATCTCCACTGCGATGATGCCAAGGGAGAAGATGTCGGACGGCTTGTTTACCGGTTCGCCACGCGTCTGCTCTGGGCTCGAGTAGAGCGGGCTTCCGCCGATCACCGACCTCTCCTGCTGGCCACCCGCCACGTTCGACGCCAAGTCACCGGTGCTCCCGTTAGCGTTGCCGCGTCGTTTCGCGAGCCCGAAGTCGCCGATCTTGAGAACGTTGTCGTTGGAGACGAAGATGTTCGTTGGTTTCAAGTCATGGTGCACCACGTCCTGGTTGTGCAAGTAAGCCAAGCCCTCGCCGATTTGCTTCATGTAGCGTAGCACCTCGAGCCGGAAGAAGCCGCTGCGGAGACGCAGCCAATCCGCTAGCGTACCGCGTGGGAAGTACTCCATCTGGATGAAGAGCATGTGGTAGGTGTCGCCAGCCTTGGAGGCTGTGTCGTGGTCGGTGCTGTGTCCGTTTGTGTTGCCGTATGCGGACACCATGAGTGAGTTGTCGCTGTAGGCCAGCGATGTCGAATCGAGCCCGTCCTCGTCGCGGTGGCACAACTCCAGGCGGTTTGCGGTCGACACGGCGATATCTTCGATCCAGCAAAAGTAGAAGCGCACCACGTTGGCGTTGTCGAAGGAGCTGTGCAGCACGGCCTCCTGCACCACTCGCTCCTCGTCCTTCTCGTGGATGTGAATCGCCTTGATGGCGTACCGTGCATGCGTCACACGGTGCTCGACGCAGAACACAGACCCCTCACCCCCAAACCCGATCTTCTCTAGGACCTTGAAGTGCAGCTGGAACAGCTTGCCCTCCCCCTCCGTTCCCGTATTGGCTTGTGAGCGGCTATAGCTGCTGCCGCGGTCCGAGAATGTCTCGTCCAGCGCCGGGGCACTTGCATGCTGCCGCGGCGAAAACTGCGCTCGCAGCCACCAACGCTCGCCGAGGTCGATGTCAACCGTGTCGTCGTCGCTCGAGCTGTTCGACGCGGACGCAACGGCCTTATCGGCTTCCGCGGAATTGGCCGGACTCGAGGACGATGCGGCCGCTTTCTTCACCGGCGTCTCAGACGTCTTTGCCTTCTGTTGCGCCGTGGACGACGTCATGCCAAATCCCGCCTTTGATGAGGTTGCGGTGCCTTTGGTCGTTGTGGTCGCTGGGGTGGCGGTTACACGGAGCATCTTCTCACTCTCCTCGCATGTGAGGGAGCGCACCTGCTCTGGCGGCGGGTACACCCATGGCGAGCGTGGCGGGGACCTGCTGAGGTGCCCTAGCTGGTGGTGCCGCATCATCTCCTGCAGTGAGTCGTCTGAGTGGGGAAGCGACACAGTCGCCATGGAGACAGAGGCTGTCGGTAAAGTGCCCAAACCAAGGGTGTCTATCGAGAAGGAATCCATTATGAGGCTGAACGGGGTGCCTCTCCCGCCGTGCGAGGAGAGGAGGTCTTGCGGGACCAGCTGTGTCGATGGCTGATGAGAGGAGGACGTGTGGGAGACTCGGTCACGGTTGCGGTCCGCCTGGGCCCAGGCGCGCTGCAGCTGCCCCCGGGGCAGCACGCCGGCGCACAAAAACGCGATCGAGCCGGCGAGGCAGAGCACGTGAAAGGAGATGAAGGCGGCGGTGCGCCAAGCCAAGCCGGTTTTCACCACCGCTCCCGAGCTGTCGAAGCCTAAGAGTGGGTTCTCGGTAGAGTAGACGCCGCTCGTGCCTGCCACCGTTCTCGACGATGTCGCAGAGTCGATAGCCTGGAAAGTCACAGCACCACTTTCTCCGTTGAATGCCCCCGTCAGCAACGGCCAGGACACAGGCGGCGTCTCCCACCAGGTGCACTGATGGTAGTACGCTGCGAGCTCCGTCTCCTCACGCTCATCGGCCTCAACGTCATCGGTAGCCCACTCGCCACAAGGGCCGCCGTCGCGGCAGCGACCACGCCCTGAGCCACCGCTTTGCATAAGTGTCAAGAGCTGCAGGCGGCCCGCGGCGTGCGTTGTGGGCACCAGAGCCCCAGCGAGCGAAGCAGATGTGAGCCGCGGCAGACCTGTAGGTGCGTCGCCCTCGCATCCGCGTCCATGGATATGCGAAGCTGTTCCGCCTCTTCCACCAAGCTGCCGGAGGCCGAACGTTGAACTGGAACGCGGAAGATTTCATCCGAGCCACTCACCCACACATATGCAGCGATCACAGTGGAAGTTGCATTCGAGGATGACGCCGTCGAGCCTGTCCTATCTCCAGAAGACTCGCGCCCCACATGCGGCAAAGTCGATGTCCAGGCCGTGGTGCCATCGTGGACGCTTCGGAGACTGACATGGCTTGCATTGAGCTGGTGTACACTGACCACGCGGCTGAGGTAATCGGCAGCCTGAGTATGGGTGCGCTGCAAGTTGCGCATCATCACCGCCGTCGACGTCCGAGCTGCAGGCGTTGGGTTCGCCTGTTGACCTGCAGCACGCCTGTAGGCCAGATTCACGACATGCTCGTCATCGTAGTCGAACATGTTGCGCATAAACTGCGAGAAGAAGCGCGGCGTGTGCTCGCTGTCGTCCTCTGTAGGAGCCGCCGACGAGGTATCGGCTGCGCTATGTGCGGAAAAGTGCGACGGGAAGCTTGGCTGAACGACTGCCCGAGGCGACATGCGCAGCTGCGAGAGGCGGATTGACCAGCTGTACTCACCTGGCCTCACCACGTGCAAAACAATGTTGTAGCGGACAATGTGCAGTAGAGGAAGGAGCTCATTGTGCGGGACGCGGTGCGACTCTGTCCTTGAGGCGCCGCGTGGTGGGCTTCTGGTGGCGTCGCTGCCGCAAAAAGCCTGCGATGGAGTTTCTCGGCCCCCAACAGGCCGTCCTGTGCTTGCGTCGAGATCCGCCACTTGAACTGAGGTCGTCACGTACACATCCGTGCCACCCAAAAAGAGTGTTTGCCGCCTCAGCAGCGTTGAGATGTTCATAAAGAAGTAGGGCCGGAGGGACTGCGGTAGCCCTTCGAGCCGCTCCGTTGCATCCATGGACTCTAGTGAAGTGAACATGAAGAACGGAACGCGTGTAAAGAGACTGTTGCCACGCACAAGAAACGGAAGCGCTAGTGGATCGCGCAGCGCCGCCTCCTTGGACGGCGGCAGGTCTATCGTCACGGTGAACATGCCACCGCCAGCGTCGGCGCACCACGCATGCTGGCCATGCTCCAGATCATAGGCGTGCAGATGACCGCCCTCCGTCACTAGAAGCGCCAAGCTGCTGCCAGGGAAGGTGTAGCGAAGTGCCACACTCCCCGCGGATGGTGCGTTGGAGAGTGTCTCGTCCGCTCCGATGTCCTGCGCAGGGTGGAAGTCAGCAGACGGTGCTTGGGAGCGGCACACCGAGCACAGCGCGAGTGCTGCCAAAAAGAGAGAAGAAAAAATCGCTTAAGCGGTCCGCCATGTGTGCCCGAGCGCTTCCCGGCGCTCCGCCGCCTCTGCTCGGGCCTCACCGTGGCTTCGATTCCAACAAACGAGAAAGGCTGGAGACGTGCATCCTGTGGCATGCACCTACGATTCACGGCAGCAACGAAAACGTCGGCGGAGACAAAAAGTGCCCTGTGCACTGTTCCAGAGCATACGTCCACACCAGATGCTCCCAGACGCGCGCACGGAAAAGACGAATTCACAAAACGAGCAAGCGCGCACGTAGGGCAGAAGAGCAAGCGGGAAGGACAACAGCGGGAGAAAACACAGAGATCTTCCAACACGCCGCGTAGCACCAAGCGCGCGAAATAGGGCGTGTAAGAGGGGGTCGGTGCAGCAAGTGAGCCGCGGATATGCGTCAATGGCAAAATAAAAGAGTAAGCTTAGCTTTCATCAACACCCTCTTCCCGAGATGCGTATTTTTCGTTCCTTTTTTTTGTGTGTGTGGTGGTGCGGGGGGGGGGAGGCGTGACAATGCCCCGACACAGACACAGACACGCTACCACTGTCCTAGCCGTTGCAAAGGGATACAGCGCAGACAGTGGCACCACGTGCGCGCTTGGCTCTGTCGGTTACGCGTTCAGGTCGTCTTCTTTACGGGTGAGAAAGGAACAGAGAACAGAGCCGTATCTCTCGAATGTCGACTTGAGTGGTACCGTGACAGAGCGGTCGCCAATTTTCTTGGCGACTCTGGCGTCCGTGCGCGTTGGCACGCGTGTCTGTGCCGTTCTTTGGCTTCTTTTGTTGCGTTCCTTTTTTGACTTGCTCGTACACGGCGCTGGGTGCCCTTCGCTCTTCTTGGCAAAAAAAAAAAATCGAACAGGGGGAGCGAGAGCGAGAGACCGAGCGAGATGGCACGTGCGCAGGTGGATGAGCGTGTCTGGAGTGAATGGCATACAAAGAGGAGAAGAAAAACAGGCGAAAAGGCGAAAAAAAAAATAATAATAATAAAGCAGCAGCCGCGGAGGTGAGAGGGAGGATGCAACTGTGTAAGCCGATGTGTGGGAATGCGTGAGGGGAGACGAGTTGCTGGCACTCAGGTGGTGAACACAAACGAAGCACAAATTCACACACCAATAGGAGAAAATCAAAAAAAAAAACACAAGTAAAGGGGGTTGTGATCCGACTGTGAGGGACAATGACGGTGCGTACGCAGAGTATCGGCAGCAGAGCGGAAAGAGGGGAGAAGAGGCAGTGCGGCGAAAGAAGCAGGAGAAGAGGCAGTTGTGCTGAAGCATATGTGACATAGAGAAAGATGCCAAGGAGTACGGGGAGCATACGCTGGGTGCAGCATAGGCTGCTGAGCTGCGCAGGAAAGCAAGCGCCCTTAGGACGCTTGATCTGGGGAGAGCCTGTATGAATCGCCTCGAGAAACGACCTCCGCACTCATTGGCACATGCGCGGCGAGGCACCATCAAATGCTAACCCCTTCACGCGTGCTGCTCCTCGCTCAATCCTGGTATTACTCTTTCCCTAACACCAACTTCTTGTGACGCTGATGATGTGAGTTATGTTCTGCACTATCCAGATATGCTTACCCCCTCCACCCCGGGGGGGGGGGGGGGCGATGCAACGAGGATAGGGAAGAGAGGAAGAGTTTTGCACACGCGACGTTAACCTCAATGAGGAGAAAGACAGCCAGAAGTACGAGGAAGAACAAAACCGACCAAACGGCGGTCTATAGGCCACAAGCAGTGCGTGTCAGAATTCCCGCTATCGCCCTGAAAAGCACCATGATGCCTGCCCGAAAAGGGAAAACATATCATAAGACGAATACGGAAAGAGACGCACAGTGCAGGTTGGGCGCAGCAGCGCCCCGCAGACCGAAACCCCATCCTCGGCATGCACAAGTGTGTTCACGAAGGCGCCATTACGAATCAACGTCGAGAGGCCGTCAGCGCTCATCATCACGCACCAGGACCATTGTCTTCCAGGCGTGAGCCGATGTTGAGGCGGGGGTCATCTCGGCCACCGCCAGACGTGCCGCTGCAACCGCGCGGTCGCGCCGACTCCCGGCAATGTCTTGCAGCAACTCCGCATCCTTTTCCTGCCCATCCACCAGGAGCTTCACAAGCTTCTCCTGCAAGGCCACACGCTTCTCCTGTAGTTGCTTCAGCTCCGCCACATCCGCGAAGCTGAAGCGAGGCGATAGCAAATGCCGAACAGAGGGTAGGATCTCATCCAGCGGCACGTGACTGAGCGACTGCGATGTGGCCCACTCCGCAGGCAGGGCGTTGAAATCCTGGGCTGCCAGCACCGTGCCTCGAACGCCGAAGCAGCGGCCGTCCAGCTTGGCCTCGCAAACACTGTTGCGCACGCACTGGTCATAGAGATGGGAGAGAGTATCTCGCGGCATCGTCTGCAGCTGCTGCACTGCCGCAAGGTCGGTGCTCCCGCTGGAGTCCAACTCGGCAGCGTACACCATGCATCCCAGCAGATGCGCTGCTGCACTCGCCTCAGAGACGTTCGTCGACGCCAGAGCCTCTAATGCGTCAGCGGCACGTCCAGATAGCCGCTGGCATGCCCGCGCCAGTAGCAGGTCTATGTTTGTGTGATCCACCACACCACCCTTACCCGTTGCGTGCTGGGCCAGAGTGACATCCTGAGAGCGTGCGCGGCGTTGAGAGGCCCCTGTGAACGGGGAACAGAGGCTTGCCTGAGAGCCGGTGGAGCGCGGGGATGCGGCACTGCACCAAAGTGCTTGCACGGAGGCTGGAAACTCGAAAGGGTCCACCACCCTTGCCACCAGGTCTTCAAGGTCGATCTCTTTGACCGCGTTTTTCTGGCTTTCTAGCTGGAGGAGTTTGCCGTGCAGCGAGTAGCGGTCGAGATGCATGATCCTCGCTTTGAGCCGCTCGACTTGCGCGTCGACCGAGTCCGCGTCGGACGCTGCGCACGGTGCAGTCGATGATGTGGCCGTGGAAAGCCCCCGTGTTGACACCGCCGACGCTCCATACTCCTGCTCAGGTTCATCTGGGAAGAGATCCATGGACAATGTCTCACCCGGATGACGAGGTGTCCCCCGCATCAGCGATGCCGATCTGCTCGATAGTGTGCGGGACGTTTGAATTCGCTTGCTGCCGTGCTGCTGCGTCGACGGTTTCCAACTTCGTCGCAGCTCCATGCCACGGCGCCGCTCATCCTGCGAGAGGGCAATCATGGAGCGGGTCACGTGCAGTCGCCGCTGCCTATCGAGCAAGGCGGCCAACTCATTTTCAAGGGCTTCAAGAAGCTCATCATTTGTGGATGCCTCTACAATGGCGGCCTCGACGTCGTCGACGGCGCAGCAGACGGCGTCGGCGTGCACGGCGAGCGAGATTGCAAGAAAGCGCAGCAGATCCACGGCGCTAGACGGCGAGTTTGCCGCCATCAGTGCGCCGCTTTGGGCCAACGTGATCTCCAGGGAACGAGGGCAGGTGGAGGAGTGACGGTGAGAGATAAAAATGAGCTCTCGGCGCACCTATCGTCTCCGCATAAGTGAGTGCCGTTGCAGTGTGTAGGAGTGCCTTCGCGTCGCTAGGACCCAATCGCGAGCAGACAATCTGGGGAGGGGGTGCTTCTATGATTTGGTTGTCGCCTTGTACTGCGACGCCCGCAGGAGCAGTACGCTAAGAAACAGAAGTGGGCACAGAACGGAAAAATAAAGGCTGACTGCATTCGTGTTGTTGAGGTTGATGACATGTCTTTCCCAACAGAACCATCTCCTCCTCCATCCCACCACTACCACCAAAACAAAAACGACCGCGTTGCTAGCAATCTCAAAGCAGCGAGCACTCCTTTTCACGTCAACGTTTCCGTCACGCGCATCATGCGCATCATCAGCGCACAAAGTGTCTGCTTCTGTGCTGCTGCTTGCAGCGTGCGAGCTTCAACTTCGCGACCGGTATCACCGAGCTTCGCGCATGTCTGCAGTTGGGCGTGTTACTCGCATTTCTCACCAAGAACAACTGCGGGGCCGCGCGCCATCTGCAGCTGCTCTTCATCGGATGCGACTAAGAGGGCCTCGGAAATATGTGGCCCTGATTCTCCTGTAGGTCAAGACCCACCGGATACGTGTGAACGCAGCCGCGCTCAGCAGCGCCACGTTCCTCACCCAGAGACACCGCCCCCCCCCCCCCCCCCGATGCTCCCGAGTCTCGCCGTGAAAGACCACATCATTAACAGAAACAGGCGCGCTGCCCGACAGCCGTCGCAGAAACTGCCAATGTGAAGAGTGAGGCGTTGCCGAGTGACAGGTGGACCGATGCGCGGAAGAGGAGTCGCTCTGTGATTGCCGCACGTGACCGCGGCTCTTCGGACGCGCCGATTGCGGACGGCATGCGCATGGAGTACTCTTTCGCCAACGGCGTCGGCGACGGCGGCGTCTATAATGGGCGAGCCGACAGAGAGGGGGTGGGGGAAAGGGGTGACGCTTGTCTCGACGTCATCTGACGGCACACAATCCTACCAAGATTAGTCGGCGCCGCCTTCGCCTCAGCCGCGATGTTCGCGACAGCGGCGGTGCGCCCGCGAATCGCATCTGCGTCGGCACAGATGGGTGCACGAGATTAGAAGAGGGTTCCCTTCTCCTTGTCCTTCTTGGGATATTTGGAATCAATCGCAATGATAGAGTTCTGTGATGACGGTGAGCAGCGCAGGCAAACCAGGAAAAAAGAGAAGACCAGCACACGCCTCGTAGAGTTCTCCCTGCTTTCGCGCGGTGCCTTACTTGCGCATGCGGTAGTAGAAGAGAATGCTGTGGGCCCACCCAGCGTAGTTGCCAAACAGCTTCCAGAAGGCGTCCTGAATGACGTTATGATGCCGCTCGTACAAGGGCGGGACAGGCGTTTTTCGTGAGGCGCGCAGCGGGGACGCTGCAGAGCTTCCGCCTTCCTCTAACGCCTTTACGGTCGCTGGCGACGCGACTTTCTTCACCTTGAGAGCCTCCGCCTGCTTCCCCCACTCCAGCAGCAGATTATCCGGTGAGTCGGCTTCCTCTTCGGGCAACGGACACCCTGGACGAGAGCGCTTCCGACCCACCGCCGTCGCGGCGCTTGGGGCGGCAAGGTACTCCACCGCGATTTGCGCCATGTGCGTGTCCACGGGGACAATGTGGGTGCGGTTGAGCGCGAAGAGCGCCACGCAGTCTGCCACTTTGCGCCCCACGCCCGGCAGGAGAAGCAGCATGTCCCGTTGATGCTGGTGGTGGTCGCTGTGGTGGCCCAGCACCGCAGAGTAGAAGCCGTTTCGATAGCACCCCGCATGTTGCCGTATTAGGTGTGCAGGGGAGTGCATCTTCCCTTTCACCGCCTTTTCGTCCTGGAGCTCTGGCGGAGGCGACTGTGTCCGGATAAAGCTGACAGCCTCCACAATGTACTTGCTGCGGTAGCCGAAGCCGAGGCTGCGCAGCGTGTCCTCCGTGGCCGCAGCCAGCTGCTCCAGTGAGGGGAAGCTGTACACCGAAAGCCATTCCGGAGCGTTGGCGCTTGCGCCGTGCGGCTTCAGTGACGGAGACGCCATGGTGTCTCTCCTGGTGGCAGCGGGGTCCGATCGGGATTGCGTTTGTGGCGCCTTGGACCGCGTATCAGCAGCCGACTTCCGCGGCGCTCGAACCTCACCAGTGGCGAGTCGAACGTCGCATAGGTGGTCGCCGTAGGCGCGGGAGAGTGCGTAGATCATGCCTGTGATGCGCGTGACGTTGTTGTTCTGCGAGCACAGGAAGGAGAAGAGGCACGAGTGCAAATCCTGCCGAACATGGCGGATGGGGATGTACAGATCTGCCTGTGCTTCGTCGTGCTCGCAAACACGCTGGCCGTGACCGCTGCGCAAGAATTGTCGCTGAAGGCGACTGCCGACGAGGTATTCCACGAGGGGATGCTTGCGAGTCTCTGGCGAGTCGGTCCACTCCTGCCATAGTTGGTCAAGATCGACATCGAGAGAGAGATAGCGGCTCAGCATCTCCTCGTCGCTCCCCTCTACGGTGGGTGCTGATGATGCACCTGTGTGCCGCAATGCTGATTGGAGTGGGCTCGTGCGACCCTTGCCACTTAGGCGCACTGGGTGAACTAGTGGCCATAGTCGCCGGTACTCTATCCAGCAGCATGAGCAGCAGTAGCTCTGGCCCACGGCAGCCTCCGAGGTGGATGCAGGAGAGCTCGCCGCGTGCCGCCGCTTCGCCCGTGTCGACACTGGCGGCTGTGACGCGGTCTTTTGCAGTTCCTGCATTTTCAGCTTGGCACTGCACTGCACCTCGCGCAGCTCGAAGACGCCGTCGCCGATGACACCGACAAACGTGCGGCGCGGCGTTCGGTACCAGTGAAAGCACTGCCCGCCGCACAGTGTCATTTCAAGGCTCACCTTGGCTTTGAGAGACAACGTCAGCACCCGCCACGAGTGGAGAGCAGCCATACTCGACGTCGTCATCGGTGGCATCCTTCTCCGTGCAGAAAAGCACGCTAGACAGAGGAACAGCAAAAAAAAAAGCCAAACGAGCGTGGCTGCGCCCTCCGTAGCGAAACGCCGAGGAACAACGAAGCGCAAACACGCGGAAAGTGCCCTGCGGCTTCCCAGTGCTGCTCCCTACGCGACGCTTCGCCTCACAACGATAGCGGAAGCGTGGCCGTCGAGAGAGAAGACGTACATGAGCGCCAGTGCGCAACACAAAAAGACAAGGAAAAAGGGTGGAATCGAGAAGTGGTGCGATGCACAACAAGAGAGGAGGCGTGCGAGCGTGTACACGCCAACGCACGCGCACATAGAGAATGCAATTCGGAATCGAAACTGCTCTCACAAACGAGTCGACAGAGGGAAAGGTGGAGTAGGCAGGAAACGTGGGCGACGCAGAAGTAAGAACAGCGAGCACCCATTCGAGCCCAAGAAGAAAGCGTCGTTGGAAGGTTTTGATTCTCTCAGCTATTCTGCCAGTGCCGCCATTCGAGAATGTGCGCTGTAGGAGGCCCGCCCGCACGTCCCCCCCCCTCCTCCACGCACACACACACACACCTTTGTTTGTTGCTTGTCAGCCTTTGCGCGTGATGTTCGGTCAATAAAAAAACTCGGCGTTCTGGCGCTTCTTCTGCTTCTCCGTGCTCGAGAGAGCAGCACGCCATCCAGATGTCAACACCACGTTTGTGTTTGTGAATATGTGAATACTAATGTGATTTACAATTCTTTTTTTTGTTTTTGGCAGTGCCCAAGCAGCGCTGTTTCAGGCATCGCCTCCGCTGCGGAGAGATGGTGGTGGTACGAAGGGGTCACCGGCACGCGCGAGCCCTCCAGTCCACCTCTTCCTCCACGCTCGCATCCAGGTGATCACGTGCCGCTCGCCGTTGCCGCTTTCTCCAGCATTTGCAACACCTCATCAGCCAGAACGCGGGTGGGGCGATCGGGGTGCATGAGGGCGATGGACTGCAGCGCAGACGCGGCGGAGCTCAGAAGCCGCTGCCCATCTTCGAACGCGCACCAGGGCGAAGCTGAAGAGCCCATACGGGTGGAAGGCGCCGACGTGACCGTCTGCGTGCTCCACCCCTCCATGCTCAGGAAGAGCTCGGGAGCAGCGACAAGGACCGCAGAGAGGAGGCGGACGCCAACGATTTGCACCGCTGCCGACGCCGTGAACCGCACGCATCCGAGGGAAAAGCTCACCAGCGCCTCCCTCTCCTCCCACGCAAGCCGGAAGAGGAGAGACGACGAGGCCGACAACTTGTCTTCTGCCGAGTTGGTCAAGGCAGGGGCAGCGGGGCTGCCGATCCTGCGCGCCAACAGAACAGCCTGAAAAACGACACTGCATGCGTCCACGGCTGCACGACACTCGTGCAGCTCTCTTCCCACCACACTTCTGCAAGCAGCGTTCGACAGCTCCACAATCGGGCGGAGGAAGCCGCGAAACCAACACAGCAGCAGACCCTTTGCATGGGCGGGGTGAAGAGAGATGGCGTTCAGCATGCACTGATGAATGCGGAGGCATAGCTGAAAACGCGTCAGCTGCAGGGTCCAATCCGTTTCAGTGCCCGCGTTGTCGTGCCTCGGCAGCTCCTTCGACGTCTCGCGCTTCTCGGCGTCTCTGTACGCCTTCGCCAACCCTGTCAGCGGCGTCGCAAGGAGACTGTCGCACAAGGCGTAGAGCACGGAGGTGTAACGGTTGCCGGGAGTCGGTGGAGAAGATGACGTTGGAAAACCGTCGGTTTTGGCTAGCGTCACAACGCCGACGACGGCTGCAGCATCGACAGCGGCGACGCACAGTCGCTGTCTCATGGCCTCCGCCTTTTCGATCGAGCCCTGACTGATAGGTATCCTAAGACCCGCTTCGCCGGCTGCTCCCACTGAGCCCCCCTGCCGCGACGATCGCAAGTTGACAGATATGTCCCCTTCCTCTTCCATCAACCATTGGGGCAACGTGACATTCAACAGCCGCTCCAGCGTGGCGCGGTAGTCTAGGACAACCTGCAAGTCGCTGGCCAAGTAACTGCCGTGATCTGCTGAAAGAGTCGCCGCCGTCGATGCCGATGGGTCACTGTGCTGCGACGCTGTCTGCACACTTGCAGCGGCAAGGTACGATGACACGCCGAAGAGGTACACACGATACGCAAACAGCCTCGACACCGACAGCTCGTCGCCCGGCGAGCTCGAAGCGTTGGAGGCCTCAGTCTCTTTTGCCTGCGCCGCTGTCCACCGCGTCCATGCGTGAAAGAAGAGCCTCGCCGGAAAGCGGCACACCACCTCCAACGCAACCCGGTGAATTTCCGGGTACGCGGCAAAAACCGTCGCATCCGACTGCGCCTCCATTGTGACGCCGCGCCAGAGGACTCGCCACAGTCGGCGCACAACATTGGCAACGTCATCGTCGTCGTCGCCCTCTTCAGCTGACTCCACCGCACCCGTCACGAATGCCGCGTCTGCAACGGCGAATGTTGTTGGCGCACAACTGCGTAAGCACAGGAGCGGCAGCAGCACTGCGTGCAGGCGCGCCGACGCGTCTGCGTCGGCTCCGCTGCCGGCGCCTCCTGCGCGGCAAGCAATCCGTGTCCACCTGTCATCAGGCGGTCCTTCCGTGGCCGACGCAGGTGCAAAGAACGTGTCCCAGATGGCTCGAAGGTGCATCGTGTTGAGGCGAGCCTGGTCAGTTGGCGAGAGGTCGTCCTTAACGAGGCCCGTAAGCGATGCGGTAAGCCGCAGCGTGTACTTCATGGCCCACTGCACCCACTCGTCGGCAGGGGCACCAGAGTCGCTGGTACGATCACCTGTGCCGTCACCCGCTCCGCCGTTCGCTTGGCGGGCCAGAAACTGAAGGAGAGGGAGGGAATGGCAAGCGTACGTCCAGCTCGCTGCCGCCGCCCGCACCCACCGATCTGTGAGCGTCAGAAGCGCCGTCTGCAACAGCGCTTCCTTGCGACGCCACTGGCCGGCGTGCGCTTCAGAAGATGATGCGTCCATCTCGTCCGCTGTGGTCCACATGGCAGCCGGTGTCGAGGACACGTCGTGCGCCGATTCAGCAATACCATCAGCGGAGTAGAGGAGGGCCTGCGATAGAATGTCGCCTGGCGTCTGCGGAGTCGGTCGCCGCACCTTAGTAGGGCTCTGCTCGCTGTCTCCACCGTCGGTATCCATCTTTACCCCTCCAGGGGCGACTAGAGCGCCGAGGGCGCCGCCGTTCGCCGCCGCCAGGCACTGATACCCGCATTGCAAGAGCAAGAGGTACGTCTCCGCTGTGTCCGTGTGTGCGGTGACAAGCGAGGTCAGCGCCGACAGCGCGGCGCCTTGCTTACGTCCCGTGTCATCCCGCTGCAGACAGAGGTTCAAGAGAGGGAGCAGCACATCGTCCGGGTGCACCTTGGCAAACAAGGACGAGCTCAGCAGCCGCACGCACAGCTCCTCATCCGGCAGCCGCAGCAACAAATTCTCCGCAAGAAGTCTGAGTACGTTGCGGCGGTGCGCGCCTATACACTTCGAATGGCCACCAGGCCACAGCGAAACGGTATCCGACGCGCTGGCGTGCGAGGGATGCGCCTCCGCTGTGTCCTGCTCGGCGGCGCGCTGCTCCGAGACGAGGTCTGGTAGGTTACACAGCACCTCCAGCACATGTCGCCGCGTGACCGTGCTACCGTGCTCCAGCATACGAAACAGCGCCGGGATAAGACGGTATGGGTGCTCGAGGATGGACACGCACAGCAGCTCACTAACGCACCGCGCCGCGGCGTCGTCCTCGCTCTCGAGTAGCTCTAGCAGCTGGTCGGACGAGTCCGCGGCGAAGCCAGCGAGGGCGCCGCCTCGCACCGCCGCGTCCAGCACGGCGCGCGAAAGCAGTGAGGCTAACCGAAGCACCCGCTCATTGCGGTACCGCAAGGCCCGCTGTACCAGAAGAGCATGGATCTGTTGTGTGACGCCGCTGTCTGTGGCCCACAACTCCGCCTGCAGCGTTGTGGTGGGTGCCGCTGCGACGAGCGCGAGGCACGCACTCAAAGCCGCATCGGTTGCCATGAAGGTTGTGCGCTCGTTCTCGTTCGCATCTTGAAGGGCGGGCACGCGCAGAAGGGCGCTGGCCATGAACATCAAAACGTCCCTGTACGCTGGCAGAACCAAACCCGCCGACGCCGTCGACACGCCCAGGCCTCCATGTACGGCGACCCACACACCAGTCAAGTTGCGAACAAGGAAGCACATCTGCAGTGTGTGGGCCCATGCCATCTCCGTCAGACTCCGTGCGTTGTGTGATGCAGCCCCGTTGAACTCGCGCGTCGCGTTAAGGAGCGAGTACTGCAGCAGCTCCTGGTGCTTGACCACATCTGTGAAGACGTCCTCGAGCTGCTTCGAGACAGCTGACAGCAGCGCCGTTGCCGGTGTCGCTGCTGTGCGGGAGCCGCGGTGGTCAAACTCCTCGACAAGCCAACGCAAACCGCGTCGCAGCGCGTTGCGGACCATTGTGACGCACCCCCACAGGCACGCTGGTAGGTCACGATCGAGCACCGGCGGGCGTTTCTTCTTCCTCCTCGACTGGAGTGCTGCCTCCTTGGCCTCCACGGATGAGTCGGCCTCGGCGTCCATGTGCGCCAACAGCACGTCCGTGGTGAGCCAGTACGCACAGTGCACGACGAGGTGATTCAGCTCAACCGTCAGCCGGCTCGGCAGCGGGGCGGCGCCGCCCGCATCCGTCCTCCTCGCGGCGTGCAGTGCGCTCTCGCGCATCGACTCCTCCACGTAGCTGGCAACTGCCGGCACCATGCCCTGTGCAATGCCTGTGAACAGTTCTGTGTGCTCGGCGCACAGTCGCTGGCCCTCGACGTGGCCGCTGGCCAACATGCGGAGCGTGTTCGACAGGATGAGAAGAAATCCAAGCTGGTACCGTCGGTTTGCGTGCACGAGGCGAACAAATCGGTCATCGAGCTCCTTGTGCCCGCTGCTGCCCTTCACAGCACCCCTCAGTGGCAGTCCTTGCAGCAGCGCTTGCGTCCACTCATGCGTGCAACATGGACGCTCGTTGCCTTGACCGTGGGCCGTCGCCGGGTCACAGAGAATGCGGGTGCTCAAAAAGATGGCACACTCCAAGTCCGCAGCAGAGCGGGTGGCCACAAGCGCCATGCGATACAGCACTGCTTGCCACCCGCGAAGCACGCACGCGTCCGTCGCTGTCGCCGCCGACAACGCGGCGTCGCGATGCGTCGCGCCTTCTTTGGAGGGAGCGAATGCAGGCTCGTGATTCGCGGCACCTACTCCTGCCCCCGTCAACGTGAGCGTGATTGCACGGACACCGTACAGAAGCCCGCGGTAAGCCTGCTGCACCGAGTAGCTGCACATCTGCTCGTCTGTAGAAACCTTCTCGTACAACAGGCGTTGCAGCGAAGCCTCGAACGGCACCACGTCGACCAGCAGCGGCGAGGAGGTCAGGTGGGATGCTACGGAAGATTCTTGCCGCGGCACCGCCGGCGGCGTAAGCAAAAACGACGACGCGTTCATTGTACCCTCGTCTACCTGCCCTCGAGCCACGAAACAGAAAGGGCGTGAGCGTCGCGAGAACGCAGGGAGCAAGAAAGAAGAGATGTTTGAATGGGGCAGCGGTGGCAGAGTTTCCCGCGTGTTGCGGGGAGCGCGAAGCTTCTCCTAATGGGAAGGTGCGGAGAGATGCAATACGGAACGCTGGCCCTTTCACACATGCATGTATGAATAATAACAGCCCACAGTATCTGTACGTGGCCAAGTCGGATCGTTCCCTAGCGATGAAAACGAAAACAGAAGAGAGAAGGAAGCGGCGGTGGTGCAGGTTGGAATACGCAGCCAAGCACACATGGGGAGGTGGGAGAGTCATCAGAGAGAGACAGAGGAGGAGGGCGCACACATCACGGGCAGCCGAGGAAAAAACAACGAGATCATGTGTGTGTGTGTGTGTGTGTGTCTGTGCGTGTGGGGTAGCTCAACACCATAGCCCTCAGCCACACAGGCAGAGCCGAGATGCGCCCCCCCCCCCTGCCTACTTCTAGGCGGGGCCATCGTCACTTGCCACCGCGGAATTCCTCATACGCTTCTCAGTTTTACTGGTTCTGGGAAGTAGAAATGGGCAACGTCAGTTCGTTTCTACTTGGCGTCGACAGTACCGTTGCCCACAGCCCCGCAGAGAGAAAGAGAAGGCCCACTTGGAGAGAGAGACACTGGAGCGCAGGACAAAGATGGACAGAAAACACGAGAAGGAAAGATGATCAACATGTAATGCAGGAAGGACAATAAAACGTACGAAAACACAGCAGAAACGCCGTCGGCAAAAGAAAACAACAGCAAAAAAAAAATACGTGCATCGCGCACGGAGATGGACACGAAAGAACAGAGTTGCACCCTCGGAACGGCGAGGAGGAGAAAATTGACGCAATACGAGCCTACAGTGTGTGTGTGTGTGTTTGAAAGACCAAGAAAAAAAAAGCTACCAAGCACGAGACGAATCCAAACCTCAAAAACGAAAACGAGCCGAGACAGTGACCGAGCTCCACGAAGCCCCTCCACACACACACACACACACACACACACAGACACATGTAAGCAGACCACAATGAAGCTAGCAACCAAACAACCCGGAAAACACACACACACAGGAGTAAAGAGTGCAGCTCCACGGCACAGACGCCTAAACGGAAGAAAGAAGGGAAGAAGGAAGGCGGGAGGGGGAGGGGGAGGGGGGTACAACGCGGCGGTGTAAGTTAGTGTTTTATTTCCCTCTCTTTCACCTTTGTGTGTGTGTGTGTGTGAAGGTCGGTGCGTAGGCAAGGGAGGGGGAGGTAGTTGTTAAGGACTGAAGAGAATAAGGTAGATAGAGCAGAAAAAAAAAACCACAACACACACACGCATACCAGGACGAACGAGAACGGAGGTAATGAAGAAAACAAGCGAGGAAGTTAGCGTGGGAAAAGCGGTGGGCAGAGAAGGATTACGTGGAGGGAGGGAGACACTGCAGTACACGAAGGGGTCACCAAAAGGCGGAGACAGAGACAGAGAGTAGCATCAGGAGCGCGGGACGGGTAGGGAAGCAAAGGGGTGGGGGACAACAACAACAAAAAAAAAACTAGAGCACATCGACACTTAAAAGGAAACAAACAAGAGGTTCAGCGGGTGAAGAAAGAAAAGATGCAATGTAAAGGAAAGGAAACTGGGAAGAATGAAGACAAGAGGGAGAAGTAAAGAGAGGGCGCAGATTTTCATACATGGCAAGAGTAAAAAAAGGGGAAAAATGAGTCATCCATTGCACCCTCCCGCCGCTACTCCAGTGGCGCGCACAAGAACAACAAAAATCGGAGAAGGACACGCAAATTCGGGTGAGAGAGCAACACAGAAAATAAACCAGATAAAAAAGAAGGCAGCAGGAGCTCCACCAGCATACGAAACCAACAGCCAACCAAAGGACAACACCACAGCAGAAGCACGTCTCCTGTCGTTTACCATAGCAACGCATTTTCAAACTGACATCAACCCATTAACACGTGAAACCGACAATAAGAATAAAAAATCAATATGCATATATATATATATATATATCGCATATTTTGAGAGCACATGGGAACGGCGATAACATACACACACACACACACATACACACATACACACAAAAACGACGACAGAAAACCACAACGCAAGAGGCAAAAACAAGAGCACACGAAACGGCTTGAGGCACAGCGACAGCGAGGGGGGGGGGAGATCGTGCAGTGGCGTGCGCGTGGGCGACAGAGGGAGAGGACGTCATCTAGGATCAACCCGCCTCCGGTGCCAGCGCGTGCACATATACACGAGCAAAAAAAGACCAACGACGAGAGAAACCGAGGCGCCAACGCACATCAACGAAGACACTCATACGCTCACCGGCGCGCGCCAACGCCTCTACACAGAGACGAACCAAAACAAAGAGTAGCGGAAGCGGAGAGTCACCAGCTCCAGAACGGACAAGAACGGCAAGAGACACCGAGACACACAAAAAATTCACCTACATGTAATTTCTTTTTCCAACGCGTACATTCTCTGCCCTACAGCGTGAGTCCAGCCCCACTCCGCCCCGCCTCGGCACAGGCCCCCATCGCGCGGCACGAAGCAGGCCTAGACGCGCGCGTTGCAGCAATGCGCCGACGCGGTCGCGTGAGAGCGCGGCCCCCTGCCTTAGCCTGTACCCACACCCACCCGCCGCGTCGCAGGTCGCCTCACAGCCGCTCCCTCATCACGCCGGTCGCCACCTCTGGGGCAGCCCAGTAGGCGTGGCACTCAGGCCCCTCCACCACACCAGTAGGCGGTGTTGAGGGCCGAGGGCAGGATACATTCGAGTCGCGCGGACACTCTGCCCAATCATAGGGGTGGCACAAGCTGTGTGCACTGTCGCCGGTCGCTCCGACGCGGCGCCGCCCAGGGCCTCCTCGCCGACATGCGTCTCGGTAAACATCGCTCTGACCTCTCCCTGCGTCGAGGAGACTGAACCCTGGAAAGCCACGCCGAGGTGTCCCTTCCCTTCAACGTAGACGAAGAAGTGAAGAAAAATGACAAAAAAAGAAAGAGGGACCCTAACAAGGGAGAAAGTCGGGTAACAAGGAGGAGCACCGACAGACATAGCGGCAGTGGCGGTGGAAGTCGGTGGGTATGGAGGAGGAAGCGGCCACATGAAGTACATGCATGTGAAAGAAGCCTCACAGCGTTTCACAGACGCAGGAACAACCTCGAAAGCGACACACACGCTGAGAGTGAGAATGTTTGCTTGTGTGTGTGTGTGTGTGTGTTTGACTCAGAAGACGACATCAACCGTGATGAAGGGCTGCTACACGAGCGACGAAGGGAGAAGAGGAAGAGACACACACACAAAAAGAAAAGACAAGGACAAGAGGGGACAGAAAAAAAAAACGAATAGAAGAAGGGAAGAATATATCGTCAAAGTGTGGTAGCGAGCAGCAGCAAAACAAACAAGGAAGCGATCGTCATGGCAACCCGAGCCAGCACAGAAGGCGAGAAACAGAGTTGGTGAGATCCGCAAAAAAAAAAAGGAGGCAGGAGGCAGGAGAAAGAGAGACGTGTTACCCCATAAGCCGGCTTTCATTCCTGACGTTTTGTGTTTGTCGTCTTTTGTGTTTTCGGATGCGGAGTGGGTTCCCGTTGGCAACTTCTCCTCCTGCTACTCGATTCTCTCCTACGCACCACCGTTGGCACCACAGCCACGAAGAACGGCACGTGAAGACAACAAAGAGAGTAGAGAAAGAGGCGAACACACGAAAAAGAAAATTTGGAAACAACAAAGAGAGGCAAATTTTTCGCCTCAGTCAAACACATCACGGGATCCTGCTCCCCTCGCTCCACCGTCCTTTCCGTTACGTCCTCGTCGTTCACCCGTATTGAATGCGAAGAAGCACCACGGCCAGCCGTGACAGAGGCACGGCGCGCACATAAGCAGTTACAAGGGAGAAAAGAGTCACAGAAAAGCGCGCAGTATATCACTCCTCCTTGCCTTTTATTCAACTAGGACGTGCGTTCTGCCAAGTTGGGGGGATGCAGATGAGCACTCTGCACACCTCTCCGGCAGCAACCCCCTCCTGTCGCCCTGTCTCGTTTGCCACCCGCTTTCCTTCGTCTTCTGCCGCTGACATGAACTTGCATGTTTGCATCCTCCCTCGAGTTCTTGACTGTGCACCTCCTCCGCTGCAAGTATGCTGCAGTGGTGAAGCAGAGAGCTCCTTCCTTTTCGGAGGGAGCGGGGGGAGGGGTCCTTCCTCGCCTTGGACTTCATCGCGGGCACCAGATCAGGCGCCGCTATACACGCGAATGGAAGGAACAGCAAAAACGTTTGGAGGAGGAGCGAGGTTGGGGTGGGTAGGATGCACAGCCACACACACGCCTACAGGCAAACAGACAAGCGCACATACTGTAGAGAAGGGGGGGGGCGGGCGGCGGGGCGAGTATACGCAGGTCACCCCAGCGACCAGACGCGCAGGAAGAAAACAAGACAGCACCACCGGCAAAGTGGACTCGCAGAAGCCTAGAAAACGATGAAGCACCCTCATTTACACGGAGACACATGCACACCAATGCGCGCTTGAAGATGTGACACACACGCACACGAGAAACACTGCTGACGAAAAGAAGCGCAAAGAGGGCAGAGCTCAAATCCATAGTGGTGTACATCGCGTAGAGGAGATCACACTATATCTACAACTACATATATATATATATGTATATATGCCAGTGAAGAAACAAGGTAACGGGGCGTCCACTCAAAGAGCTGCGTGAGACCTCAACAACACGACTGAGCATCACACACACAGACCTGCAGATCTCGTGGCGCCAGTGTCAGCATATATGCGGCTACGCCCTTCGACAGGGGCCGGAAGACGGGTAGCGAAAGCTCACACAGTCGACGTCCTGGCACGGGGAAACGCCACCGTGCGATAAGCTTTTTCTTGGGGGGGGGGGCTTCTTGTATCGATCTCACACTTTTCTCTGCCTCTGTCGCTGGCGTCCACTCCTCTGCCGCCTCTTCTCTTGGCTTTCATTCTACGCGGAATCGCCGAGGTGGTTGTGCGCTCTCTCACCTTCAGTTTTCAAAGGGGTGCCAGCATGCCATGCTCTCAGAAGACCTAGATATCACGTAAGCGTCTATGCATCGACCTGCTTTCCCTCCACCCCCTACCCGGAAGGGTACGATGGACCACACCCAGAGCGCAGGAAACAGCAACGAACACACAAAAAAGAGCACGTCCGCCAAAAAAAACTGGCACTTTACTGTTCTACCGTGCTCCGCCTACCACGAACTCGTACCCCGATGCATACGTACACACACACAACCACCCCTCACCCACCCCCTGTCGCACGGCGGCCACATCCGCGTCCTCGAGGACGAGCCGTCCGGCCGCTGCATCCGGCCACGCGTCTATAACGGGTTCAGCCTGTCCCTCCCTGTCCCTCCCCCCTCGCAGGCATGCCTGCGCCATCGGCGCCACACCCACCGGGCCGCATGGCGCGCCCCGAAGTCAGCGGGACCGCCCTCACGGTCGTTACCCGAGGGCGGTGGCGTCTGTCAAAGGGTGGGGCAGGGGTAGCATGCGGGTGGCGGCCTAGGCGCATCCCGCACGAGCCGAGGGAGGACGCCGCCCAGCCTCACGTCAGGGCCCTGTGAGACACCGCAGCGTCTGCCTGCATCCCGTGCTTCTCCCCCTCGGTCTCCCGAAGGCCGCTGCATCCCGTCACACACGGCGTGGCGACCCTCACCCACCACGACGACGACCACCACCACCACCAGCGCCCACAGCGGACTCCGGATGGCCGGATGGTGTAGTGCGGGCTGCTCTGGTGATGCTTCCGGCATCTGCGCCTCACGAGCCCATCCGGTCGGCTGGAGCGGGCGCGGCATGTTTCGCACACATGCACTGTGGGGTCTCTTCGCGCCTCGCCCCTCTGCATGCGATGCGCGGGTGCGATACGGCATGCCAGCTGTGCATAACAGGCGCTCGCGCTTTTGTGGAGCGGGGGGCGTGTTCGAGGACGGCCTGCCCGCATGTTGCCGCGACGGGCCGGCCGCTGCTGTGCGTGTGGGCCGGAGGGGGCCCGCCGACACGCATGCGCGTGCGCACACGGGGAGCTCACAGCCTGCCGTTCTGTGGGGGCACAAAGGGTGTTGGTGGGGGCAGCGCCAGGCACCCGACTGCGGCAGCCCGTGCGGCGCGCGCGTGCCGAGGTGACTGCGTGCAAGGTCATAGCGTGCAACGGGGTGTGCTCCGTCGGGCGGGCGCGCGCCTTGTTCTGGGCAATGCTCAATCCAGCTGCATGGCGTGCTCCAGTGTCCAGCGCACCACCTTCCAGAGGGCGGCGCGCTGGGCAGCGTCTCCAGAGCTGCTTCCAATCGCGTCCGCTCTGGCGTGCGGAGCGCTGCGTATTCGGCGTCACCAGCAGGGCCCGCCGTCGTGGGTGTTGTTGGCCGCAGTCGTGCATTTTTGCCGTGGGCTTGCGGGCCACCTGGCAGGTGTGCGTCTGCGCGGCGGCGTCGGCGGTGTGCCGTGCCGTGGTGTTGCGCTTAGGTGTGCAGCCCCGGCGTGGCGTGTATGCGGCCAGCAGGGACGTGGCAGCACAGCCGCCACGCCGCTGCGTCGCCGTTGTCGTTGGGAAGAGGGGGAGGGTGTACAGAGCCGTGCCCGTGCCGTGCTGTGTGAGCACGGAGACGCCAGCGCCGTGCCTCCTCTCTCTTGCTGCACCGGGATGCTGAGAGGCTGGTACGCCTGGTGCCCCGTGGGGGTGAACTGCGCGTCTTGCGGAATGCAGGCCCCTGTACCGACGCTTCGTGACGGGCGCGGGCCAGCCAACAGCGCTGTGCGTCGCTGCGCCCACTGCAGCTGCACTGCGTGCGGCGCTGGCGGGGCCACGGGCTGTGCCCTGCATCAGCGCCTCGCTTGCCAAATCAGAAAGCAGGAGGTAGGGGACGTATACCCGTTGAATCGCCGGCACAACTCGCGGTGGGCCGGCACCGGCGTGCCCGTGCCCGCGAGCCTCTTCGGCGACCTCGCTAGCCCAGCCCTGCCCGCGGACGCCAAGGGTCGGCAACCGTACCCGAGGGCGTGCGGCAGGCTCTTTGCCTGCGGTCCATGATCGGCACACTGGACGCTGGGATCCCACGGCGCGGTGTGGCTGGGATGATGGGAGAGCATCATACAGGAGAAAAAAGAAAGGACGAGGCTTATTTGGTGCAGCAGAGCCTGTTCCAAACTTCTGGAAGTATTGGGAGGATGTCGGAAGTGCGCGAGCCGGAAGAAGAGACCGGTGCGACAACAACGAAGGAAAGGAAAACTAGAAACAAGGATGAGAAAGCGAAGAAAGGAGGGAAAGAAGAGGGACGTATAAGACGGAACAGGACGTGGGCGGAAGTGCGCCTTTACACGACGAGAGCAACGAAAAAAAAAAGGCGGAAAGAGCACAGCAACGCAAGACAGCCAACAACGGACACATCCTTTACACACATAGACATACACCAAGATACCAACGTGTAAAACAACAGCAGGGGAAAAAAAAGACAAAACCAGAGCGGGAAAACAGAAGGGAGGTTAAGGGCACGCACAACAACGGGCACGGGGCGGCGAAGAAGAAAAAGAGCGAGATGAGGTGGGGGAAACATCACACACACACACACACACACACACGCACACATGCATTTATATACATATATATATATATATATGGTGCGGAAACAAGTGGCTGTAGGCGAGTGAGCCGTCGAGACGCCACGGCGTACATCGATGCAAGACGACAAGACGAGCGAATACGCATACCCGCTCACATGCGCAGAGGCGCGGGCATGTATGTGAGGTAAGTCACGCGGCGGCGAAAGGGATGCCGTCTTCTGCTTTGGCTTTGTTCAGTTTGCTGAACGCCCGAGGGACTCGATGTCGAGGGGGCGGTTTGGCTTGGGGTACAGTTCTTTGTCCAGTTCCACTAGCTGATCAAAGAAACCCTTGTTTGGGAGAATCGCAGGTCTGCCCTTCTTGGTCACCCGATAGGCCTCATCTAGCCGCATGCCTCTTTTAATCATCAGGTACGCAATCACCGTTGTGGCGGAGCGCGACAGACCTGCAAAGCAGTGCACCAGGCACCCGCTCTTTTTCGACTGGCTTTCCTCAATGAAGCTGACGGCCTCCTGAAAAGACATGCGAATGTTAGCGCCAGGGATGTCGTCCACGACGATGATCTTGTGATGGCCGCCCTCCGGTGCCACCGGCACAAGTTGCCGACCTATTGTGAGCAAATACGTAATGTTCAGCTTCCGGTACACCATCTGCGACTGCGCAGAGCGGAGGCTGCCGCAGTAGAGATACGGCACGATTTCATCCGGGTAGAGCTTGTTCCAGTTCACTGTAATGTTGGGCAACTCGGTGTCGAGATTCTTCTCGTAGTAGTCCTTGTAGAGCGAGGGCTCGTTGTCGAGCGCAATCGTGAGGTCGTCGAAGCGTTGCAGCCGCTCTCGCAAAGGCAGGGTTGTCAGGCTGTCGTTGGCGGCGAGGTAGATCACCTTCAGCTTGGGCGACATGATCACTGTCTTGGAGTTACTCACGCTGGAGCCGCCAACTAAGGAGCCGGCCGTGTTAAACACTAAGCTTGCCATTCGCGCACCGTTCACCTGCGGGGTGGCCATGGCGAAGTTCTCCATCACGTTCGACGCGCTGGAGCATAGCGGAGGAGCGACTATATCAAGCAAGCTATCAGGAATGCTGGAGAAGCTGTTGTAGTCCAGCGCGGCCGAGGTGAGGGAGCTGAGGTAGATGAAGGTCTGCGGTAGATCCACGAGGGCGTTGTGGCTTGCATCGAGGCTTTCGAGCTCGCTAAGGTTGCCGAGGCTATCTGGAAGCTCGGTGAGTTTGTTGTACGACACCACAAGCTTGCGCAAGTGGATCAAGAAGCTCAGCTCATGTGGCAGCGACCTGAGGTTGTTCTGTGAAATATCCAAAACGACCACCTGCAGCAGCGGCGGGTCGTACACCTCAGGCGGCACCTCGTCCAGCCCGTAGTTGTACAGTAGCAGCTCCGAGTGATTGCTGGCGCGGCAGCGCTCCAGCTCCTGCTGCCAGTCATCGTCTTCGATTTCCTCGGCCTTGGGAAGCGCTAGCTTCTTCGCCTCCTTGCCCTTCATGAGGGAGAGCCTCGTCGGTGGGGGCAAGCAAAGCGAGCCAAAGTCCTGTGGCGTCACCGGATCCGCGCGGCCGTTTGGGAGGCCTGCCGTGCTGAAACCCGTATTGCTGTTGGTGGCGCCGCTGCCAAGGTTCAGTCCGCCACCGGGCATCCCACCTAGTCCACGGAAGCTGATAAAGCTGCGACCGTTGATGTTGATCGAAATGCTCTGCTCGCTGATGTCGTCAGGAAGGCGGACGACGCTCTCCATGTCGCCAAACATGCCCTTTGTAATGCTGCCGCCACCAGTGCTGCGCACCGCAATCGACCGCTCCGCTGCGCGCTGCGCCACGAGATGTGCCGTAAGAGAGCCTACCGGGAAGTTCGCCGTCATCTCCAGCGTCTCGAGCGCGTGCACATCCGGCACCGTCGACGGCTGCACCAGCACGGCCTTGTTGGCACCATCCCTGCTGTGCTCGATCGTGTGAATCAGCAACGGCACTAACTCGTGGCCGTCCTTGTGGTAGTTGCCTACAGAGCACTTGCCGCAGCGGATGTAGCCGTCGCAGTCGGAGCACTGATAGAGGGCCACCGTCAGCTCGGCGCTGCATTGGCCGCAGAGCAGGTTCTCGCCCTGGAAGACGAGAACCGTGGGCTTCTCGCCTGTGGCACCAGCGATAACGGACGCCTCCGTGCATGACTCGCTTCCGTGTAACGTGGCGTCACCGGCAGAGCTGAGCATCTGGCTCTCCTGGAACGGGTCCTGTGCAAGGACCTCTAGCATGCGGGCTTCGTCGCGCGTCTCGGGTTTCGAGTGCACGGCGCTCTGTAGCTCCTCCTCCGTGACCTCGACAATCGTCTTTGGCAAGTTTTGCGCGAAGCTCAGGTTTCTGAAGTATGTGTGCTTCAGCGCCGCTCGCGCGTCTTGGAACCGCCCCTCCAGAGCGTCCTCAATGAAGGAGATCAGCGCTGGCGTCAGCTGCGCCCGTGGCTTTCGCACGGCTGTAAGCACCGTGTCCAGGGCAAACGTCTTGCTCTTCGCACCGTCGAGCAGTTCTGCCCATACCGTGTTGAAAAGCTCCGGTAGTACCGAGGCGGCAAGGAGGCCGACGCAGAACATGTCCACGCCGGGGCCATGCAAGGGACTATGGCGTCGCACCCACGCGGGTAGCGTGTAGAGCGGTGCGCCTTCCGCGATGGAGTCCACCAAGGTGTCTGCCGTCACAAACAGCGGCCCAAAATCGGCAATGCGGTAGTGCAAGGTGTGCTCGCAAAAGAATATGTTCGTCGGAAGCAGAGAGAGATGCGCTACACCGTTGTCGTGCAGGTGCACCAACCCAGCCAGCACATCCACCAAGAACTCCTGCAGCGTTGGGGACGAGCTATCGCCCTTCACCGGGGGCACGGCTTCAATGGCCCCACCCGACATGTAGTCCTGCACCACGAAGCAGTTCACCTTCTTGTCCTCCACAATGTCGATGAAGCGCATAACGTTTGGGTGGTCCACCTTGCGGGAGAAAACAAGCTGGCGGCGCATATCTCGCGCCCATCTCTCCCGCCCAGGTGCTTGCAGTCGCTTCAGAATAGACTTGTAGATAATCTTGAAGGCAAACTGCTTGGACTGATTGCGGCGCAGATGAACCATCATCGTTTCCGAGAAGCGGCCCTCACCAAGAAAAGCGTCCACCTGGAAGCCATTTCGCTGCTGGGTGCGGTAGTTTGGCACGGCCACGCTACTCATCGAGGCCCCTCTCAGCGCCAACGCGCTTATCGTCCGGTCGCCGAAGCTACCCACCATCTGCCCACCGAAAGCGAGGCTGCTGGTCATGGAGATTTTGCGCATCAATGACGAGGTGCCTACGACCAAGCTGTGCTTGAAGAAGGGGTGTTGCAGCAGCCGCAGCACACTCGGCCGCTTCGAGGGTTCCTTTTGCAGGCAGAGTCTGATCGCGTCCTCGATGTCGTACGCGAAGCTCCAGTGCGGGCGGGGTGGGAAGCTCACGTCGAAGCCCATGAGCCGCTCATGCACCTGCGCGTAGGAGCACTCGGCGATCTCAACCGGATCGCAGCCGTAGGCGAGGCGGTACATGAGCACGCCAAAGCCCCAGATATCCACCGCTGCCACTCCGGCCGCGCCTTCGTCCGAGACGACATTGACCTCTCCTGTCGCGTACGGGCCCTTCGGGTCGAACACCTCGGGCGGGAGGCAGGCCAACTCGCCGTTGAAGACAAGATCCTCCGGGCACTGCACGGCGAACAGACGCCAGAAGCCGGCGTCAGCGATGCAGAAGTGCCCCTCGCTGTTCTCGAGCACGTTGTCGAGCTTCAAATTGTGGTGATAGACTCGGTGCGAATGCAGGATGCGAAGTCCCACCGCCACCTCCATCAGGATCCGGCACAGCTTGTCGGAGTCGTGCGAGAGCCGGCCTGCGTAGGTGCCGATGTTGCCCTTCGCATGGTAGTTGGCGATTACGATCATGTTCTCCTTCGCCTCATCATTGAGAACGTCGCTGATATGCAGCACGTTCTGGTGCACAATGTTGACGAGAACCCGCTGCTCCGCGGTGATCTCCTCTAGCAGCCGGCGGCGGAGCACAAAGCTGAGCACCTTGAGGATGCGGAATACCGGACCTTTGGCGGCATCGTCGCAAACGGAGTCACTCGAGCCGTATGGGGGCGTACACCTGCTCGATACCGCCGCCATGTCACGGGTGGCGAAGTAGCTTCGCCCGATGGTGCCAGCGTTGTAGGCGGCGCGCAAGCGGTAGCCATCGATTGTTTCGTCTTGATGGAAATCGGGGATGCAGATGACGCACGACCGGTTGGAAAAAGACACTTCAGGGTGATTCAGAAAGAGCAGACCGACGGAACTGCTGCGGAGGGCGTCGAGCACCTCGTACATGACCTTTTCCTCCTCGGTGGGCCGCTCCGCATCGAGTCCCTCACACTTGCGCACAATGGAATCGACGCGCGACACAATGCGGAGTGCGCGGGCTGACAACTTCTGCGGTGCGACGGAGGCTTCGCGCGACGTGCCATGAGAGCTCGCGCCTCGCTGAAGCTGCTGCTGTTCGTGCCCGTTTTGCGCGGCGTCTGCTGCTGCATGCGGCGACTGCGACGTGGGTGGCGCTGTCTCTGGCGCCTGCGGTAACTTGCCGTGTTCCGCAGAGCCTCCTGCAGTCGCACCGACAGCAGACGAGTGTCCCACACCATCGCTGTTGGTGTCCTCCCCAACACCGGCGAGCCTTTTAGATCCACCGCTTCCGCCTACTCGACTGATCTGAATTGTGCTAGCGCTCAGGACGGTTTCAGATGCGTTCGCATCGCCAACCTCGGCTGAGCTGCTAAAGTGGCTGTGCTGCGCGCACCCATTTCGCTTCCCATGGGTGCTGTCCACCCGGCACCGCGAGAGCTCGCGGTTCGATCGGCAGTTGGTGTCAGCGCAGGCGGCCAGAATTCTGCCACCGCGCGAGTTCGCTGAGCCGCATAGGACGCCCATCAGTCGAGCACCTCAACACGATGCGTGGATAGCAAGAACGAGCAAGAACCACGCAAAAAGAAGACGGCGGGAGCCGACGTGCGCGCGCGCACACACACACACAGAAGCAAACAAAAAACACAACAGCAACAATGAACAAAGACACGGAGCAGCAGGCAGGAGAGAGCTTCTGCTCGTGTCAATGTATGTGAATGTGAGGGTGGGAAGGAGTACGTGCGTGAATCTGCGGGTGTGTGTTTGTAACGCGTTCTTTCCTGCTTGCAGTTCCTCGCTCTGCGCGCTTCCTCTTTCTGTTCTGTTCGACAAGGTAAAGCGTTTCACGATTTGAGCGATGCCGAGGACCAGCGAGTACACCGTCTCCGCAGCTCGGCAACTTTCTAGGGGAGGGTGGAGTGGGAGCAGACGACGAGTGGCAGGCAGCTCGAAAAAAAAAGCGGGCGGAAACTATAAAACCACAGCAACGTGCACACGCACACACGTCACCGAAAAAAAGAGAAAAAGGAGAGCGAGAGAAACGAGAGACCCACGTGGGAGAAGTATGGGGTGGGGCGGAGAACTGTTCCAGAGATGCAGAGAGAGAGAGAGAGACAACGAGAAAGCGCACAGACCAACTCATACCACACAGAGACAGACAGAGACAGGGTAACGACAAGCGGCGACACAACAGAAGCTTCGAAAGAAGAAAAGGGAACGCCGGGAGGGGGTAGCTAAGACAAAATCAGTGGACAGAGACCGCGGAGCAAAACGAAAGCGAGGGGGAGTGTGGGGGAGAGGGGAGAGCTAATAAGTTGAACAGCAGCGTCTGTGCTTGTGTCTGTGTCTGTGTGTGTGTTGTGAGGCGTGGGAAGAGGGCGGGGCGGTGTCACACAGCGAGGGATGTGGTGCGAGGCAGCGAACACAAGGAGGAAAAAGAAAAAATAAATAAAAGAGATGTAAAATGACTAGGAAGAGCAACGAACAGGGGGGGGTTGTGGGGCAAAAATATAACCGCGATGGTACGTGAACGTCAAGCGAGGCGAGATGCACGTGATGCTGAACGCACCTGACGGAAGGGCAAAGAGGAAATGCTCAAACGCAACAATCGGTGATGCACCGAAAAAAAAAAAGAAGACAACAAGCGCCAACAACAGTGTTCATGTGAGAGATATAGCGAGGGTAACAGCAAATGATGGCAACGCATCCGACCGCCGCAGCAGCAGCACGGGCAAATTACGACGAATACTAATGACAAATAACAAAAAAGAAACAGCCAGAGAACAAAATCGACACACACCACTCACACCACACAGGCACACCAAAAAAAAAAGAGCTCTCTTCTTTTGCTTGTGTGCACTGTGTCGACTTGTTCCGTTTTCTTTGTGTTTGCTGTAACCTCTTCAACTTCCACGTTTACCAAAGGCCACCGAAACTGTTCTTTGTTTTTTTTTCGCGCTCCTGTTCAGTCGACTACACACAAACACACACACACGCACACACAGACATAGACACACAGACACGCACGCAAAAAAAAAGGGCAAGCAACAGCAACAACGAGCAAAACCAAAAGGAATGGCGATCGAGACGGAGAGAGAGAACGCGAGAGAAGTATACAGGTGGTGACATAAAGGTGAAAACTAGACTAAAAAAAAAAAAGAAGCGATCGCACTGATCTAGTCAAGAACGGCAATCACACCCAATGCACTGCTTCAGCACAAAATCCAAAATGAATAAAAAGAGGGCAGGCAATGAATGGTGCTTGCCCGTATGCGCGACTGGCACACGACGAGAGAAAAACGAGGACGGTTAAGAAGCGGCGAAATCGTAAAAAGAAGAACCCAACTTCCAAGAGGTGCTGCCGAAAGACAAGAGAGAGAGAGAATGAGAAGAAATATGGGGAAAAAAGTAAATGAATATCAATATAATTTCCTCGAAACTTCCGTCCCTTCCTTGGCTTCTTCTCGCGCGCGCCTTTGCCTCTTTAGGGGTGTTGTCGATGCTGGCCGTTGTCGATCCTCGGTGTCGCTCTCTCTCTTTCTCCCGCTTCTGGTCTCCCTGCGTACCCTCCGAATTCCTCCTCTATCGGCTTCGGCGCAGCGTCCTTCGCATGTGGTCGCCGGCAATGAGGACTCGTCCGCACCTAAAGTGAGAGCGAGAGAGTGCAACGGGTTCGCAAACAAACAAAGGTGTCTACCTTTTCCTTGTTGGTGAGCCTCACGGCCGCCGCTACAAGAGAACGAGCACGTCAGCTCCAAGCGTACCTTGACACAAATAGAGCCTACAACAGCAGTAAAAAAATGGTGGAACTTCCCTGCGGACACAAAACTCAGGCGAGCATCCAAAAAAAAAAAAAGAAACGAAATGAGGTGAGTACAAGCCTGTCGTTACCCTAGAACGCACGACCCTCTGTGACAAGATTGTGCGCCACAGTGACTCGACGGGGTGAAGAGAGGAGACGACGTGTATGTCGGTATGCGAGGGCGAGATGGCACTGGCGAGCAAGCCAGATGTGAACGAGGAACAAGAGACACAGATGGGAGCGTCTAGGACGAAAAAAAAAATGGGCTGCTTTCTAATCCTCGACACTTGGAAGTGAGTAGTTTTCGGCCCCCAATAGTGGGCGATCGGAGCGGCAACGAGGGAGGGAAGAGAAGAAGTCGATTAGTTGTGCGCTAGCAAGGCGCCATGTCATTGCCTAGCCTGTGTCTTCGGCCGTTTCACCAAACTTGTTGAGCGTCGGCCCGGTAGGGAACGAAGCTGAAGCGTGTGTTCCGCTATTACGGCATCGCTGTTTATCGTTTGGACGTGTTCAACACAAGTGTAGTGTCCGACCTTCCTTATCCGTGACGCCTCACACCCGGTTGCAGACATGGTGGGGGGGGGGGAAAGAGGAGGGGGGAGCTGATAATGGTAGAACTGACGTGAGCTCAGAGACAGGATAGTTGAAGCAGTGGGCTTCCCGGCACAACAGTGAGGAAAGAGAGTTATCACACAACACACTCACAGAAGTGCCTGTGCGTCCTGGCCGGAAGCCAGCCCAACGAAATTTTGGAGCCCTCTCCACCGAAGACCAAGGGGAGAGGAAGCAAGTGCTTCCAGTGTGAGCGGCAGAGGGATCGATACCTTCATCTTTGGCGGGTCTTCATTCTACCGTACAACAGTAGCCCAACCCCACTCCGCCCCGCCTCGGCACAGGCCCCCATCGCGCGGCACGAAGCAGGCCTAGACGCGCGCGTTGCAGCAATGCGCCGACGCGGTCGCGTGAGAGCGCGGCCCCCTGCCTTAGCCTGTACCCACACCCACCCGCCGCGTCGCAGGTCGCCTCACAGCCGCTCCCTCATCACGCCGGTCGCCACCTCTGGGGCAGCCCAGTAGGCGTGGCACTCAGGCCCCTCCACCACACCAGTAGGCGGTGTTGAGGGCCGAGGGCAGGATACATTCGAGTCGCGCGGACACTCTGCCCAATCATAGGGGTGGCACAAGCTGTGTGCACTGTCGCCGGTCGCTCCGACGCGGCGCCGCCCAGGGCCTCCTCGCCGACATGCGTCGCGGTAAACATCGCTCTGACCTCTCCCTGCGTCGAGGATGCATGACTCTGTCACCACCAGAAGTGCTCTGGCATCTGGCAGGGATAGGGGGAGGGGGAGCGGAGTGCACGGGACCCTGAGACACCGCGCACTGCGAGGTGTTGCCCTCCACCCCCACCCCCGTCATCAGGGCTGTTAGGCATGTGAAGAGGTCAAGGCAGAAAAGCGAGGTGTGCAGCAGAGGAACGCGTACGCACCCGCAGACATGCAGGCAAATCAAAACAGAAACGATGACAACGAGAGCGAGGGAGAGCAGTAGAAAGCGGAGCGTCGCAAGAACGAATTTGCTAACGAAGCTGTCAACCCTCTATGTGCGTTGAGGTATTGGTTTGTGTGCAGGTGCCTCTGCATCCACCAATGAAGCGGGGATCCGCAAAAATAAAGAGGAAGGTGGACCGAGAGGGACTGCGGTGCACGCTTGCAAGTGCCTCTTCGGGAAGCAGGGCTGAGGGTGAGCGAGTCTCGTCGCGAAAGGAGAACAGATGGTGCCTCGCATGTTGTCACAGGCCCCATTGGAAGGCAACATGGCACAACTCCAGTCGTGAGTCCACCTCCGAAAACTGGAGGTGGCATTGCGCTTTCCCGTCTTCTCGTTCGTCCTGTCTGCTTGCACTACCGATTCTTTTTTCCTTTGCCCCTGCCGACGCGCCAGAAGAGTATGTTGCTCGATTAACCTGTGCTTCGCACACACTCGGACAGAGTACAGTCTGTAACCCAGACCCGAACGCGGCACTCCTCAGCCTTCCCTGACGCGTGCGCTCTTCCCAACCGGACGTCCCACGCGCTCTCCGAATCTCTCTGCAGACAAGTGTAGCGAACCCATCGTCACCTCCTCTCTGCGGCGTCGACGTCTCCGTTGAAGGCAACAGAGCAGGCAGGCGGGCGCGCACACAAACCCGCCCGGTGAAAAAATTCAGCGAGAAAGCGCGGAGGACGCGGGAGATGCCACGCACAACGAACTGGCAGCGAGAGGAGAGAGGGCGAAGGCCACACACGCGCCAACAGGACGATGAAGTGAGACGGAGAACAACAACAACTAAAAAAAAAAACGCACGCACGCACACCCACACGCGCGCGAAAAAAAAAGCCCATGCGATGTACCGCGGAGATGTAGAAGAGACGAGGACGAAGGAACAACGTACACACGACACGACAGCATAAACGCACTCGTGGAGAGAGACGATTTCATGAAAAACGAGCCAGAGTCGCCACAGCGGTGGCGCAGGCACCACGACGAGGCAGTGCAACGCGCGCAGAACAATGGAGGAGATGGCGGTCGAGAAAGAGAGGGAGGAGGAAAATCCAAACCAGAACCTTCGCCCCCTTTCATCTTCGTGGCTCTTGCCAAGGCAACATGGCAAAGGATGCGAGCGCCTACGCAGCTCCGACGCGCTCCGACCGGAGGTGCACCTCACCATTGAGAATGCGCTGCAGAGCTGCCTGTAAATCGTCGTCGGAGTCAATGTGCTCTAGCAGCGCGTACCGCACTCTTGTCGGCTTCGAGTGGCGCAGTACCACAATGGAGCTCGCCAAAGACGCCGCCGCCTCCCCAGGAGACGCCACCTGCACGCCAAAGTCGGCTTGGAACTGCTGAAGCAGCTCCTCCTTGTGCTGAGATGCCTCGAAGAAAAGCAACGGGTCGTTCTTGAAGTACTGGTGCACGTTGTCGAGGTTGACGTGGTCGCTAAGGCTGAAAACGCACAGGGGGGACTGGCCGCGAATCTTGCGGGTCTGCGGCGCGCAAAACTGTGATATCACCTTTGGCGTGTATTCGACTGGTTCTACCGGAAGTGCTACGGAGGACTGCCGCGTGGCTTCTCGTGTCTGGTGCTGGCTCTCATCCTCGTCAAGGCTCACGGAGTTCGTCGGGGTCTCCGTACCGGCGCTGCACTCCTTCTCCGTGCAATCCAAGAAGAAGCGCGCGACGGGCTCGTAGGCTATAGCCTTTTTCGCGTACTGCACCATCTCAAACCTCTCCTCTGCATCACCGTCGGCCGGGTGTAGCGCAGTACGCCGAGCATTGGGAGTTGCGAGACGCCAAAGGCCTTCGCCACGCCCTGTTCAGGGCTGCAGCTCCCCGCGAACACCAGCGGCAGCTCCTTCAGCTTCGGCGACATGGCCATGACCGAAAACATCGGCGGCACCTTCTTCTTCGCGGAAAGCAGCACACCAATCATCTTCTTTGGCGCGTCTCGAGCGGCCTGCTTCATCTGCTCTGCCGTCGCCACGGTCATGACCTTGCTCGAGCTGATTCCCTCGACCATCAAACTCTGCAGCGCCGCCGCTGTGCGTTGGCCTTGGTAATCCTGCGAGGAGGAGACGGACTTTGTGCCGCTCTTCCAGTACTTGATCGTCGGAAAGCCACGCACGCCAAACTGCTGTCCAATGTTGGCGTTCTTGTCAGCGTCGATTGCGCCAACGCGGATGGTGCCCTTCACCGACTCGGCAAACCGCTCGTACTCGGGGTGGAACTGCTTGCAGTGGCCACACCACGGCGCATAAAAGAGGATGACCACCGGTTTGTGGGTATCAACAAACGCGTGCAGCGAGGCAGGCGTCAGCTCCGTGACAGCCGACGACCGTCCGTACGGGTACGCCAACGACGTGTGCACGAGACACGCGACCACAAAAAGCGCTCCAACGAGCTGCACTGCTGATGCGGTGCTACGCCACATCCTCTGCAGCGTCGACACAGAGATCAAGAAGAGTCCGCAGCACGACCGACGGAGTCGAACGGAAGAATGAGTTTAATAGCCGACGCTGCGTGTGCCTCTGAGTGGTGGCGCGAAGAGGGTCGCCGAAAGGGGAGAAGAGGTCAACGATAAGCGTCCAACAGAGATGACAGCGAGAGCAGAAACGGAACAGTCATAACGAGCCGATGAGGAGGGACCAGAGAAGAGAGCGCCGTCAGAGGAAATACGGAAAAAAAAAGACATGCTACGAGGAAGTAGTCACACTGCGCCCAACGGGAGGGGAAACAAACAGGGCGCTGCCCAAGGTCCTTCACGGGCGCGAAACTGCTGCGACCAGACGCACCGTCGTGCAGCAACACAACGTGCAGGCCGAGCAAGCCGCGTCTTGAACCGCGCAGATTCTGCGTGTGACGGTCGGCAGACCACCTGCTTCTGTGGTACTGGCGATCACGCGAGGTGTGCAAAAGAAGACAACACGTCGAAGAAAAACGAGAGAGAACGTTTTTTTTTGGTGGTGTCGCTAAGGACGTACTCTTCTCTAAAACGTGTGCGATGTGTGTGTGTGTGTGTGTGTGGGGAGTGTGGGGGGGGGGAGGGGGTCGTCATACTTGCGGAGAGGGACGGATAGTGAGAGAGAAACACATATGAGAGAGACCGCGGTGACGCAGTAAACCAGTTGCATAGATGAAAAAGGAGGAAATTGGTGCGAGTCGACGGCATCCGTCCGCGTAGCCGGAGGCGCCCACACAGGAGAGCGGGCCGAAAGATGGAAAAGGGGCGAACGAGAAGAATAAAAGAGGGTGGTGCACAACACAGAAAAACCGTGTCCAAAATGGAGCAGGCGGCAACACACACCAGTGCTGCTGGACGAGAGGCTTCATCTTTTTTTCCATCGTACGGTGTCTCCTGGTTGCCCCTCTCGTGCGTTGCATGTCCGCGTGTGCCTGTGTGTATCTATGTGAGGCCCTCACTTGTACAGGTCCCTGCAGGGTGCGTTGTCACACACTCACATGCTGAAACATGCAAAGGCGTCTCGTCGCCGTCGTATGCATCTTCATGGCGCATTTCGTCTTCCTATGTAGTGCTGTCGGTTGTGGGCCCGAGAGGAGCAACAAATTCGAAAACACACACACCTACAAGCCCGATGAATGCTCTGCGCGACCCTCTTCCCCCGTTTCGATTCTTGCTCTTCGAAGGTAGGAGAAGATGCCGAGCACAGAGGAAAGGCCGGCCCATAGGGGTAGGGAACCGGCCCAAAAGACAAAAAAGAAAAAGACAGCAGTCGCCGCCCTAGCGTGAACGACGCGACCTCCCCTCGCCATCTGCGCATGGCAGCTGTCGTCCCATGTGATTGTGTGCGGCTGTGCTAGGGTTCCCAGATGCACAGGGGGGCGGGGGCATAAGCATGTGAGCACATTGCCTAGAACAGCGTGCGTCAAATTCATCACCGCGTCACGACCGCGTTCGCGGTCGGTGCGACACGCACGACCCACATTGTGTCGTGGCTCTGCCCCTCGTCATGTATGCACGTGCTGCTGATACCACAACAGCAGGGGAAGAAATCAAACGGGATGAACAGCTTGGAGAAAATGGTCAAGGCACACAAGTGGGACTCCGTCTGCTTCACGGCAACGGAGCAACCGCCGAATGCGCAGTGGCTCCGAGTGCTCCTCGTGCCCGCCCCGGCGGAGAGGACGCCGTCAACGCTGAGCACCTCGCAGTCGTCCGTGAGGGACGTGCCGTGGTCCATGACGCGCTCGCGCTTCTTGACCGGCACCCTCGACTCGCATCCACGAGCGCTGCAAACTGACGCCTTTTGTGACAGGAGTTGAAGCTCGGTTATCAATCGGGTCATGGTGCGCACGTGCGCGGCGACGCTGCCGCAGGCAGTCAGCTTCGAGACGGCTGGAGAACCGCGCTGTCGCCCGCTGGCCAAGGAGGAGGTCTGTCAGGAGACTACCCAGATCGCCGTCCTTGTTGCCGCACCGTCTCCTTTCTCGGGTGTATAATCGAGCATGCTGAGTCGGCATCTATGCAGATTGCCAACAGCACCGCACCGCTCGCGTACGCACTGATCGAAAAGCGTGGAGCGAAGAAAGCGCGCATGATCAAGTAGGCGAACTGGCCCTCCGGCACGCACGTCATCGCTGCGCCCTGGAAGAACTCCGGCAAGGCGGATACGTTCATCCACTGCAACAAGGACATGGGGCTCATCTCCGTGACCTTGACGAGCTCCCTGCAGCCGTCAGAGACGAGCAACTCGCAAATGCGCATCTCCGCGTCCGCTTCGCGCCACCGCTCTGCTCGCCGTCGCTCCTCAAAGTTGTCCTTGTCGGGATATTGAACCCCCACGCTAGAGGTCGTCTCCCTGGGCATCCCCGCTTCCCGTTTCGTTTTCTGTGCCCGCTCGCCCATCGGTAGTCTCTTGCAGTTTCACTCACTTGCCGTCATTCGAGGACGCCTTCGTCGTCGCAGCGTCGGACGAAGGTAGCAGAGGTGAACGCTGCAGTGCACGCTCCCCAACATTGTCTTGTGAAGCTGGCACAGACGGCGAACCCGGCGAAGCGGCAGAGGCGGCGGTTGTTGCGGCGGTCAATGAAGCAGGTTTGTTATTCGACTGCGTATCAGTAGGCGCAAGACTCTCGGACGGGTGCCCCAAAGCACGTGTCGTCGTCATGACGCTGCGGCGCTGGCGTCCAAGAATGCAGAAGGGAGGGGGCAGAGGGGCTGCAAAAGGCCACAAGAGGCTGAGAAGAGCCAGCACACGAGCATGGCGCACTGAGTGGTCAACGTGGGCACTGATTGCGAGACGTGCAGCGGAGAAGAAGCCTGAATCCATAATGATTCTGTAACTGCCACCTGCGCCACTGTTGGGCGAAAGGGGTTGTGGCGGGTGGTTGTCCCGCGACAGAGGCCAGAGAAGGAAGGCTATAGCACAGGCGATGGTGAAAGGGAAGAGACTGCAGTTGTCGATATGTGTGTGTGTGTGTGTGCTCCGGAGACCGCCACGAGTCTCTGTCAGACCCACACATTCACACACATCACTGCTGAGTGCGTAGGTAGCAATGGCGGAGCGGGTACATGCGTGCGCCGTCCCCATCCCGTCAGAAAAACACACTACGCGCCAAAGAGACGCCCTCGTGCAGACAAAAAAAAAGAAAGAAATGGAGTGCTGTGAGGCGCGCGAGAGACCGGGAGAGAGCAACAGCAGCAACAACAACAGGACAACAACAAGCGAAGCGAACGAAAGCACAACACACTCGCCCTTTTCAGCGCTCATGACCGGCAGAGGCACTCACGTCGCCTCTAGCCGTGAGTACGCCGCCTTTTGGTGCGCGTGCGTGTGTGCGAAGCCCGCTGGGGTTTTCCAAGTCGTGGGAAAGTTATCGGAGCTCACTGCCTGTCAACCGCGCCCGGCGAATCAGAGAAAAAAAAAGATTGCTAGCGTTGTTGTGTTTGCGACAGCGCACGCACTTCGCCTTCTCTTCGTCTTTGTGCGGGTGGAAGCGGAGGCGTGGTATCCGGGTGGGGGCTGGGGGGGAGGGGGGGGGAGAAACGATGATGACTGGGAAGAAACAAACGAGCACACACAAACACATATACTGTATGTTGTTGGTGAGGTAGAGGGACAGGGCGACTCGTCAACATTAGATGGGCGTGCTACCCCTGTCTCCGACGCCCCCGCTCCCCTTTCCACAGCAGGACTGTCTGCGTGCTCGACGCTTGTATCGGTGACTGTGCGTGCGTCGCGGTATATCTTAGTGCCAGCACCGTTTCTCTTTCTTTGTTGCCGCTTGCATGCGTCCCGCTCTGCTGGAAACCCGAACCGAAAGTGAACGGGTAAGGTGCCGTCCCTGCCATGTGAGAAAGCGCGAAGACGCTCATGAGACCACAAGAGGGCGGAAGGCAAAAGACAACGAGAAAAGGCTGTTGCGTGCGTTGATGCATCTGTGAATCACGGCGCCAAAATATGCAACCGCAGCTATGATCCCTACGTGAGCTAGGTCCACAGGGCCGACAGCGTCCCATACCATCCACCAAGAAGGGGTGACAGAGGGACGAGGGGTACAGGGGGCCGCTCGTCTCATCTGTCCTACCCCTCTCCATCCGTTATCGCTCTCTAACTGTGTGCAGCGACGAAACATCATCGTTGTCTCTATTGCGGAGATCAGGAGAAAGAAAAGCGCCAGTCGCCAAGTGTGAAGATGGAGTGGGGGTGTTGTGTCTTGCATGAGGGACTATGCAAAAAAAAAAAACGTAGAAGGGCAGCCGGAGAGAAAGCGGGGGAGAGGGTGTAGGCGTGCGTGCGTGTGGGCGAAGAATGCTGAGATGAACAAACGAGGCGGACGAAGAAGGCGTGAAGGAAGGCTGGTGCATGCGCACGTCTGCGCATCGCCGAAAACGCACAGCTACCACAAGAAAAGCAAAGCAAAGGGATCAGCTGAGAGCCACGCCAGCGGTCACGATAGCGTCTCAGATCCACCGCCCAGTGACATTGGTTCAACGGAGATTGTGCAAACACCGCGAAAGCGGTAAGACGACAAACACATCGAAAAAAAAAAAAGGTACAGCGTGGCCAGGAATGGGGAGAATGCTGCGTGTGGTGTTCTTCGTTGGCCGTGATGCATCGAAGGCGATGCCTTCGTCATTGTCCTTTCATGACTGACTCTCGCGTTGCCCTACCTCGGACTGCGTTGCCGCGCATCTGCGAGGCAACGCAGCTGTGCGCGAGACACGGATTCGCCTAATCGCCTCTTTGCCGCTGCCCAATGTGCGCACTAGCACGCTACAGCTACGCTCGGCGGCACAAGAGGCCCATCACTTCACGGACTCGCGTGTCTCAGAGAGACGAAGAGGGGGCGGAACAACAACAACAAAAAAGACGAAGCGTAAAACCACTCTACCACAGCGCAGGCAGAGGTGTGCATCTATAAACTCGAGAAAGAGAAACACAGCACAGACACAAAAACGCGCCGTCGTCGCGGCGGCGGTGCATGGAGAGCGGCTTTGGATACAGCTGTGCGTTCACCGCCAGAAGCGGCAGCCTCTACTTCACCCCCGCCCACCCCACCCCCTTTCGCACTCACACGTCACGAGTTTCTGGCAGCCGAGCGCTCCATGCCATCGCTCCTTGTTTCAACCGCACCCCATCGGCTTCGCCCCCGTCTCCTCCCAACCCGTGTCAGAGCCAGGAGTCAATAAAGTGCGTGGCGCAGTTTGACATGGCTGTCAAAGTGGGACGGTATCGCACGTACGACACCTCCACGCTGCGCGACGTGTCTTTGGTGGACGACAGTCCGAGGTGCCGTTGCTGGTATGCCTGCGGTGATGTGGCGGGGCCCTTTGAGGACGACGACCCCTGCAGCTGGCTCGCGAACGACGAGACACACCGTGGCGCTGGCCGGGCGCTGCTATCAAGCCGACCTGACTCCTGGTGGACTACGCGAGACCGCAAGCACGTAGTAAACGAAGTGCCCCACTGTACGCTTGCATCGCACTGGGCCTTCGCTGGCTTTGAGAACAGGGGCTGCTTTGCCTCCAACGGCGGGCTGGCATCCAATGACACCAGCGGCGACGCCTGCACACGCGGAGGCGGTGGCTTGGCCGAAGACGACGCCACTGTGAAGCACGGTGTGCAGTTTTCCTCCTCACCGTCGCTGAGTGCGGGTGACATCAGCGCGGGGTGCTGCGGCTGGCGTCTGCGGTTCTGACGTGCCTCATTGGCGAGGGCGATGCACCCGCTCTCGCCACCCAAGCCTTCCACAGCGAGGCCTGCGTGCTGCGCGGCGCGTGCGACGGACGGGTTCCGCCCCTGAAGTCCGGGAATGGGCAGGGCGTGAATGTACTGCGTGGCTGGAGGCATTAAGAGAGAGCAGCAGCTCTCGCCAAGCGCCTGCGCCGGTGACTGAATCATGGACACTGTCGGCGTACCGAGGTTCAGCGTGTCGGCGGCATAACGGGGGTGGACCCACCCACCTGCAGAGTGATCAGCAGACCTGTGCAACAGCGCAAGGTCACCCGTCGCCGCATCGGGGCGGAGCAGCTTCTGGGGCTGCTGGTGCGATGGTTGCGCCGGCACCTCCGTGAACATCAACGACACCGCTGTCAAGTCCTCGGACGCCTCCTCAGCGGCCCGTTCGGGATGCAGCGCTGTGCGAGATGATCTACTGTGAGCGGAAAAAGCGTGATCGCATGGAAAGACATGGTCAGCGCCAACGATAGGGGAGGCGCGCAAGACGCTCGGTTGCTGTCGCTGCGGTGGCGGCGGCTGCACAGGAGCGCTCGAAGGAAAGTCGCTGAGGAAGCGCGAAGAGTTGCCTTCAATGGATGACGGCGGCGGCGTTGGATGCTGCTGCTGCGACACCTCGCTCGGGTGCGGCGTCCACACGCGCGTTGTCTGGCGGGCCCGCCCGCGAATCGGTGACACAGAGCACTCTGAACCGATGGTGCTGATGCTGCGGCCGCTGCTCAGGTAGTCGGCAATGTTGCCGTCGGAGAGCGGCGGGACACCGCCACCTTCAGAGAAAGATACCCCGGTCGTCTGGCACCTCGATGCGCGAGCGCTTCCTGCTGCCTCAAAGGCATTCGCCATTGCAGCAGGCGTCACCGCGTCGAGTTTGTCATCATCGCATTCGTGAGCGTCGCCCTGCACTGCAGACACTACAGGGGACGGCGAGCCGGACGCACAAGGCGTGGGGGTCAGGGTGGCCGCTCCTGCCGCAGCGGTGGCGGTGGCCACAAGCTCGGGGTACGCCGAATACCCTTTCGTGGGTATGGGCGACAGTTTCACTGGCGTAGGAAAGCCCGTAATCTCCGCCAGGCTCTCCCAGCCTGGGGTTGCGCTGGCGCCTCTCCATCTGTGCGCCCGATGCAGCGGCGTGGGAGTGGCCAGCAAGCCAGCGTTCGGGGGCGATACGCCCGATGAAGACGGGCGCGCCGTCGGCGTGTGCGCGGCTGTGGCGGCGTGGGTGGTGAGCAGGCGAAGGAAAAGCCCTTGGCGAAGCGGTGAGGTCATGGGCGTTTTGAAAGCAGAGAGGCTGCCGTTCGTCCCCGCGGGAGTCGTGGGGGCGTCCCGCGTGCCTTCCATCTGGGCAGCCTTCGCCGCCGCAGGCGAGTTCTCGGCGCCGTCCTCAATGATCTGCGTTGGGAGGCCCTCCTTGGCAGGCCCGCAGCCCCTCGGCGCCATTGCATCAAGCGACTCCCCGCTGACACCCACGGCGGCCGCCACAGAGAGCACAGATGCGCTAGGGGTCGAGCAAGAAGACACAGAGGTTGCGGCGTAGTGAACGGCGAAGTGCTCGCTGGAGCTGCAGTCGGTGCTCTCACATCCACCGGTGCAGCCGCGATTAGGGGCGAGCAGAGGACTCGCTCGTATGTCGCGAGGACGAGGAGGCGTGTGCGCCACTGCATCAACTGCCGCGCAGGGTGCGGCAGGCGCTGTCTCCGGTCCAGGCTGAAGGGCGCGGCAGCGGGCCGAGGCAGTGGATATGTCCGTAAAGTCGTCGTCGTCGCCGAAGAGCACGCGCTCCGCACCCGCGGCAGCAACGGGGGTGATCCCGCTACCGGTGTTAGACGTGAGCACGTGCGGCGGCGGCCTTGTTGTGCGACACGCATGCAGCGCTGAAACGGCGCCACGGCGCTCTCCACTCGCGCTTTGGGGTGCGTCCGTGTAACACACAGCGTCCCCTTCGCCTGCCGGGAAAGTGCTTGCCAGCTTTAGCGGCGGCTGAGTGAGCGCGTGCATAGCCTCGTGATCGCCCACCGCAGCGCCAGACGTCCACTGGCGAGGTACGCCTCTAGCTGCCGCACAGGGCACCGATGCCTTGGCACCTCCATGGTTACACAACAAGAGCGCAGGATTTGAGGACGCCACCACGGCAGCCGGCGGCCACTCTGCAAACCACGACGAATGGTAGTCACTGTCTGGAAGTGCGGCCGAGTCGCCGTGGCTGTTTAGGTCCTCTGCGAACGGGCTCGGGCTCACCCCTTGCAGACTGTAGTGCGCGCTTTGCCTCGACAGTGCCTGGCCAGCAGCGTTTGCCGGCATGCCGGATGTATCGCCGACATCATGATCGGCGCATCCAGCAGGCGGCGGAGGCGGAGGCACTCGAGGCGAAGGTGAGAGAGCCGTGTTGGACAGAGTCGCGTCACCGCACCACTCACCCGCCTGCGCCGTTACCGTGTTCGCGATGAGTGAGCTCCACGGCGACCCCAGCGCGCTCCGCTCATCGGCAGCGGTGGTGGTGCTGCCCACGATACCTGCCGCCTCTCGCGGCCGGCTCCCTTGAAACGGTGTCGGCGACTCGGATGGCGGCACGCGGGAAGTTGAACGGCGGGAGCAGCTCCGGGTATCGCTCACGTTCACCACGGAACGCGCCCCGCACTGGTACACGAGAACACGTCGTTCCGTGGCCGGCTGCATGTGGCCTGCGCACCGAAAAAAAAAAACGTCGGCGCAAGAACCAGTATAAACAAAGAGTGAGACGGTCCGTCCTCCACTCGTGGCGTCGGCGATCTATACAAGTATCGATCTATTGAGCGTGGCTGTGTGTGCGCGTGTGCGCTTTGGGAGAGAGTAACGCGGCTCACAGGGCGAGACGTGGACAGCGGGGGAGGGAGAGGGGCCGCCGCCTCGGCTCTCTCAGCTCCACAGAAAAGGGAGCAGGTTCACCGTCGTCGCGAGCGCGCGTGTGCGACCCCAGGATTGGGGGCCTGCTTCTCTCTTGCGTGCGGTGATTGTCTGGCGTACGTGTATCGATAGGGATGTGTGCGGGCGACTTGGCAAGCGGCTCCGCGCCTTCTCGCGGTGGGCGTGGCGAGGTAGAAGCAGGGAGGCGAGGGCGGTATCTTCTGTAGGCAAGCCCAGTACGAGGCAGGCGACACACCAGACAACAGCAGGAGGGATGAAAGGCAGGCGAGGGAGTCGACGCGCAAGGAACATCGCAAAAGACGTCATCGACGACGGGCATTGGGAAGGAGTGGGTGAGGGTGGACCTCTCTGTACGCATGACGGTAGTAGAGGAGGGGGCATGTTGGAGCCTTGCTGCAGGGGGAGCAGAGTAAATCACCAAGAGGAAGCGAAGAGCCTGGTTGGCAAGGGGGGCAGGGAGCATAAACGGGCCTGCGCACCCTGCACAGCGGGGCTCTCCTTGCTGTGTTCGCCACCGCCAAGAGAAGACGTGTGACACGTGGTGCATCTCACAAGCGTCTTCTACCCTCTTGCCTCGTTCGTTAAGACGGAGCTATCTCAGCTTGTTCTTCCTTCGCGGCGCCAACTCGAAACATTCCCTCTCTCCAGCCATTACGATTAGGAGGATGCACCAGAACCACAGCGTCAGCGACGAACGCTTTTGCAGCACGGTGAGCGTAACCCCGCGGCTAGGAGCTCTACTGGGAAAGGGAGGAGGCAGTTCCCTCACTGCATCGTGAAGGCGAGGTCTGCCACGAGGGCGACGTGGTCCGACGGGTATTTCTTGTTCGGCAAGGCAAAGTTCTCTGTCAGCTCGGCCTCTGAGGGGATGGGCACCGTGCGTAGCACTTCCAACGAGTCTTCGGAGAAGAAGATGTAGTCAATCACCTCGCGAAAGGTGAGCGTGAAGTTCGTCCAAGGCAGTGAAAGGTCGGTGCGCTGGTAGGCGTCCTGCAGGCGCACCTGCGGTCCGTAGAGCGCCTCATGAAATACCTGTGTGATGACGCGCTCCCCGCACTCGCTCTGCGCCGGGTCCTCTTGTGCCTGCGTCTCGTTGCTTGCTTCTGCAGGGCCCGCTGCCGGATCTGCCGGAGTGGGTGCCGCCGTTTCTGCTGGCGATTTGCGTTGCCGCTTGCAATCTTTTCGCGCCACCGTGGTGTGGGGCAGCTCTGCGTCCTTGCCAACCAGCTCCACGAGGTCGTCGGCGTCGTAGCCGAGCAGCCGCGCGCAGCCCCACCAGAAGAGCCTCCCTTTGTCCCAGGACGGGTGATCGGCCTCCACCTGGCCCGTTGTGAGGAGACGGTACGCGCCGGTCGGGTGTGTGCAGTTGAAATCACCACACATGACCAGAGGTCGGCGCGGCCGAGCACGGTTGGCTAAATTGGGCGACATCACGTCGCCGCGTCGCCGCCGGGCGAGATCAGGGTGGCGTCGTTCAGCCAGTGCAGAAGCATGTACGCTTGGAGAACGCGAATATGGCACGCATTGGCATGGTAAAAAAGATGCGTATTGCCGACCACGATCTCCTTGTCACTGGTCAATTCCCGCAGCACCACTCGCGCCCCAATGGAGGTGACCGCGGAGAGCGCTTCCTTGAGCTCGGGGCAGGCACCCACTCGCCCCGCCAGTTCCGGAAACATGGTGGAGAGGGTTTGAAAGTTTAGCGGGACGGACGCGTGCTGCACGAGCTGGAAGCGGGACTCGCGAAAGAGGAAGCCGCAGCCCTCCTTCACCGATCCAGACTTGTTGCAGTACACCCCGTCGTACCCGCACGCGCGCATCACAGGCAGAAAGTAGGATTGGAAGACGTCCCGGCCGCACTCCTGCAAACAGACAACATCCATATGATAGGCCAAGAGTTCCTGCACAATGCGCACCTTTCGGTTCTCAAGGTCGAGGACGTCGTCGGTGGCGAACGGGTATATCTTTGCCTTGGAGCTCTTCGATGTGCAGAAGTCGTCGTAGAGGATATTGTAAGTCACGACGCGGAAAGCCGGGTAGTTGACGGACGTGGTTGTCTCCTGCCACCGCGGCACCGGCGGCGGTAGCTGGCGCACGACACTGGGCAGGCGCATCTCCGTCCAGAGGCCAGTGGCGGGGTCCAGCGAGACGCGTAGCATCATCTCCTTGCCCTGCAGGTCGCTGGTCGGCGTGAACGTCGGCGCGGTGCCAACCACGCGAAAGCCCGCATCGCCGTGGTTTGCGCTGCGCGTGCTCGCCGACGTCTCCGACAGCACGCACCACTCGTAGCACAGACTCTCCTTGGACGCGAAGAGCAGCGATACGCCAGCGCACGCGAGCGGGAGCCCGACGTACGGGATACCTGGAGACGCGATGGAGACGACGGTGGGCACGTTGTAGAGCACGCACACAATGGTCTCCTTGACGCACAGCACCCGAGCATGCTTCCAAAAGACGCGGTTGGGCAGCTCGGTGTTCAGTTCCGTGAAAAGTGCGGTTTCGTCCAACGACGGGAGGACAACCGACGTCGCCCCTGGCGCCGCCAGCGGACCATCCTCCTCCGCCATCCCTGCGAGATCGGAGGAGCGGCAGAAGGCGCGCACAGTGGGGCACTCGGCGAAAATTTTCTCCTTCGTCATCCGCTTCGAGCTCTGCCCGCTCGACCGCGGCGGCGCAAAAAGCAGCCGGATGCGGCCCAGCGTTTTCGCCGCCGTCTCTTTCTCCTCTCGAGCCATACTCTTCAATACCGTTGTGGTGCCGCGCTTCGGCTGCAACGGTGCCGCGGCGCCGGCCGCTGGTGCCGGCACCTCGATGGACAGGTCGAGAGTCATGACCTGGCTGCCCTCGGGATGGAGCACCACCACCTTGTTCTTGGCCTGCATTGTGCGCTTCAGGAGTGGGCGAGCCGCAGCCGACGACGATGTGGGTGATGATGAGCCCAAGGGCACGGAAGCAGCGCTGTGCGATGGACCGGTGCGCGATGACGCTGATTCGACGGCCCGTGTAGCGCGACTCGCGTTGCTCCAGCGGCGCTGCGCCTTCTCCGTCCGGTAATCTGTCAGGAATGACGCAGAGGAGGGGGGCGCGGTAGCAGCCTTGGTGGGCTTCTTCTTCAGAGAGGTCGAGTCAGTGACTGGCGTGCTCGCGGCGGCGTCGTGCCGGTGCGTGCCCACGTGCGAAATAGTGGCGTCGACCGAGGTGGAATGAGTTGCGCCGAGGGACGAGGCGAAGAGGCGAAAGCGGAGCAGCGGCAGCTGACGCAGCATGGAGGAAGACGCGTGACAGCGGCACCCCCGAAAACGTGCACGCCGTGAACGGCGGTGGCAAAAGCAAAAAGGAGAAGCACTCGTGTGCCGGAGAACCATGCGGCACAACAACACAAGCGTGCGCGAGCGCCGTCGCCGAACCCCAAGACGCACACGCAATCACGCGAACAGCAGCTAAGGGAAAAGAAGAGGATAGGCAGCAAGCAGAGCCGTCACGCCTATCCAAGTTGTCGAGTCCTTGCGGCGAAGGTACGCGGAGAGCCAGATTGGGTTGCGGCGAGGAAATACAAAAGCGAAGAAAGTGCAGATGTTGAGATGGCCGTAGAGGGACACGAAGGGGGAGGGGGGAGGGCATGAGAAGAGCGCGCGGGTGGAAGAAAGCGGAAGGAGTAGGCTGCCTTTCTCTAGAGAGCGGTGCCGCTGCTGGTGACCGTTGTCCGCGCCAGCGCCACGGGACCCGCCTACACCAAGCCCTCCCGAGACGCTAGCGGCTACGGTGCAGAAAGGAGACGCGCCGCTCTCTTGCTGCAGTGCTGCGAGAGCGGGCCCCACAACAGGTGAGCACGTCGGTGCGGTCGAAAGAACTTTGTTTGAAAGGGGAAGCGGCGAATCGTGCAACTGACAGCGCCCATACAACACTCTGCCGGTGAGTAGGTGCCAGCCATCGGGTGCGGAGCCGCGCGGACGCGGAGGGCTGCTCCCGTGCTTGTGCTTCTCCTCATTCGTCAGCTCGCTTCCGTGCAGCAGCGGAGGCTCAGGAGAACCCCTTCAATGCACACACTAGTGCACACCTGCTTTCACGGATAGCCACAGAGAGAGAGAACGGCCACCGAGCACCACAGCGATCCCATCACCACCGCTCAGTCGCGGCCTGCGAGTAGCGGAAGGAACAACGCACTACCACTGTAGCTATGCTAGCCAGGAAAGCCGACCAGGAAAGCTGCCGATGATGTGCCTACGTGGCCGCCTCTGGCGGTGGTGGCACCTTCCCACGATAATCCTCTGCGGTGTCCCAGCACTTGGGCTTCACCGTGTTCACCGTCAGCGCCACCATCGGCACCACACAGGTCGCCATGCCGTCCCATGTCACTTGAAGCACGAAGCTGCAGCACAGCAGAAGAGCGAGCACTGCCACTACACTCACAGTGACAGAGGCACTCACAAACGCCTCATACGAAAAGGGCACGAGCACAGCGTTGCCTTTCGTCGGCATACCGTCTGGCACCGCAGCACGCGCCTTCTGTGTCAGGTATTGCTGCATCTCCTTATCTGCAAGCCCGTAGGCCAGCACAACCGTCACCAGGAAGAGCAGCGCGCCGCTCATGCACACGTACACGAGCACATCCTTAACCACCGGCAGAAACGGCTTCTGCAGGGTGGCCAGGGAAAAGAATGAAAACCACCGAAGGAGGGTTGTTACGGCAACCATGACGCCGCGGATCGGGACAGGCTAAGAAGCAGGATAGGGGGGAAGCGCGGTGGCTGTGCCACCACGAGCAGACAAGAGGAGGTGCGTGGGCAACCCAACAGAGACCGCCACACGAAAGCACGCTCGTGAGCACCGCAACAATGCCGAGAGACAGAGGAACAGAGGGAGAATACAAGGGTGCGCGAGAGGAGTGGGGCAGAGACGGAAGAAAAAAAGCATCGTAAAAGAAAAAAGGCAGGGCCACGCAGGCCGGCTTTTTATGCGCACCAGATCGGCCATGGAACAGCAATAGCTCTCACTGGTCCGCGACTTTGCTTGGCTCTGGTTGCTCGCCCTACACTTCGCATGGGACGCTCCTACAGCTAAACCCGAGAGGCTAGACCTGCACCGAGCTTGGTTTACTTCCCCTCATCACCGCCGATGCGAGCGGTGCCCGGAGGAAGATGCGCCTGTCTCGCCACCGTCGCTGCCGAGCTCGTGTAGAGCCCTATTGGTTTACGACGACCCTCCCGTTGTTCCTTTGTGCTGGGGAGCATGAAAAATGCACTGTAACAGACACCAGTGAGACACAGAAACAACAATACAGCCAAGAGCGTGCGGCTGACGAGCCACACAGCCATGGATAACAAGGTCGGCAATAATAAAAAAAGGAAATGCGAAAAGGCACGCCTATCGGGTCTGGTGGCACCGACTTTCTTCAGCAGGAGTGTGTGCTTGGGTGTGTACAGGAGCCAGACGTAGATGGATTGGCATCTCCTTTGCGCACATCCCGCTCCCATCAAAATCTACTCTCTCCCCCTTTCGCCTACGTGCACGCCACGGCCAACCGATACAAACACCTACACACACACACACACACACACGATTCTGCCGAAGCAGCCGTTCCGGGTGCCACAACGGCTTTGGGTGTGTGTCACGACGGCCGGCTTTTCTTTCCATCACACTTTTCGACCGTCCACCATGTCCTCCAGCTCGTCGATCGACGACGGAATCCGCGACAGCTCCATACAGCACACGACAGGATTGTCTCGGCCGGTCTCTTTCGACTCCTCCGGCGTCAAGGACGGGTACGGACTGCTAAGGAAGCGCGAACTCACAAACGGGTCCTCGACATCGATGAACATGCGGAACTTCGACATCTCTTCGCGTTAAATCCGCGGTCCAGGTGGTGGCTAATCACGAGACACCGGTTAATGTCAACGTGGATCTTCTCGGCGGCCCGCATGTACAGGTCAAGGTGAGGTTGTCCCTTTATCCTCCAATCGTATGCCTCCTCGCCGTCGATGGAGGCCACGAAGAGACGCGCCAACTGCGGGTTTGAGGCGAGCAGCTGCTTCAGCGTCCGGCTGTACGACACCACAGCCAGCGCCACACCGTTCTCCACCAGGCCCTTGAGCAGGCAAAAGAGGCCGGCATTGACGGGTGGCGGCGACATGACCACCATCTCAGTCATCTCCGCCAATTTTGCATTCGCCAAGCCGTACCGCGTCTCAACGATCTCGGCATCTTCCGGGGTGCCCAACTCTAGGCACAGTCCACGACGCTGCAAGATTTGATCAATGCCGCTAAACGAAATCTCGCCGTCCTCGTGCTGGTAGACGACCTTTTCGATAAACTCCTCTGGCGTGAGCGAGGGGATGGGCCGGTTGTGCAGCACCCGGTACGTGTCGAAGAGCGTCTCCAGCGTCTTGTACCACGAGCGGTAACTGTATTCAAGAAGGTTGTCGAAGAGGCAGTCGGAGAGAAGCACAACACCGTCAAACTGCGCCACCTGGCTCTGGCTCGTGCGCGAGATGGCGAGGTGCGTAGTTTCGGGGCAGCGCCCAAAGCCGGTGTGAAGGTGGATGCGCGCACCGGGGGTGCCGTGGATGAAGCGCAGGCTCGCACCCGAGAGGAGGTCGTACGTGATGTTCGCGCGGTCCACCAGCACGCGCAGCACCGCGCCGCGCCACTTGATCGTGAAGGAGTACCGCTCGATCCTGGCGGGAAGGATGGGGCGCACCTGCAGTCCCTTGTGGGAAAGTTGCACCCCACCGCAGCCAAAGATGAGCCCCGGCAGCGTCGACGCCATGGCGCTAAAGTGTAGGCCGCCCTCGGCGGAGTAGACAATGTTGTCGAGATCGATGTTCGCCAAGGAGCGCAGAAGTGGCATCGGCTGCGAGAAGTTCGACCGCGCGCGGCAGAGCGCGTGTACCATCACAAACAGCGACTCAGGCGAGTCAAACGTGCAGAGTGGAAGGTAGTACTCGAAGTTCTGCTGAAAGTCGCGCTGGTCGAACTCGTCGGGGTAGAGCAGCATGCCAAGCAGCACCTCGGGCACGTCGATGAGCTTACGTCGATAGATGTGGATCGGGTGGTAGTTCAGGTGAAGCGGGTGCATGGCCCGCTCGTTGCCCCAGTCAATCAAGGTGTCGAAGTTGTCATGCACCATGTACACACCGAGTCGTTCATGGCGCTGCGGCAAAACGATGCCGTCGCCGACGGCCTGCAGCTCGGCCATCTCGTGCCGGGTCATCCCTAGCGAAGCGAAGACGCTGTTCAGCTGCTCCTCGGTAAGGTGCTCACGCTGACGGTCGAGAAACGAGAAGGCGGAGGCGATGTGCCTCCGCGCGGAGATGTTGACGTAGAAGTTGCCCGAGGCGTTGCTGTTGTACTCATCCGTACCGGCGATGTTGTCAAGGCGGAAGACGGTGTGGTCGTCCTGCCACTCCCCACACTGCGGCCAGATGCGAGCCGACTCCATCATCAGCTCGAGGAGCAGCAGCCGATCCTCAGCCGAGATGCTCTCCGCGGCCTCGTCGTAGAGGGCGATGAGGAAGCCGATCTCGGCGTTCACGTGGAAGCGAGCGTTGCTCACGTTGGCGGCATGCGTGGAGTGGACGCCGCTGATCGTGTTCAGTGGAAATACGGCGCCATGGTTCATGGCGAGTACGCGCGCATACTTCCGCGATTGTGGCAGCATGTGGTAGACGCTCTTGAGCAGTCCCAAGCACGCCTCCGGCTGTGTGAGAAGGTAGTACAGTCCATAGTAGATGTACTCGGACAGGTTGAACTGCAGCCCGTCGCCGGCGGCCGAGAGCCCAGAGCGCGACAGCCCACCCTCCAGACCGTGGCTGATCATAAACATGCGAAACGCGTTGTACACAAAGGGCAGCGAGCTGCGGCTGGGACTCAGCTCGTCCTGCAGCTTGACATCCGCGTCAAACGTCTTCCAGAACAGCTGGAGCGCAGCCTTCTGATCCGCAATCATCTCCTCAATCGTCGGCAGCGCTCGCGGGCGCTGCTCTGCGGGTTCGCGCTTGTGGCAAGCACGGAAGGTCAGCACGACGCTATCCGGCACCGTCTCGGGCGTCAGTGGCATTATGAATCGCTTCTTGATCACGTACGACTTCTGCGCATTGTTGGGGCTGTGGAAGGTGTGGTAGTGCCACGAGCCTGGTCGAAGAAAGACAGAGTTGCTGCCGCCATCCCGGTCGCCGTTACCGTGCTCCTTACTTTCTGTATTGCTGTAGCTGCTGCTGCCGCCGCCCGCGCTCACATTGTACCGATCGCGCGAGAACCGCGACGTCGTGTCGCTTTCGGATTCGCGAATCCATGGGGTGCTCTCCACCTCCGCCTGCAGCGGGCGATATGTGTCGCCGTACTTCACCACACACTCCACCTCCGTGAATGTAGTCACCTCCTTGTCCGAGGTCAGCGAGCACTGATGCACGTGATCCATTTGTTGGTGGGCAACATCCCAGCACTCCTGGTCAATGGAGATGAGCACGACAAGCTCGACGCGATAATTCAGGTCGCTGTGCGAGCAGTACGTCACGTGCGACGAATGGGTCTGCAGGGCCCCGTCGGGCATGCTATCCACACTAGGACTGTGCGGCGCGCCGGAGCCCGCCACGCAGTTGCCGAAGCCGATTTTAGTGTCGCTGCCCACAGACACCGGCGAGACCTTGGCGCCGAGTCGGAAGTCGCTGTAGCACACCTGCGCACCCCACGTGCTCAGGTCGTTGAGCCCGACTGTACGCACGTACTTTGTGTCGAATATGAGCCTCCCATCGGCGCTCATGACGTCGGAGCAATGACTGCGATACGCACCGTCGTCGAGGCTCAGCTTTCGAGATGGGATGGACGACAGCGTACCTGATTCGCCGTCCAGCATGCATTCAAAGTCGACCGTGCAGATACTCGCCCCCACCTGATTAGTGCGAGGAATGCCCATGTACTCTGATATGTCAGTCGGCTCTTCGTGGTAGACGCCATTCATCAGAACCTCCGTCTTGAAGCCGACCCTTTCCACCTCGCTCAGGTGTCGCAGACCGAGGTTACCGTTGGTGCTGTACATGACACTATCAGTGACGCTGTTCGAGACGAAGGCGGATGCCTCGGTGCTCTGAACCACATCTCGGCCCTCGAGAAGAAAAATGGGCTTCTTCGGGACCTCGTAGTCTCGCGCTAAGAGTGGGTTCATGGTGACCGCCGCCGGTGGCGCAACAACACCAGAACACAGAGAACAAAGATACGTGGGCTTTTGTGAAACACACACGCACACACACACACACACACACAGAGAGAGAAAGAGAGAGAGAGAGCTGCGAGCACCAAAATCAAAACGACCGAAGTGATGTTCTGCCACACACACACACACACACACACACACACACACAACACTAGCGAGGACACGAGGGGGGAGAGAAAGAGGATGTGTGGGGGGGGGGGGGGAAGGGGGAGGGGGGACACAACCGTTGGCCTCGACGACACAGAGAAGAAACCACGAAAAAACGTCAAGACGAACAATCCCTTGAAAACGCCTTGGAGGAACAGAAGAGAGGTGGTGGGAAGTGGGGGCGAGGACGGTAAGCCTGAAAGTCGAGAGAAGAGAACGAAGAGGAAGAGGCGACCACACAGTCAGCAACAGCCACAGAACAGAAACGGCAACCGCACAGTGCAGAGAGAGAGTCGGAAAAGAGAAAGAAGGCGGTGGAAGGGTGAAAAGCTAGCGAGAACGCGAGAGCACTCCAGAACACAATAGCGAAAACCGTGCTCGAAAATATATACTACATAGACGTGAAAGGAGTAGAGTCCGAGGAGTGATGGGCGTGAATGGCGTGAAGACGATGAAGAGCAAAAGAGGGAATGTTAGCGGCAATAGCCGAGGTGTTGTGCTGGCTCTGCGGGATGGGTGGGAAAGAAGAGGGAGCAGATATATACATATATGCACCTGTGGGTATGTGTGCCCTTTGTTCAGGCTAGCGCTGGTAGGGCCCTCGGCTGTGTGACGGTTGCCTCACAATAGATGCAGGGCAAGGGAGAAGAAAACACGTGTATGCCGACGAAGCGACACCCCACACCGTGCCGATCTCCCCTTCCCGCGGATAGCTGATGCGACAAATACAACGAGAGACACAACACAATCCCTCAACAGCCCGATGCAGAGAGCCAGAGACCCTCGAGCGCACGCGCAGATCCCCCTGCGAGTGCACGCACGCACCCACACGCCAGCAAATGGACCCACAGGAACAGCGAAAAAGAAAGAAAAAAGATTGAGAACGATCCGGAGGAAAAAGAAAGAAGCGAGAGAAGAGGGAAGAGGAGGAAAAGGGTGAGAGAACGAGCGCGGATGCACCACCAAGAGGCGGCCCTGCTCTGGTTGAGCTTCCGGCCCGGATAGCACAGAAGAAGTCCGCTCACCGTGATGCACAGCGCCCCGATTGTGCACTCCCTCTCTGCACGAGTGCTCGTGTGGAGGCAACAGTTGCGTATGAATGGCACCAACGGATAGGAGAAGTCTCCTTCTGCCCTACCGCCAAAGTGGAGTTCGGGTCCGCGGGTGTTGCGCGAGTGGGGAGTGCAGAGACTCGAAGTTGCGTGCTCGTCACCTTGGCCACGGTCTGGGCTCCTTCCTCTCTCCTTGATGGCCACCGGTAACGCGGCCCTATATCGCGTGTTCGCAACCTGAACGTACACTACACTACCACGCGTTCGTATGCAGAACGAGTGCACGAGAGATGTATGCGGCGACGGCAAACGGTGATCCCCATCCGCTTCCTCCCTCCGCACTTACACACACACACACACAAGAAAAAATAAAGACAACGAAACCAGAAGAACGAACCAACAAGGAGAGAAGGTGAGGAAGGCGATTCGCGTGTGTGCCAAAAACCAAGAGCACAAACAAAGCCGAAGTCTCAGCAATCAGAAAAAAAAAGGAAACACACACTAATGATACTTGTGCGAGCGAGGAGGAGCTCTAGGAAGAGGCAAAAGAAGAAGAAAAGAAAAAGGGGGGAGGAGATACCTGCAGAGCAGCCACCCCGACCTCTCTCAGCTCGCCTCTCTGGCCGAAACGTTCCACCCTGGAAGGAGAACAACAGCACGACAGGCAAAAAACAGGTGTGGAGGTCAGCCGGTCGAGGCACGCACTGTGGCAACCGTACGGGATCGTTTGAGAAACAGCTGGAACACCGAAAAGGAACGGCAACGAGACACACAAACACGCACACGCAGCGCAAAAAACAAACAAACAACAAAAAAAAAGCGTGCTGAAGCACGTACGGCAACACAAGAAAAACGACAACGAGGAGCACGAAACGAGTCGGCACAAGAGAAAACAGAGCGCAATGGAGGCGCGAGGGTATCGCTGTGTGTCCGTCTGCTGCGCCCGTGCTCTTCGCGTCGTCGCGTTGACGACACTCGACCACCCGCTTATCTTTTTTTTTTTTTTGCTCTGTAGTTCTGCCTTTGTTGTCGCTCCGGCGCAGCTCTGCGAATCTTATGCGACGGTGTACGGCCTCTTCTCCTCTTCCTTGTTGCTTGTGCGCTGCCGGACGCTGCACCTTCTGAATCAGCGTCAGCGGGTCACAGGAGAGCTGTGATGACGGAGAATGAAGAGCGGTGGTGCGTGTGTGGGGGGGGGGGGGACAGCGGCTACGTCCGATGGAGAGGATGCACGACAGTCAAGGCTCGCTTTGTTGTCTTGTTGCTCCTGTCCGACTTCCTTTTCCGCTTACTGTTCTCCTCTTTTGTGTGTGTGTGTGTGGCTGCCACCACGTCGGACGAGCGCTCGCTTCGAAGAGTCACAGGCGCAACTCACAAAGAAAAAAAAAAGAAATGCAGTTCTTCTTTCGTTTTCGTGTGTTGTGGCGACGCTGTGAAAGCGCCAGACAGGCGTGTGAGAGCGTCCGCTAGTGGAAGAGGGGGCTATCAAGAAGGGCGTGAGAAAGACAAAGACGAAAGCCGTCCACAGACTCACGTGCCAAACCTTTTCAAGGCCCCGAGAGGAGGGCGAGGGAAGAAGTCAAAAAGAAAGCAACGGCGCTTGTGGATCTGTGCGGGGCGCGGGTGATGTTTCGCTATGGCGTTGCTTCTGCCGCCGAGCAGCGTGGCTAATCTGACGAGAAGCGGCCCTGAAATACGTTTGTTTCCTTGCGTTGGTATCTTTGTGTCGGATGCGATGAGAATGTAAAAAGGATGTGCAGGGCGGTCAGGACGGCGGGGGTCGTGAAAGTTGAAAGGGGAAGGTGGAGGAGTGCCCAGGACAAGTAGAGGAGAGGGAAGCGGAAGGGAGAGAAGGGACGAAAGGAAAGCTGAGACCGCGAAGGAAACAGCACGCACATCCCGAGAGGGCTTGTGCAGGTCGTGGGAGGCGCTATGCTGCCCGCAAAAGACAAGGAACCAGCCATTGCCCCATGAACGTTCGCTCACAGGCGTGCGATGCAACACCGAGAGAGGAAAGGCGATGCGCGTCTGCTATCCCACTCCTGCGAGCGCCACTCTTGGTGTACGACGTCATCGACAGACTTTGCCGTCCGCTGCTGCGTCTCTCGCTTTTTTCAGCACGCACTTGACGTCTGTTTCCCGCTCCGCGTGCCTTGTTCGCTTCATGGACGGAAGGAAGAGGAGACGGCACACACACACACAAGCACAGACACACATGCGATATACCTCCCGGCATACCCCGAGAGACAAGCACACACACACACGGTGTGTAACGATGTATATAATACGAAGATGAGACAAAACCGAAGGAGACGTCTCCTCGTGATCGAGCAATGCGCCTTTGCGGTCACGCCTACCAACACTCACACGCACACACCACACGCCACACGCCGTCTATATCCGTCGAGATGCGAGAGGTGGGGAGAGAAGCAGCTGTATATGACTTCGGTGCTCCTCTGCGTGGAGCCGGAATAAAAGGGAGAGCACCAAGCACCGGCAAAGCAAGGCAAGCGCGCAAGTCGCCGTCAAACGTGCTTCATCGACGCCTTCATCCATCTTATCCACTCTGCATCTGTTTTCTATTGGCCGCGCACTTCGGACCGCCCCTGGACACATGCGCAGGTGCGCGCCTCTGTGTGCGCCACATCGTCGCTTTCTCTCTCGCGCGCGCGAATAAGTCTGCGCAGAAACGTATCAGAAAGTTGCTGTCGAGCGCACATCGACATAAACGCTGGCACAGCCACGATGAGCATGTGGGGATATCCTGCAGAGTCTGTCTCGCGCCGAAAAGCAACATACGCTTGCGCGTCAATCACATGGACGACTTTGACCGCAGCCGCTCGCGGGCTTGCATCAGATGCAGCTCCCCAGGGGTGAAGAAGCTGTGCTTCGCGCCGCTTTTGCGCACAACTGGTCGCGCTGTGTGCAACTTCAGCAACTGCGACGCTGTCGATGACAGGTAGTGATCCGACACCCGACGACCGCTGCTGCTGCCATGCGCCGTGGAGGAGCGCGTGCGCAGTGCCGTCGACGCAGGAGTGACGCCGGGGATGCCGCGAATTGACGAAGCCGCTAACTCCGCATTCACACGCGGCGATCCCACCACCGTTCCCACGGGCGGCGACACGCCCACGCCACCACGCGGACGGTTAGAGATGTAGGGAGGGCCAGACACCACCGTTTCGGCAGTCGTCGCGCGCTTCCCTACAGGCCGACCAAAGTAGAAATAGTCCTCATCGATGTCCGACCACGCCTGCTGCATGCCACCGGCGCCCCCCTGCAGCTCTATCTCGGCAGTGGTCGCCGCCAGCAACGCATGCGGCGCCACACGAGAAAGGTACTCCGCGTTCACGACAAAGTTGCCCCTCGTGATATTTGTGACCGGCTCGCGAGTCACAGGGTCTATGCCGTCGCCGCTGCTGGCCGTTCCACCACCGAAACTGCCGTCATGCAGCCGGTTCTGGGAGAGGTGACGCAGCTGAGTGAGATCTGCAATCGTGGAACGCCGGCGCCGCAGTGGCGATTGTGTCATGTAGGCCGCCCCAGCCTCGTCGGCGCTCACGTCATTCGCCCCTGCCGGCATTACAACCTTTGGCACAACACTCAGCGCCACGACAGGCGCCGCCGTTGCAACAGGCGCCGTTCCGCTTCTCTGCATTGAGCTGACCGTGGGTGCCCACGGACCCGCCGCTATGACCGGTGGAGCCACGCTGCCGCACAAAAGGCTAGTGGCGCTGGCATTCGGCACCGTGCGTGCGTCCGGGTACACCGCGTGCACCTCCACGGCGGATGGGCCGGCTGCACTGGCGAATGCGGCAGCGGCAGGCACCACCGCTGGCCGCACATCCCGCAGGAGCGCCTCAGGTGAAACCAGAGGTACACCAGCTGCCTCGCCATAGGTGGGGCGAGAACGCCTCGACAGCCATCCGTCATCAGCGTCGTCGACCTGGTTGTGGGCGGGCGGAGGAAGCGGCATCAGCCTCAGGGCATCCCCCACATTGCCGTCGGCGGCACCGGGCAGCGCCCCCGCTGCCGCGCCGCTGCCCTTGCGAGAAGGATCTCCTTTGTCGCCTCCCGCGCCGGAGAAGAACGCCTGCGAAAAGACCGCGGGTGCAGGGATCGCGCGCGCCTCCGCCACCGAGGCGAGCGACTTCGACTGCGAGGCCCGCTTTGTCGCCGCGCCGCTGGTCCTTGCCTCGCCCGTCGACTTCTTTCTCCTTGAACGCTGCGGCGGAGGCCCGACAGAGACGGGAGTGGGGCGGAGACGAGGCGGCCTCGCACCAGCCTTGGCCAGGAAGGTGGCCGTGACACACTGCGCCACTCCCGTCAGCAATTTGCTGAGACGCCTGTAGAGCTTTTCCACCGTCATGTCCTGCGGCGCGCCGGCGAGGTCGCTGACGTCCCACTCGTTCAGGCGTATCAGAGTCACCTTGTCTTGGAGCTGCTGGAGGGACTCCTTCGCTGCGAGAATGGGGCGCAGCGCGCTCAGGTATACCACATGTCCCTGAACTGTGGAAGCTTGCGCCGGCGCAGCAGAGGTTGTCTTTGGATTGCGGCTACCACGGGAAGCGCCGGTTGCGGCATCGTGCGAAGACGTTGCCGCCAGAGTGAGTTGGGGCTGCTGCACATTCGCAAGCGGCGCCTCTGTGCTTGGCCCCAAGGCCTCTGTCACCGGCTGCTGCAGTTGCACGAGCCCCGTCGACTCCGGCGGCGCCGCTATGGCGAATGGTAAGGAGCCTCCTGGCGGCAGCTGCAACGACGCACCGCGCATCACGGTGGCGGCTGTCGGTCCCGACGACCCCGAAGACGACAACGACCGCGACGATCCCGACGACGAAGAGGAGCTGGCGCCCGATGGAGACGATTGGAAAGCCAGCGTGGGTCCAGGGATCGCCGCCGCTGGTGTCGCGTGCGATGACATAACGGCGGGAACCGGCAGTTGCGGAGCCGGAGTGGTGGGGGCGACGACATCGGCACCTACTGTCGTCCGCGGTGGTGCGGCTGTGGAGTGGCTCACCGTCGTCGTCGCCGACGATGCATTTGCGGAACTCGCCGATGGCAACGCTGCAGCCGCCTGGGTAAGCGCTGCGTGAAAGTCCAGAGCTGCTTTGCGCACCTCCTCCGCTACCGTCGCCGTCGTCATTCGCAGCTCGTTCGAGCGCTGAATCATGATCTCGCGCGGTCGAGCCGCACCAGCCTCACCCGCAGTCGACGCGGGGGCTGCCACAGGAGGAACCTCTGAAGCTTCACTCGTCAGCAAGCCCGCAAGCGGCACGCCGGTGGGCAGGAGAACCGGTGGCGCCATTGACGGCGGCGCCATCAAGCCGCCTGGCGCCAGCGTAGGCGCCTGCAGAGGGGGCTGGACTTGCATCATCAACGAAGGTGCCTGCTGCGGCGCAAGGGGCAACGAAAGGGGGCCCTCGACGGATGGTCGCGGCGGCGGCGGTGCTGGTGGTGGTGGCAGAGCTGACATCGGCGCTGTGTCGCCGGTCGCCGCGCCTTCCTCGCAGTAGCGGCGCAGACGGCCGGCGCACTTCTCCACCATGCGGGCGCGGTTCAGCAGGTCGTGCCATTCCCTGTCCATCATGCATACCACAGCTTTACTCTCATCGGCGTGGTAGCCGCCGCCAAGCGAGCGGCTGCGGGCGGAGCAACCTCGTCTCGCGGCCGGAGATGAGCTTCCACTACGCGCAGCAGCCGATGGCGTGCGCCGCTGTCTCGCGGCCTGCGTCACCGCAGCCACCGGCTGCCCAGGAGTCGCCACGGCGGCACGGGCGCGCTGGTGCTTTTGTCGCTTCTCATCTCGCGCTGCCTCGATGCCCCATATCTTGTCGTGCAGGTTCTTCTCCACCACCTGCGTAAGCAGCCGCATCACCTCCTTGTGCTTGTCCACTCCCTTCATAAGGGACTCCACTCGGTGCTGGATGTATTTGTTGAGGACGCCATTGATGGCGCGCGACACGGCGTGGACGGAGTTCTGCATGTCGCCCACGGCCTCAAGGAGCCCCTCTTTTTCAGGCCAGTCCACCGTCCGCAGCGCCTTGTTGAGTCGATGCATGCGTGACAGGTGTTGGTTGATGCTCTCCAGCAGGTGCATCACGACAACGCGGCGGAAGGGTTTTGCGGCAGAGTAGTCCTCGAACTTCTGCCCAGCACGCTTGCGGTGCGTCTTCGACTTGACGGCGGTGACGCCAGGCGCCGAACCCTTCATAGAGCGCATCACATCCCGCATCTGGCGACTCTTGGAAATGCACTCCTCAATCAGGTGCACGCGCTCTTCGCGGTCTGGCACATTGCTTGGCAGCGTGTTCATCTTGTAGCGCTCCGCAAACGCAACGCAGCACTCCTCGCTCTGGTGCAGGAGCAGCTCGATCTCGTCACCCGTGAGGTACAGCGCCGGCTCCATTTCCTCTTGCTCCTCCAGAGTCGTCTTGCGAATCGTCTCTGCGGCTGCGGCGTCCTTTTTCCTCACAAAGTCCTCCTGCCGGCGCACAAAGGCCTTGAAGTGCTCCGGCAGTTCGTCAGCGGCGACCTCGATGCCGAGCGCGTTCACCACCGGCTCGTCCTTGGCCTCCTTGCTGCGCTGCCGCTTTTCTGGGAAAGTCAAAACAAGACCGTCGTCGAACGGTGCAAGCTTCGTCCAAAGTCCGTTGCGCGCCGCCAAAGACGCCCCGCGCTCTGACACCTTGTGGGCGGCGGGGTGACTGTCCACGTCCACGTCGCTGTCCACCGCGTCATCCGCGCCGCTCCTTCCTCGGCGGAGGCCGCCGCACGGCGTTTCGCGGAGGCGGAGCGCTTGCCGACCGACCGGGACCGACTGGGGTGTCGCGCCCGCTTCGTCAGGCCGCCAAAGAGAAGGAACGAATGGTCGTCGCCGCACGGTGCGCACCGCGTGAAGGCGAGCGGCGGCAAGGGCGGGTAGACGCGGACTTCAGCACGCCATATGTGCTCCCCGTGCACTGTCGGCACAAGGTTCAGCTCCATCACTGTCGTCACTGGCGACGCTGCTATGCCGGCTTCATCGAGCGACGACTCAAAGCCGCCTGTGACGAGCATGCGGCAGCCAACGACACAGCACTCGTGTCCTGCGCGGCCGGCCGCCTCGCCGCGACACCGCAGCTGCTCCCAGCGCTCATTCGCCATGTCAAACGCCCAGCAGTCACCAAGCACCTCATTCTGCGCGTCGTAGCCGCCGTAGACAATCATGTACGGGCCGTACCGTACTGCCGTGTGCAGAAAGCGTGGTCCCGGCCCCGCAGCCTCGTCCTCGTCCAGGTCGCTGCCATTGTGCGTCTCCCCCGCCCCATCACCCAATGCCGCCCCCTGTCCGCCTCGCCTGGACGAGCCAGCGCTTGTTTGGATGCGGCGAACAGCGTACGTGGCGGAGTTGATGGCAAGCAGCTGCCCGACACGCGCAGATCATCTGTCAGCCCACCAAAGACAAAAAGCTCCGTGCCAAAGTGCACGGTGGTATGATACGCCAGCGGAAACTGGGTGGCGGGCTGGATGGCACGCCAGGTCTGATCACTCAGGTTCATGTCGAAGAGCAGCGATACAAAGCCGATCGAGACAGGCGAGACAGAGAGGGGCAGCGGCGCAGCAGTCCCATCCGCGCGCGCAAACTTAGTCGCCCCTTGCCCGGCACGGCAATGCAGGAGTGGGCACAGGCATCGATACCGCGGCGCGCGCAGCGGATCGGTGACCCACGCCTGCCTCTTCTCCTTTGAAACCGCCGCACCGCCGGGCCCGATGCCGCCCACCACCACGAGGCGGTCAAACGACTCGACCACTGTCATTGTGTGACCGTAGTGACCGGCCGGGACGAGCTGTCGTCCCTCGATGCGGCGCCAGCTGCCCGTCAGTATAGAAAATTCGTACAGCTCCTGCTCCACGGTGCGGGCGCCAAAGGAAACGCCGCCGTAGACGAGCAGGCGTTGGCCGCAATCTTTTCGGCTCAAGTACGACGCCGCTGCGTGAAAGGTGAGGGCGGTGGGGCGAAAACGCCGGTATTCTAGCACCGGCATATAAGAAACGTAGCGGAGAACTTGTAGTTGTGCGGATGCGCGCTATTCTTCGCCGGTGCTAGAGAGGCCCACACCTCACGCCGAGACGCACCTGGTGGCGGCAAGCTCCTGGCGACATCATCTGCGGCGATGGCCTTGCCCTCGAGGCCCGCTGCATTGGAAAACCATTTCAGCGGCGTGGCCGCACTGCGCAACTCATTGAAATGTCGCGTGACAAGGCGACCTTCGCCCTCACCCGACTTTCTCATGGCGTCCTCCACCTTAGCCGCGTTGCGCTTGACATCGAGCTGCTCGCGTCGTAGCGCGTCCAGGACGTCGTACCAGTCCATGGTGGCCCGCGTGCCGGGAGGTGGGGGCAGCAGCGGCGGCGGACTCGTCTCGAGCGCCGGCGCCCTCGACAGAGCCTTGGGTCCCCTCTTCGTCGTCAGCAGAGTCATCGGGTGCGCTGGTGTCGTTATCGTCGCTGTAGTCCTGCTCGGCATTCAGCGCCTCGAGGCGCAGGGCAATTCCAGCGCCGATATCCACGGTGTGATCCTTCTGCCGCAACAGCTCCTCAATATGGATGGGACGCTGCGCGATGGTGCTGCCGTCTGCGTTCACGAGCTGCACTTGCACAGCGTCGCCGCGCTGCGGTATAGGCGGCGAAGCACTGCTCATGACGGCGCGCTGAGATACAGAAAGATTTGTAAAAAAAAGAAAAAGGCAATCTATCCTTGGGTACGTCTATGTGAATATGTATCTCTACTACGCGTGATTTCTCCTTCTCTCTGTAGCAACGTACAGGCCTGTCAATATGGGGACACAAACAAGAGGTAGTTGCTTGCGTGCGTCAGCGGAGCAGGGGGACTGCTCGATGCCACCTCCGGCGATTCACTTCGCAGTGATGTGCCTGAAGCCTCACCCTCGTTTATGTGCTTTTTTTTTTGCGGATTCGCGTTTTGTACGACAGGGGGCAAGAGGTGAGGGGGCGGCCGTCTCCCTCTCTCTCTCTGCCTCGCCTCCTCCGTTCCGTGCAACGGCAGAGAGTGTGTGTATGTGTGCAGGTCTATGTATGTGCGTTCCTGCGCGCAAGCTGCGACGGCTGCGTTGCAGTTAACAGGGATCATGAGCACGCACACGAGAAAAGGAGGAAAGGAAAAACGCATGAAAGCATGAAGGCAACAGGACGCAAACGCGGACGCAGGCGGTGCGCGCACAGCGTTGAACAACTCGACAAACACGGCAGGGCGTGAGCGAGGGGAGGGGAGGGAGGCGGGGGGGGAGGATTTTTTTTTTTGCGGCGTTTGCGCATTCATCCGCCCCTACCCCCATGTGCGGTCTACTCGGCACGGCCGGTAGCGCTCGAGCCGTGCACTGCTGAGCCTGCTGCGTCGACGACAAGCATGGACGTCAGTGGAGCAACGGCCAGGAAACAGCCACACAAAAAGGGCGCCTGTTCAACAGGGGGCCTTTGTTTGTCTACTGTGGTGCGCACGACATCTGCTCGGCGGAGCGGGCGACATCGTCGAAATGAATCCATTTTAAATGGCGATGAAGGGGAATCAGCGAGTAGGAGTCCTCCCATCGTCTGCGGCCATGGGACGCGGTTAAGGAACGAGACTCCAAAATGGCAAGCACGCCGCTGCGGTCCCCCGCGCCGCGCTACACACTCTCGCGCTTGGCCTTGCACGGGTGTGCGCTACTTTCCGCCTCACGTGCACGGCGCAGCACCTGCGCAATCTCGCCGTCTGGGATTTCGCTGAGGTCTGTGTAGAAGTCACTGACGTCCAGCAGCCAGCCCACCTCCACTGCTGAGGCGGTTCGGATAAACGTCCCGGAGTCCCCTTGCACCTCCAGACGGTCAAACACGATCCAGGTCGGAAGCGCGCGTGACTTGTGGGTCGCCGCCAGCACGGACTGACGATGCAGCGTCGCACTCAAGGCGTCCCGGACGGTGCGGTAGACGCGCGTCGTCGGGTCCGCTCCGGCTCTATGGGTGATGGGTGCCACGGGAGTCAAGAAGGCGACCTGTGTGAAGAATCCCTCCAGCACAGCCTTGCGGAGCGCCACCGTGTCCACATAATCGCGCTCTGGGATGTAGGTGGACTGCGCTGGTATCATAAGTTGGCTCATTAACCGCCGCAGCTGGTTGTACACCTGCACCGCCTGCTGTAGGGTCTGGTGTCGTAGGTAGTTCTCGTAGCAGAAGCGTTTGCCGTTCTGCTGGTTCTTGAAGTACGCGTGAAAGACGCGAAAGAGCGCAACGTGGTCGCCGGCGGCGTCGTCGAAGCGCGCGTGCGCTTCGCGAGCCTCGGCCAACCGCGATGGCGGGCGGCTGAACGCGTTTCCAGCCTCCAGCATCGCCGCCACCACCGCGGCGTCGGCACCGCACCCGTGCTTGGGGGCCATGAGCAGCATTCGTGCCAAGCAGACATCCACAGGGAGCACGGCCATGCGTCGGCCAAAGTCCGTGAGCTGCAACCCGTCATCCACGGCGCCGAAGTACAAGAGCTGGTAGAAGGCGTCACTCATGCCCTGGTCCGAGGGCGGGTCGATGAAGGGGAACTCGCATGGGTTAGCAACGCCAAGCGTGAGCAGCAGCAGCACGGTGTTCACAATGTTCGTGCGTAGTATCTCCGGATGCGTTTGATCGGGAAAGGTGGCAAAGTCGGCCGACGTGAAGAGGCGGAAGCACTTGCCAGGCCGCGTGCGACCAGCGCGGCCCTTGCGCTGCTCTGCGGAGGCCTTGCTTATAACGGCAGGCAGCAAGTAGTCCACGCGTGCCTCGGAGTTGTACAAGCTCTGCTTCTGATACCCGCAGTCCAGAACGTAAACGATGCCGTCAATGGTGACGGACGTCTCGGCAATGTTCGTGGCCACGACAACCTTGCGCGTGTTCGGGGGATAGGTGGCAAACACCTTCTGCTGCTCCTGGAGGCTAAGAGAACCGTAGAGAGGCACCACCACCACCTCCGTCGGCCGCGCCAGCCGCGCCAGGTCGTCCGCCGGCGTATTGAGAACCGTCAAGTCCTTTCCGGGCCCCTGCACCGGCGCTTCTTGCTCCTTGGAGGCGGCTGCAGAGCTCGAGCCGAGGGCCTGGTGAAGTGCCGCGACAGCCCGCTCAATCTCCGCCTCGCCAGTCAAGAAGCAGAGAATATCCCCGGCCGGCTCGCGCTCATGCAGCTGAAGCACGCACGACACAGTCGCCTCCACGTAATCGCGCACCGGATGTGGCATGTACAAGACATCCACGTCGTGCATGCGCCCCGAGACGTGCACGAGGGGCGCCCCGGGGAAGTAGGACTGAATCTTCGCCACGTCCAGCGTGGCCGACATGACCACCAGCCGGAAAAGCGGGCGCCGTGTGAGGAGCCGCTTCAGGAGGCCCAGAACCACATCCGTGTCGATCGTCCGCTCGTGCGCCTCGTCCACCACCACGACACTGTATTTTTGGAGGTCGGAATCCGTGAACGCTTCACGGAGCAGCATGCCATCCGTCATGTAGAGCACCCGCGTGGCGTCGCACTGGCGCGAGTCGAAGCGGACGTGGTAGCCGACATGCGCACCGAGGGCACGTCCATTTCTTCGGCCACGCGAGTGGCAACGGAGATGGCCGCGATACGACGCGGCTGCGTACAGGCGATGAGGCCCGTGAAGGTGTCCTGCAGCTCCGCAAGAAAGTGAGGAACCTGCGTCGTCTTGCCGCTGCCCGTCTCGCCCACGAGCAGCGTGACAGCGTTGGTTCGCACCGTCTCCTGTATAAGGTGGCGCTTCTCGAACACAGGCAGTCGCTGACGCGACTGCAACAGCTGACGGTAGCGGGCTGAGAAGGGTTGCCGAGTGAAAGGACTCAGTGCGGAGCTGGAGGTGCAGACAGCCACGTCAGGACGCTTCTTCGGGAGTTGGGAGACCAGTGTGTCGCCGAGGCCGACCTCGCCGTTCTCGGCAGCCTCTTCGCGCACGCGCTTGAGGGCCATGAGGTGCGCTGTAGGCAATTTACAAGGTTTGCGACAAGACAAAAAGAAAAGCAACGCAAGACGATGGAGGGCGGGGTGCAAGAGCATGGGAGTTTTCACTCACGAGAGCATGTGTCACATGACGACAGACTTCGCTGCCATTCGCAGAGCTGTGGCAATGCGACGTGATGGCGAGATTGGGGGAAGGGAAGGGGGGGGGGCGGGGCGGAGAGCTCATTACCCATAGATGCAACGCGCGTCAACCGCAATCAAATGAGCGAAGGGATTATGGTGATCAAAGACATAATTGCCGTCTTCTTTTCTTTCACCATGCTCCACACTGCCCACTTTTGGTGTTAAGCTGATGCGCTTGACAGAGCCTAAGGCGCGCCCTCCCCCCCCCCACCCCACCGACACACACACACACACGCTTTTGCAGAGTGCGGGGATGAGAAGAGAGAAAAAAAAATATCGAAGCACCACAGCAAAAAAAACAAAAACGAAGCAACGTGTAAAAGGTGAATCATGAACACATAGATGTGTGTGTGTGTGTGTGTGTGTGTGTGTTTCTGCACGATGGAGTCATATGCACCACACAAATCTCACCCCACAGGGAGAAACGGAAGCCAGATGAGGAAGCCAGCAATGGGGTTGATGCTCCAATGCGCCGAAAAAGGCGCACGCATACAGACACACACACACCACACAGGGGAAAAAAAACCGCATCAATGCTTCCATGGCATACGTGCGGCTGCAGATGGAGACGGTGGCCCTCTACGCGGGGAAAGGGCCGACGGAAGCATGTAACGCCTATAAGAAGAAGGCCCAAATCCTCCTCCCCACCACCACCAGACCCCCCCCCACGCGCACGACAAACGGCCATCGAGCATAAACATGCGCAAGCGGCACTATCGCTGATTTTTTCGGGTACCGAGAGAGCGAGACAGAAGGGCGAGACCGCTGAGCCAAGAGGTCGAAGAAGATCGAAACAAGCTCACATCGTCACTGTATCGTCAAGACAAAACAATAAGTCGCAACTCGCACTCGCCTCCTGCTTCACCGATCCCTGCCCTATCCTTCCTTGATGGCACGCGTCTTTGGCCAGCGGCCTGTTTCTTTTTGTGGGTGTTACGCGGTAAAGGAGTCGCCTCTCTCGCTTCCCTCCCCTACCGCTGTTGCTGTTGCATCTGCTGCTGCATCATGGCCATCATACTTTGCATCGTGAACTGCATCTGGTCATTCGAGACCGTTGTTGCTGCGCCAGGGTTTGCCTGACCAATCGAGGGGCTACTAGCCTGTTGCTGCTGCTGCGCGGCCAGCATCTGCAGCATCATCGTTACCATCTGCGCCTGCGTGTCGGTCGAAGACGAGACACTGCCCGCAGCAGGTGCTGCTGCTGGGGGCGGCAACACGACGGCTTTCGGGGTCGCGCTAGGTGGGTCAGTGCCCCCAAGGCTCGCTACGGTGGCTGCCCTAGCCGGAGGCGCTGCACTGGCTCGCTGTTGCATATACTTGCGCTGAAGCCTAATGGCTTCGCGTCGCTCCCGCGGGTCACTCATCGAGTATTCCTTGAGCGGCTGGAGCAGACGTGGGAGATCTACGTCGATGGTGCTCTTGAGCGACTTGATCCACCCGCGCTTCTCCAGCTTCTCGATGTCAGGGAAGTCCTTCGAGTCGACCCTCATCAGGAAGGCGCGCACATCCGCGCATGTGGGAAAGCTGTTCTCGCTGGTGTGGTAGCGCGAGGCCAGGTCCTTTACAATGGTCTCGTACTCCTCATAGAAGCGCTCTTTCGCCTTGTTTTTGCCAAAGACAGCCGGTAAGCGGGTTCGATAGCTGGCGCAGATGAGCGCGAACAGCAGCACGTCACTCGCGCGTCGCATCATGGACGTGACGCGGCGGTCGAGCGACTGCAGCGGGATCGTGACGATTAGCTCGTACAGCAAATCCTCTTTCTCCTTCTCAAAGAGGGCGTGGTCGGTGCCGTCGTGATACGGTTTATCCCAGAAGCTGGACACGTACAGCCGCGGCGGCTCCGTTGAGCGGACCAAGTTCGACAAGTTCCAGTACAAGGAGCCGTACACTCGCATCAGCTCTTGTGCCCTCACGGAGTCGGCCTTGTTCATAACGATGCGTATCTTGCTCTCCTCGTGGAGGAGCGCCTTACTGAACACCTGCCGCAGTTCTGGCCCGGCGTCCAGCTTTGTCGGGTCAAACAAGAAGAAGACGAGGTCGCTCTTTTCAACAAACCATCGGCACACCTCGATGTAGTCGTATCGGCGGGAGTGCATATCGCCGGAAGCTTCAAGGATACCAGGGGTGTCGATGAACGAGACGGAGCGCAGTATTGGGTGAGGCGCCACCACACCGGCGAAGAACTCCGCAAACGCGTCGCCAAACTGCGAGAGACCGCGGTAGGGCAGTCGGCTGTCGGCCATGAGCACACGACCTGGGATTTGCTGGAACTGCTCGCCATACATGACGACGGTGAACTTGTCAGTAACGGGCTGCGGTCCTGTCATGAGATAGTCGCCCTGCAGCAGATAGTTGATGAAGGAAGACTTGCCGGATGAGAAAGGGCCGAGAAACGTCACGAACGGCATTTTCTGCTTGATCGACTCAGCGAACCACGTGGGACGGAACACATTGTAGTTGTAGGAGGCCTCTACCGGCTCGATGCGGCTGGTGTAGAAATGACTCAGTTGCAGCAACGTCGACTCAAGATGGCGATCCCAAGCGTCCTTCTTCTGGAGCGCCTCCTGCATTTCGCTCATCCCGTGGGGCGACAGCCAAGTCCGACTCAATACCTTTGCTGGCCTATCCGTTTGTACCGTGGCGCCTTTCACCCACCTTGCAAGCAGGCAGTGGAGTCCGCGCACACGTGTGCAGGCAGACAGATGCGCGAAAGCGTCACCAATAATGAGCGCCAGCTTCACACCGCCCGTCACACACGAGAACGAAAACAAAGAAAAAAAGCAAGAGGAAGGGAGAAGAAGGTGAGGGTCCGGCAAGCCGCATACACGGCAGTGCATGAGAGAGAGAGAGAGAGCTGCTGGGGTCGTTATTGGGGAGCTATTAGCCTTTTTTTTCTGAAAGCGCGTTGTTCTTCCTTTTGCTGTGTAGGGAGTGGATGGAGGGGGCGGGGCGGTGTATCACGGATCCGTTTCTCTGCCGTACAACACGAGGTCAGGCTCCGCTCAGCTCCCCAGCTCCCTCCCCCCCCCCTCACCCACAAATGGCCCTGTGTCACACGCCCCCCATCGCGAGGTGCGATGGCAACGCTAGACCGCGCGCGCCAGCGATGCGCCGACTCAGCCTTGCGAGCACGGCCCCTCTGCCTCGACCTCTGTGCCCACCCAATCCCGCTCGGCAGGTGGTCTCACAGCCACTCCCCATCATGCGGGTCGCCATCCCCTAGCGCATCCCCATCAGGGCAGCTCAGGCGCCCTTCATCCCTATGTGCAACCTGAGGGTTGGGTAAAAAAAAAAACGCTCAAGTCGCGCCAACACCCTGCCTAATCATATGAAGGACGTAGACTTGTTCACTGTCGCAGGTCGGTCCGAGGCCGCACCGTCCACGACCTGAATGCCAACCTCACAGTGGCACTAAATCGCTCTGGCCGCCCCATACGTCGTAGGCACCTGGCCGTGGCACCCCCAGAGGAGGTTCGGCATTGGGCGCGGAGAGGGCGGAGGGGCTGCTTGGCTTCCCCCTATAGTGTGGTGGCACTGGACCCTGAGATAGCCCGCAGAGAGAGGGGTGTCCGCCTCGTCATCGAGGCGTCGGAGAGGTGAAAACGAAAGCGCGCAGAACGAGCATGCCAAAACAGAAAAAGCACGGCAAAGGAACGAACGACGATACGGCGATGCGTGCGCGAAGGTGCAACACCGACACACACGCTCTGCCCTTTGTCGAGATGCTTCTTCGCCGCCACAGGGATCATGGGAGCGCGGAAAACACAGGAACAGGGAGAGTAGAATAAGCGAGAGCCAGTGCGAGAAGCGTTGACGACACAACGCTCCTGGCAGCACCTGTGTCACAGCTAAAGTAAAAGATGTCCACACAAAACCTTCAGACGCGCACGACCAGAGAGCCGCGACGCTTTCGTGGTCTATTGCGCAAGCGCTTCCGCATCACTGCATCGACACCGTCAAGGCGCGTCAGAGAAGGAGCCACAGGAGGTGAGGGCGGGAGCGCGCCAACGAAGCTGCCTTCACCCCGTGTCGCTGCCCCACCAGAAGACTCTTGCAGTCCTCCAACGTGCAACAGCAAGAGCAAGGAGAGCGATACACGAATGCGCAAATAAGATCTGCACACAACCCAACGAGCACCACCACCCGAGCGCACGCACGCGCCGTTGCACATCGCCGCTCGCGCAACACTATCCGCAGCGCAGTCCAACCCGTTCACGGATTGCAGCGCTGTTGTGCCGCCAAGTACGTGCTCATCACCACATGGCTCTGAAACCCTTCCGAAACCATCCGCGTAAAGCGTTTTGGTCAGCAACGCGGAGTAAGAGACGCTTGCAGGTCCTAGAGGACTTCGGCCAGGTCCCCAAAGGCGTACTGGACCAGCGACTCTAGAGTCATCTCCGGTTGACGACGCAGTCCTGCCTCGCCACCGCTGCCGCTGGCTCTCATTGCATCGATAGCAGGAGATGAAGCGGGTGCGGAGGTAGTACTCAAGCTCGCGGGAGAGAAGCGCGCATCCTTCTCGCTGCTGAAGGAGGCGTCGTCGTCTTCCGTGGCCGTCGCCGAGGCGGGCCGGCGCAGCAGCCCACGCGCGCCACCTCCCTCTTGGTTAAGGGTACTCGAGGAGGCTGCTTCAGAGACCCCGTGGTGCAAATCGGCCCCGCCGCGACTGGACCCCCTCACCAAGCTCGGCTGTTCCCGGATAAAGTACTCTTCTGCCAGCGGAAGAAAGGCACGAATCGCCAGTGGCGTATTGAAGGTGATGCACGGGCCGCGGAATGCGCCAACAGGGGACGTTGGCGAGAACAGGAAAGACGATGACGTGACAGACACGATGGAGTTATCGCCGCGAAGCGGAGAGGCCGCGTTCGACCGAATAGATGAGGCGGTGCACGACACCTCCTGATGCTGCAGCTGATTCTCCTGCTCTTGCTGGGCTGATTGGCTGACGTAGAGTACTCCCACCGCGCGAGGGCACATGTGAGTGCCAGCCGTGGCAGCAGCTGCGCTACCAATCCCTTGTTGCATCCATGTCGCCGTGCCTTGCCACCGACGGGCACGGCGTGTGCCAGCCGTGTCAAGAAGCTCTCGTGTCACACTGTTGCGCAGCTGACGCAGGACCTCCATCGAAACGGCCTGGGACGCGAAAAACGCTGCCGACGTCGACGAGGCCCCCGTCGCCACAGCGGAGACGCCGCCGGCCCCCGCGTAGCGCGGCAGCCGCACGCCTTCCAAAACCGCCACGGAGAACATGTCCGCGTCCCACGCGTACGCCAGCTCCAGCGCGTCCTCCACCACTGCCTGCGCGGCCGCAGCGAGTGCAGCGTCCTGCGCGGGGTTCCACAAGAGAACGACGTTGGCACCCCACAGTCGAGTCGTGAAAAGAACCCGTAGAACAGGGTGGTTTGCCAAGGGTTGAAAGCGGTCACGGCAGCTGTGCCCAGCCCCCAGCAGCAGCTCCGGCGCCTTGCAGCTCTGCATCACATCCATCGCGGCGGACTCGGAGCCGATGAAGAGCAGCACAGAGTGGCGGGTGTGTGCGAGGCGGAGAAGGTGCTCCTCTGCCGCGCTCGACACGGACGATGCGATGGCGCCAAGCTGAGTTCCGCTGCAACACCCGAGACAGCGCGACAGTGCCGAGACGGGTGAGATATCCAGAATGATGGGCTGAAGGGCTGAATCCTGCGATCGTTTCGATGGGAAACGCGTCAAAGACGCCGCGGCAGCCGCGGACGCATCGGCCACTTCATTACTCAGCTTGATGGTCCGCACGGGCACCAGGCGGACGGGCGAGAACGGAGCGACGGCGGTGTTGCAACGGCGCGGGTTCGAGGAGGCGGCTTTGCGCACCTCGGCGAATCGACTGACGTCGACCTCAGCACGATAGGGGCTGCCGCCAGCACCTGCGCCGTCGCCCCCGTTCGCCCAGCCAAGCGACTGCTGTTTGCGATTGGCAGCCGCGACGGCATCCGGCGCCGACGTTGTGAGAAACCGCCAAAACGTCTCTTGCAGCTCCACCTCCAGCCGCTGCTCCGCCGCTGCACAACGGCGCTCAGCAGCGTCCAGCTCCTGCTGCTGCTGAAGAACCACTCGCTCTGTGACGGCAGAGTCCACAATCATGTCCGTAGCTGCATGATTGTCCGTCACCTCAAGCAAGGAGTCTAGCTGGTGCTGGTGGCGTGCGCGGAGCGCGTTGACCGTCACCGCGTTCGACTCCACGAGAGCGGCAAACTGCTCATTGAACTGCAGGAAGAGGTGAGCCGCGGCGCGCAGAAGCTCCACGTTCCGACTCACAAGTGTGAGCAACCACAAGAGCGACGAGGATGACAGCGCAGCGGGCACATCGGCGGGGGTGCCGCTCGTGCTGTTCGGTCCTGAGGTCGTTGGACTGACTTGGTCACTGCTGTCTTGCTCGCTGGCAGTGAAGATGGGGCATGCATCAGTGAGGTGATAGCGAAACGGTGATGCCTCAGAAGCGAAGGCGCACGTACGTTGATCGACGCCGGCGCAACCTTGCGCAGACACTTTCGTTGAGAAGGCTAGTTGGAGAGAAGGGACAAGGTAGGTGTCCCACGACTCCACCAGTGCCACCATCGGGTCCACCTCGGCAGGCGCTTCCATCCGGCGCGCTGAGGAACAGCAAAAAAAAAACTAAAAGAGAGGGAGATGATACAACGTTCGTGGAGCACCGGCTGTATGCCGACACAGCAGAGTGGGTGTGTGTTCAATTTGCCGCCCGTCCTTCCTCCGCCTCTGCGCGCGTGCACGACGCCAAAAATGACGAGGGAGAGAGACAGACGGAGAGAGATCGAGCCGGCTTTCGCGGTGGCAAAGAGACGGCGGTCTACGCGGCAAAGACAAGCATGCGCATCAGACAGAGGAAGAGTCGAGGTCGTGCAGATCAGCTGGTGGACCAAAAAGAGGGAGTGAGGGCGGAGAAAAAAGAGAAGCTAGAGAAGGAAGCAGGGAGGCAAGTCTAGCTCCTGGATTGCCGTTGATTCGATGGCCATGACGTGACAGCCGGCCGCTGTGTTTCTTTTTTTTCCTGCCTTTTTTTTCGCGCTTCGCTCATTCCCCTCCGTGAGAAGGAAGCGAAAACGGAAACAAAAAAAAAACAGCTCTTCGGCACACCGCTCCATCCTCGCGCGTCTCCTCCTCCAAAGGGCAATGGCAAAGGTCGGCAGCGCACAACCACTCATCTCTCTCAGGAAAGCTGCACTTGAGGAAAGCGCACCCGATAAACGCTGGCTTCTGATTACTTCTTCCGTACGCCCTCCCGATGTTTCGACTCCACGCAACAGATGACGTGCCTTGTGGATGTGCAGAGAAAATGAGAAACCTGAGATGCGCCACGCACAACGCAGCATCCAACTTTGTTGGCCGTCTCGCCATCTCAAACCTTTGTTCGCCGATCCACGCACTTGCCTTGAGGCGACAACAACGACACAGCAAATACGCTCTCCCAACTGGGAGAAGAGAGCAGAGAACGCATGTGTGTGTGTGTGTGTGTGTGACGGGGAAGGGGGGCGGAGCTTGATGTCTCTACCCGTCGTCGCCCCTTTCACACTGGGTGTGCGCAAGAGGGCGTTTGCCTCTCACCATCTCTACGGGGCGCCGCACATAAGTGCGTCATTCTCTCGGCATGACGGAGAGCGCTGGGGCGAAAGCCATGGAAGGGAGAGCGACCGGGGGGGGGGAGGGGGAGGGGGGCAAGGGAAAAGAAACAAGAGCACCGCTGCCTCAGAAAAGGAGGCAGCGGTGCCAAGCATGCGCCGTCGCCGTGTGCCTGTGTTCTCCTCTTGTTTATGCGCCTCGGGCGAGAGAAAACACGGTCCACAGGTGCTGAGAGGAGGGGAGATGCACGTATGCAGTGTGCCCACACAATTCACCAACATAGTCGAGAGCAAACAGAAAAAAGAAAAGGAGAGAAAACATGACTCGTCCGTCCGCGAACCAGCAACTGTTGACGCCGCTGCACTGCCAGCCGGAGAGGTCCAAGGACGGACACGGCGACGGCGGAGGAGGCGGAACGAAGCGCCACGGGGTGCTCTGAGGACTCGCACAACGAACGAAGAGGGAAAAGGGAATAGCGAAGGAATGAGAGAAGAGCACAATGGACTCATCAGAACTAGGACTGAGAGGAGGATACCAAGGACAGTGAAGCGTGAGAGAGTGGAATCAACAACAAAAAAGAAAAACGCACAACCAACAGCAGTAACGGAAAGGGAAAAAAAATTTAAGCAGGACACACATCAACACCCACAGCACCGGTAAAAGGCACAGCGGCGCACACTCAACGAAGGAGCAAGAACCAGCAACCCTCTTTGACAGCCCGTCACACGCAACAACAACAAAAAAAAACAGAAAGCTCGAAAAGAAAGAGAAGCGAGGAGGCGAAGACGGAGGACGGCGTCACTGCACGGAGAAGAAGCACTATGATGAGAGAAGACATATATATATATATATCTACATATATATATCTACATATGTATATATATATCTACAAATATATATATATATCTGTATCAAACAAGATGAGGTGGACGCACCAAGCGGGAGAGCAGAGGTGGACGACTCGCCCCCGGTGATGTTGATGTGCGGCAGAAGCGTTCGCCCGAGTCAAATGAGCATGCGGTGGCCCTTCGGTGCCCACGAGGTCGGGGGACACGACGGCAGTTGACCCCGAGTCTTGCGTGCGTCAGCGGACGGGAAGGGCTCGAAGGCGCTGCGCACGTCTTCCGCAAGCGTCGCCGTGGTGTCCGTCTCCACCTTGTGCGCAAGCTGGATCTTGTGGCGCAAGGCCTGCTCACGGAAGGCGGCGGCCGAGGATGCGTACTGAATCTTGATTTTGGGGCTGCAGGAAGGTGGGCACACGTACACCATGACAGCTTCCGCAAGCTGTGTCTTAGGCGAAGGGTAGCGCAGCAGCACGAAGCGGGGGTCGGCGTCCGTCAGTACGGACTTCACCTGATCGAGGTTACCATTCAGCTGCGCCACAGTCTTGTCCAACTGAAGCTGCTCTGCTTCGATCTTGAACGTGGCCACCTCCACCGCGCCGCCTGCAAACTGAGACAGCATGTCGTCAGCCTCCGTGGTTATTTGGACAGCCACGCCGGGGAGCGCCACCGGCTGCGGTGCCACCTCCATTCGCGCAATCGCGGCGTGATGCCGCTCACTCTCCGTCATCAAGGCCTCCCTCACTTTCTTAGACTCGGCCTCGAACAGTGACGGCAGCAGCTCGCTAACGGAGGAGATCTGAACTGTACGCTTCTGCGCATGTGGCGTCGCCTCCACCACACGCGACGATCCAGTGGAGTAGAGCATGCGATTCTTCGCGCTTGTGGTTTCGCTCACGTAAATGACGACATGCTGCGTACTCGGCGCGGTGCGCACCACAATGTAAGCCGCGGTTGCGCCCTTCGCATCCAGAAGCGTACGGGTCGCGTTCAGGTCATACTCAAAGCCGCCATCGCTGGAGCACACTGGTGGCGCCAGCAACTTGAGCACCTCCTTTTCAATGATGATTGGCACGGCCACCGTAGCAGTGTTGGGCTTGCCCGATTCCTCCAGCGCCGCCTGGACATCCGCTGCGATGCAGAAATCGATATGTAGCATGGCGGTGTGTACGTGCGCGGTGATTACAACGACGTGAAGAGAGCCGGCGAAGAAAGGGTCAATTCTTAGGCCAAAGACACGAAACTAAAACTGAACGGTGGCAAGTAGGGAAGGGGAGGTGACGGTCGAGAAGCCAAAGGCGTAAAGAATCCAGCGCTCAGATGGCAATATCCCACGAACACAAGAATGAAGGACTGGTACTGCACACACGGGAAAAGGTTCACCACCGAAAAGAGTGCGAGAGAACGCAGCAAGGTCGACGAGGACGTCGGAGTCGGAGAGAGAAAAGAACCACCGAGAAGAGAGGAGATGATTGCATGCGCATTTCTTTTTTTTCTTTTTTTTGCACGCTCCTCGTCGCGCATTGCTGCGGAATGCACGATGCAACAGGGGCGGCAAGAAGAATGCCGCTTTCATTGTGTGTGCTTGTGTGTGTGTGTGCCAGCGCCGCCTCAAGGGATGGAAAGGAGCCGGAGGGAGCAAGACACGGACAGAGCGGGCAAGACGCGGCGGCTTGGACTGTGGTGGAGGCGTTGCCCCCACTGCTGACGTCGCCGCTTACTTCTTGTTTCTTTTTTTTTTTCGCTGAAGAGCCCCTCCGATAGAATGCACTGCTCTTGACCCCCCTTCCTGCGCCGATGTGGTGCATAGCATACAGCACAGCGAGGAGACAGCTGGACCTGCCTCGTCCGCCAACGAAAGAGAAAACGCTGGGGTACGCGGACGTGTGCGCACGGTATGTCACCAGAGCGTCGCTGACATCGCAAGTGCGTGAGACTCCCGCACGCGGCCCTTCTGTGTTTTTCACGGTCCAGCTCGCCGCGCTCGGTGATGAATTCTCTTTGTCCCTTTCCTTTCACGGAGGCCGTCGCGTTACAAGAGTCCCTCCGCACGAGCAACGTCAACGAGCTGCTGCCGCACTGTTGTGATGACATCGCTGAAGGCGTGTGTCGGACCGTACTTCTGCACACAGCTGTCCACCATCCGCTCCAGCGTGCGGCAGAGGGAGCGGTAGGCCTCTCGCTTCGACTTGCGTGCAAAGACGGGGCTCGAAATCCAGTAACGCACACTCGTAAAATCGACGTTCACGAGGTCAAACGCTGGTACAGCAAACCAGCCCTTCGCATCGACAGTCTGCAACTTCGTGATGACGCGAAGAGCCATCCTTTGCACCTCCGCCAAACCACTGACAGCAATAGCGTGCCGGCGCATCAAGTCACACGCGTCCGCCCTCAAGGTCGACGCATCGAGAACATCCGCAGACTGCTCATGAGCGCCAAGCTTCGCCAGAAACGCTGCTGACCACTTCTGCAGAGAGAGACGCCAGGCAGCCCACAGCCCGCATACGTCACGGAGGGCGGCCCCGTTACTGGCCCGGGACTGCTTTGACGTGGTCTGCGCGTGCATCGCGTACTGGTAGAACAGCACCTGCATCTCGAAGAAGAGGCGGCGGAGGCCGACGCATCCGTACTGGCGGTTCCACGCCCGCACGAGAATATTTTTGAACTCGAGAGTCTCCGCGTCGAGCACGGGCCGGCACGGTCCGGCCGCACTTGCCGAGCCACTCGACGCCGCCGCCGCGAGTTTCTCGAGGGCGGCGAGCCGGCTGATCGGGGACGCCGCCGCTACCCCGAGGAGGTTCCACACGTCCGCGTGGCACAGGTCAAACAAGCTCCGCAAAGCCAGCGACGTCGTTGCACCGCCGAGCCGCTCGAGAAGCTGCGAGATGGCGGCGTCGGCCCCCGAGTGCGGCGAAATGCCGAGTAGAGTCCGCTCCAGGTCGGAGGACGACGACGATGTGATTGCCCCGGCGTTCCGCAGCTCTGTGCCGCCGCCGCTTAACGGAGCATTGCTATCACACACAAACTGAGTGGGCCATTGCTCCGCGTGGAGCACGGACGGCAGCTCCCGCAGCATCCTCGCCACATACTCTAAGGACGGCGCCAGAGGCATGTCCACCGTGCTCGCACCGTTGACGCTGAAGTCTGCAAAGCTGCCGAGCAGCATCTGCACGAGAGTGCACTCCAGCGCATTCAAGCTCTCCTCGATGCACGCTACTGTCGCGTCCACATCAGACCGCAGCTGCTGCCGTATGGACTCGGGAACCGCATCTGCCTGCGCCGCTGCCTCGGCTCGCAGCGCCGCATCCTCGAGCTCGAGCTCGAGTGCTTGGAAGCGACAATACAGCTCCAGTGTCGTCACACGCGCGGTCGCCGCAGGAGCTTCGGTGGATAAGGGTAGTGCACCGCCTGCCGCCGCGGTCGCGTCGGCCCCCGTATTCGATGGAGACGCCGCGCGGAGGTAATACCCGGAGCTGTCTAGTTGGACAACCCGACAGAGGAGCCACATGGCCTGACGGAGAGCGGCAAAGCACCATCGATGCTGAGGGGCCAAAGCAGAGCGAGACGGGTCCGTGTGGTTGGCGAAGAGCTGCACCGGCGTGGAGGGCGTCTCCGAATGGCGAGAGAACCACATCGAGGCAGGTCTGGGTTGGTTTCCATACTCTATGAAGCGGCAGAGAGCCGCAAGCCCCTCCGGCAACAGTGGTGTTGCAGGACTGGTGGCAGTGGAGCTCTGTGCTGCGCCTTTCGCCCCCGGCGGGCTCCGCGAGCGCTTCCGCGTCGCGGTCGAGGTTGTCGCTGACTGTGATGGAAGAGGAAAGTAAATGAATGGCTTGCCCTCCCCGCCGCGGGCGGGGGGCTCAGGAAACACTTGCTGCATCACTCCTGCTACGGTCTGCGATGGATGCGCGACGGCAAAAGAAGAAGTTCGTTTATCCATTAAGAGAGTGAAGAAATAAAAGAGAAGGTGTATGGAGCACCTTCAGCCCCCCACCCCTCGCAGTTGGGGACAGAACATCCCGCGAGCAGTCCAGCGCAGACGATCGCCTAAAGCGGAGGCGCACGGCCCTCGCCGCTTTTTGGTCTCAGTGGATCGAGAGCCGCAAAGCTCGAGGCCAAAACCCGCCTGTGTCATCGCACTCTTGTGCCCTCCGCAGGGTGGGCACAAAATCGTGGGCACGCCGGTAAAACGAAAGAGTCCCCAGTATAGGGCATGCGTACGCGTGTGTACCGGAACCTGCCCACCTCGCGGCGTGCACACCAGGACACTATTGCCTCGCCCCCGCTGCCCCTCTCGCCCTCTCTCTCTCTCGCTTTTGCGGGGAGCTTGAGCGAGCACTTGGTTTGTTCAATGTATGCGCATGTTATCGACCCCTCCGCGTAAGCATTGCGAGCCACTCATGAAACCTTCCCCTAGGCAAGCGGGCCTAGCAGAGACACCCTCCATGAAGAGCCAAGACGCATCCGTCTCCGTGAATGCCATGGCTTTGTTACTCCATTCTCTCTCTCTCGGTGGATGCGAGTGCCGGGATTCGCGTTCCCGTCATCCTCTTTTCTTCTGCTGCGGAAGAAAACAGTAAGTTGAGCGGAGCTTTCACGGGCTGTAAAAGGGTCACCTGGTGCGGCGAATGGTGCAACAGTCAAACAAAACACACACACACACAGGCAGAGGCACACGCACACGCACAGGCACAGGCAGAGGCACAGGCACAGGCACACGCACAGGCACAGGCACAGGCACAGGCACAGGCACAGGCACAGGCACAGGCACAGGCACAGGCACAGGCAAAGTGCCTCTCAGGTTGGTTTGTGTGCCCTGCCGCAAGAGGGTAAGATAAGGACGAGGAACCCGGCAAACGAAAAAATGTGATTGGGGACTTCAGCCCACGCCTGAACAGCTCGAATCTGCCTTTCCACACACGCTACACCTGTTTCTGAGAAACCCCTGCCCACCCCGTCGTGCTTGGCACGCCACAGCGCATACGCTGAGGCACTGCATACACAAGAAGCACCCTCTCCACCCACCCACTGCATACACAGCCAAGTCACCCGCGCGCCACGGCATACGCGCCGAGGAGCACACGGAAGAGTTGCGTTGCTTACGAGCTGAGCGGATTGACGCCCCTTACGGCTTGATTTGACGGCAGTCCTCACGTCGGCACCACTCCCCTTGCTTCTTGGGCTCTGCGCAGAGAGGGCAAAAGTACCACTCCTCCAGCTTGAGGTAGCGCTCCTTGAAGTGAAGGCCGTACGTCTTGCGACGAAGCTGCATTGGGTTCTTCTTGCGCTTTGGGGTGCCGCCCTTGCTGCCGAGAAGCACCGGCGTCGCCTGGCCGAGGAGGGCGCTGTAGCAGCGCAGTGTTGTTCGCTGAAGCATGCGCACTAACGCCGATATGACGAATGGTAGAGAACAACAGCACACACACACACACACGCACACACGCACGCACAAAAAAAAAAGAAATCGAGGCGAACCCAGGACTACAGCCAGAAGGGCGGGGGAAGGTGAATGGCTGCAGTCAACGGCAGCGCCCTTCGAGCAACAGACAGACCTGCAACTGCAGGAGTGCGGGCATGCGTGCACGGGTGTGATGCAACGGCGTACAAGTGGTGGGCGAAGAATGTCAACGTTGGAGATGGGGAGTGGGGGTTGTTCAAGAAAAAGAAATGCTGCCACACCAGCAGTGTCGCCATTACACCAAGTCCTCGTCATTATGCTGACAGGCAGAGAGAGAGAGACGTGCAATGAAGCTCGGGGCGACTGCACCTCTCTCGCACTGGAAAGAGTGCAACAGAGTACACTCCTCTAGGAGAGATACGATGACCGGCTCACGGACTCACCTCCGCAGTTTCTTCCGCGACCTCAGTACCCACCTTTGCCCTATCACCGAGGAAGCGGAATGAGATCGACTGGCGGGAACTCCTTGAGGGTCGATGTGCGCTTCACGGTCACGTACTGTCCTCTGTGGTTTCGTTGTTGTTGTTGCAGCCTGCGCGAGCGCACTGCGGCCGTCTCGCTTGCGTAGTTGTGGTTGTTGTTTTTTCGCTCGCTGTTGAAACGAGTCGTTACCAGCTTTACCCTTAACGCAACCCCGTGCAACACGAGCCATAAAGAGCCCCCCTCCCACACACACACACACAAAAAAAAACGCCCACGCACAATCGCACATTCGCACCGAGTCTCCGCGCGCACAAGAGAGGGGAGAACAGAGAAGCCACTGTAGCGCAGCCGTTCTGCGATAGCACAGCAGGAATATTTGGCATCGCCTGGAATGATGCAAGACGCAACGGGAAAACTTCTTTTCGGCGCATGTACCCCACCCATCGCCACCAGCCGTGGCTAAAGCTCTGCAGAGCCCCCAAACCACGACGAAAGAGTAAAGGCAAGGACAGCGTCAAGCAGCCACGCGTTCAGCACACGCGCAGGCCGGACAAGCAGCACATTCACTCCTTCTTCTTCTGCACAAGTGGCTTGCATTCCTCCTTCAGCTCATCCCTCTTGCACGCCACAGTGCCACGATGATTGAAGTGAATGAAGCCTACGCCGGAGTTCATTTGGTTGTCATAGCGGAGGTACTTCGTGACGTCGCACAGCCGCGCATCCTGCATCTTGTGGCGGTGCGCGAAGCCAGCAATGCCCAGCAACGTGCCCGCGAGTACTTCTAACGTGATGGGCACCATCATCGCCGTGATGGACACGTTGTGGCCTCCAAAGGTGATCGCTGGGATGTGGCCGTGACTGTGGTGGGACGCCTGCAGCTGCTCACGGATAGAGTAGGCCATGTACAGCGCATGCGCCAGGAGGAGCACGCCTGCGTAAAACAGGTAGTCGAGCACCGCCATATTCTTTTTTTCTCCTCGTGCGGGTTTGATGAGGATGGATTGATATGCGGTGCCTTTTCCGTACCTGTGCGGCGGCGCGTGTACGTGTGTGGGGCGTGAGGGAGCAGGTGTTGGTCGACTTGTTTCGTTGTTCTTCTTCGGTGCCGGCGACGAACTCCTTGTTGAGCTACAGACAGCAGCGTGGGTAAGACTCACTCACGTGGTCCAATGGTGTTTGCGGCTCGATGGTGAGGCTTCAACCGCAAAGTGGGCAACAACAAGAAAGAAAAAAAAAGACGCCGAGCAACGTGTACAAAACAAGACAGAGACGAGAGAGAGAGAGAGAGAGACCAAGAAGAGGGGCGAGGAAAGCGAAAAGAGTTACGCCAGGTTCCATGGAAGTCGAGTAGAAGGAAGAAAACCCAGGCCTAAGACCAGCCCAGCACATGGCCATCGGACGTCATCACCTATGAGAGGTGCGCCACTTCACTGACTGCTGCAGACCCCTCCTGCACCTTCTGCTTGTCATCCAAAGAGACCGGAGAGTTGCGCGCACCAGCACGACTCTCCATGCAGGAGTATTTTCGTTTTGCGGCGATCGCTTTACCTTCTTCTGCTGGGAAGCGCAAGTTCAACGAGTACCGCTTCACACAGCGTCACAGCACGCGCACCGATCGAAAGAGGGGAGTGGGCTTCAAGAGCAAAGACCATAGGCTAAAAGAGAAGGGTAGCGCGGCGCAAGTGCGGCAGGAAGCAAACACAATGTCGAAGGAAAGAAAAAGTGCAGCGGTCACATGCGCGTTGGTGAACCGGTGGTGCTGCTGCGGCTTTCTCGCTCTGACACGATTACAGATTTACCCAAGCGCTATGCCGTCGACAGCACAGCCGTGTGAATGCTCCTGTGCACGAACTTTGTGTTCTGTCTGGGATTTTCTTTTCTGCTTCACTTCGCACCTCTTCCCTCTGCTTCGTCATCTACTTACTTGAGATCTCGAGCTCCTGTAGCCGGTTCAAGATGACCGGCCGCGACACCTCCTGGATCTCGCCGCCCATAATCATTTCGTCGATAATCATGAAGACCTTGTGGAAGTTGAAGATCAAGTCCAGCTCGCACACATCCTTGAAGAACATATCCAGCACCTCGACAAGTAGGTGGATCAGCTCCACGTACATCAAGTCGTTGTCCTCCTGGTCGATGCCGAGGATGAAGAAGAGCCCGGCGTAGCGGCGGTAGACGAGTTTGATGCTCTCGTACGACACAAAGTTTGTCGCGCGCGTATCGCGCGTGTTCACAATAGCGTGGACCTGACGCTTGACCTGCGCCTGGCCGGCATCGTCGACCGGGATGTAAAACTTGGCCAGCCGGGTCTTGCCCATGCGGTTCTGCAATAGGATAAAGTGGATCATCGCGCTGGAGGCGAGCACTCCTCTGGATGACGTGGCAGCTCTTGTTGTGATGATGCCGACACGTGCCTATCGTTCTGTTGATTTGTTTGTACTCGCACCACCACGGCGATTCGCGTGCGAGAAAGGCGAAAAAAAAGAGAAAAATGCGTGAGAGAGGGTCTCGTTTCTCCTCGGTTCCAGCTCTTTCTCTAACGCTGCGCAACTACCAGTTGTTTGCCTTTGGCGTTGCTCTTCTTCTCATGCTTGTGCGCAGGTGTCAACAAGCGACCTGACGCCAGCTGTGGAAGAACACGTGAGAGCGTAAGAAACCCAAGGAAATCAGGAGTAGAGTATACGAGGCGCAGAAGGGCAATAGCTATCGTCGAACAGAGAGAGAGCGGAAGAAGGTGCATGCGGCCGGTTGCGTCCGCAACTGCAGCATGTGGGGGTCGGAGGGAGGGGGGGGGAGGGGCACCCACATACACACAGAAGAATTCCAAAGCACCTTCCATGGAAGAGACAGTGCGGTGCAAAGTCCTCTGATATAAACACACGGCGCAAACCATCTACCGCACAGTGAGGACGCTCCTTTTCTTTTTCCGTGTGTACGGTCTCATTCAACACGCTTGCGAGGCTACCCTAGAAGTGCGCGTGCACCTCGAGTGTGGACGCAGCGCGCACAGAGACTCAATCATTACCTACAAGAGTTGCGAGGATTCCCGCAAGATGTCCGTGTTGCACCATCGCCACGTTCGCGCAAACTAGCTCGTGCGTTAGCTGTGATGCTGACCTGACGTTTCTTTTGGAGCGCTGCATTACCCCCGTACCCACCCACACACACCGAAGCACAACAAAGAAGAGAATGGGGGAGGGAGGAAAAGAACAAGGAAATGGGCGGAGAAAAAGATCCGTCGCATAGCCAGACGTCTCGCGTGTTATTGGTGTGTCTCATCTCCACTGCTCATCGACAGTCCGGCGGTGAAGCTTTCTTTCGTTTTTTTAGTGTGTGTGTGTGTGTATGAGAGGAGGGGGTTTCGTGGAAGTCGGCTGTCTCGGTCATCTACGTCGTGTTTTCCGTTTTTTTTTTTGAGGAGGGGGGGAGGGGTCCGCACATGCTTCTCTCCACTATTAGCCAGCGCGCATCCGCCGCCTATCGGCCAACGTCGTCTTGCGCAACGCACACTCCCTGTCTCTGACGGCCCCACCTCGCGCGCGCGTACGCAGCGGCCCTTCTGACCTTTGCACACTAAGGCTTGCAGCGGCCCATGTAACGGGGGTACAGGCATGCGTCCTTCACGCTATCAAGGTTCAGCATCCACACCAGCAGACGCTCGACACCGAGGCCAAAGCCGCCGTGCGGGGCACCGCCGTAGCGACGCTGGTCCGTGTACCAGTAGTACGTGGACGCATCCAGACCCTCGCGCTTGTACGCGTCGAGCAGCTCGTCGTACTTGTACATACGCATCGAGCCACCAAGCACCTCGCCAATGCCGGGCGCCAGGACGTCGACCGACTCCGTCAGCGTCGGGTCGTCAGGGTCACGCTGCATGTAAAAAGACTTCATGCTGGCAGGGAAGTGCGTCATAAACACAAACTCGCCCAGCTTGGCCACCATCGCGCGTTCCGGCTGATCGGTGATGTCGTCGCCGAACTCGAAAGGCTTGCCTGTCTCGGTGTTCAAGATGCCGTTCTCATTGCAGAACTGGATCGCGTCGGCGTAGCGGAGGCGGCGGAAAGGGCGTTTCGGCGTGAACTTGTAGTTGGCGGGGTCGCGCACGTTGCCGTTGGGGTCGATGAGCTGGCTGGGGTTCAGCATGGCAACCAAGTCGCCGACGCGCTCGATGACGGTGCGGATGACAATGCAGAACATGTCCTCCAGGTGATTCAAAAGATCCTCAAAGGAGCACACGTCGTACTCAGCCTCCAGGTGCGTGAACTCGCTGAGGTGGCGCTTCGTCTTGGACCTCTCCGCGCGGTAGCTCGGCATGCAGCAGTACACGTTGCCCAGCGACGCCGTCACGCTTTCAAGGTAAAGCTGCGACGACTGCGTCAAGTACGCCTTCTCGCCGTAGTACAGGACCTCGAACAGGGTCGAGCCGCCCTCCACCTGCGTCTGCACCAGCGTCGGTGGCGTTACCTCGTAGTACTGGCGCGACCAGAAGTGCTCGCGGAACACGCGCAACAGCTCGTGACGGACCTTTAGCACAGACGACGCCAACGTGCCGCGCACCACAACGTGGCGCTGGTCGTACAGTTTGTCAACGGAGCTCTCCGCCGTGATGACCGTCTCAATTGTACCGTCGGAGTCGCCAACGACAGCGTACTCGTTCACGTGCAGCTCCATCGGCGGCTGCAGCTCCGACTTCGCTTTCGGCTCGTGGCGCAGGGTCCCGCGAATGGCGACGCACGATTCGCGGTGGAAGGGCTCCGTGGAACCGTCAAAGACGCACTGGATGAAGCCCGTGCCATCGCGCAGCACCACAAAGGACATGCGAGACTGGTGGCGCACGCGGTGGGCCCAACCAACAACGTAGACGCAGGCACCCTCTTTGTGCGACGGCAGCTCGCCAATCGGGGAGCGCGGTAGCCCCTGCGCAACATCCTTGAAGTTCGAGTTCTGCCGACACGACTCTACCTCCTTCTTCGGCATAGCAGCGGCTTCCTCCTTCGCGGCTGCCGGCTTCGCCTCCACGATAACGTCCTTGATCAGCCCCGGAACCTGCCTCTCCAGCGCCGCGCGCACGTGCTCCACGTCGGCCCAGCGCAGGGCCGCCACACGGCGCATCTGGCCGAGCATCATGTTCGGGCTCTTGTCCCACTTCGCTTGAGCGCGGCCACGTCCTCAGCGGCGAGGGCCGCGGCAACTGCCTTCTCCACTTCCTCCGCGACACCGTCACCCCGACACCGCACTCCGCCGACATGGCCGCCGTGTCCACCACATCACTCCCGGCCGCGTTCACGAACCTGATGGCGGCGTCGACCTTCTGCGTGCTGTCGAGTTTGCCGTCAAGGATGAAGCTGGTCACGGGATCGCGGTGCGCAGGCTTCTTCACCTTCGTCCAGACGTTGAACAGCATGACTTTCTGCTCACGAGGAGAAGCTTCATCGATGTCGTGCTGCGCGAAGAAGGCTAGCACATTGGCAACGCGCTCCGGCTTGCTGGACAGGTCCTTGGCGCCCTTGTCGTCAAGGCCAACAACAGCTTTGAGCTGCGCAATGGCAGCGGTGCGCTGCTGCTCGTTCTCCATGGTGCTTCCTGATTTTGTTCGTGGGCCTTTCGAACCCGATGCCTTAAAGAGTAGCACGGGGTGTAGCTGAATAGCTATGGTTCTGCAGGGCGTGTGCAGCGGCAGACGCGGTGATCGGTGGTGGTGTTGGGGGGGCAGGGTCCGACGGTGACGCAGCAGGCAGAGCGGCAACGCCAGAGAGAAGAAAGGGCAGCGGGAGAGAGTAGTACAAGAGGACCAGTGTTGAAGAAGAGAAGACGGAAGAGACGAGGCGGATGTCAGACCTAGCGCTGATGAGGAAGATGCACAGGTGCCCGTGCGCCAACCTCGATCGCGCCGTGGAAAGGAGGTCGCCGGTGGTGGTGGCTCTAAAGAGACGGGTACCGGAACTGAGCGACGGAGCTCTGTGAACCCGCGACCGGGTGCAAGAGGCGGTGACGTCGTTGCGAAAGAGGACGCCTCGTCTACCCCCATCCGGACACTGCTTGCCATCATCGAAGAAGCAAGCGCATACGGCTTTTCCGTGATCATCGCCAGATTCATCGGCATCGTCGTCTGCCAGCCCGGCGCCTCCTTTTCGACCATCGTCAGCTTCGCCACCACCCACAACGCGCGCCACACGCCCACAGAGGACATCCGCTGCCTCGCGGCGTGGTGCATTCGCAGCCTCGCCAAAGCCTTGGCATGCATTCGTCACAAGCAGCTCCACGTGCCCGATGTGCCGCAGCCTGAAATGTGCGTCGGTGGGGAAGGGAGGGGAGGGAGATGGGCGCTCGTGTGGCTGGAAGCGCTTTTGCAGCCTTTTCCCGTGTACCGCGTACTCACCCTCCACCGTGCTCTTCCGCTAGAGCGAACACAGGGTGAGAGCAACGCGAAATTAGCGCTCTAAAAGAAAAAAAAAGACAGCTGGAAGGGGTCGACCTCCGTCAGTCGTCCTTGATCTACTTGTTGCTTCGCCCCCTACCCCTCACCCGCCCCTCGGTGGCAACAACGCAAGAAAGCGGGACGGTTTGCATCACAAGACAAAAAAATATGTATGCACATGTATATGTATATATTGGACAGCAGTGCAGCGGGAAAAGAAGTGTCTGCTGGAGAGCAGTGCATGAACGCAAGCGCGCCCTCACAGCGGATTACGCGGGAGGATGGGGAAAGGGCGCCTTGAGCGCCCCAAAACATCAACCGTAGGAGCCCACGCACCCTCAAAGGAGCACATGGGAACAGGTCCCTCTGCCTTGACCGATCACGCTCGACAAACCCTTCCGGTGGTTCGCGCCTTCGCGTAAAAAGCCGGAAAGAGACTGTCCCCCCCCCCCCTCCGCGGCATCCCGCAGCAAGCGGCGTTGAACGAAGCAGCAACAGCGTAGGGAGAGGGGGTGGGGTCACCGTGGATACCCACCTCTCCATTCCTCTTTTCGACTCTGTCTTTGGTGTCTAGGGCATCTCCACACCCCCGTTTGATGACGCTGTACATCAGCCACTTTTGCGTAGACGCAACACGGAGCTTGCAGATAACGCACACATCGCCCGACTGCCCACGCTTCGGCAAGCACACACGCACATGGAAGTGGAAGAGCGAAAAAGGGCAAGACGTGTCGGCAAGTTCCAAAGGGAGATGCGAAACGGAAAGGCGAAAGCGAAGCGCACACAAGTGCGCGGATGTCATGGGAGCCGGGCACCTGCAACACACATGCATGTACAATGTGCGAGCAAAGGCAAACTCTGCATAGCGCTGCGCTCTCCTATCCTCCTGAAGTCTGCCTTCTCGCCAGATTCTTTACACACATCAACTCTTCGAGGGGATCATGAGAGCAGCTCCGGCCCGTCGTAGCGTGGGTACGACGTCCAGTCGAGCGCAGTCGTCCCGTTCATCACACGCCTACACGCACCTTCCAGATGGGCAAGCTCGAGCTCGCGCTGCGCCACCAGGATGCTCTGCATTGCCTGAGCCATCTCCTGTCGCTCGCCAAGTTCCCATTCCTGCAAGTCGGCACGGTTCTCCCACTCCCACAGCCTCAGCTGATTCTCTTCGGCATTGACAGGGCCGGCTGCGGCAGTGAGACTCCCATTGAGGGTCTCCGTCGATTGGCCTACAGGCAGCACCGACACCGTTGTTCCTGCCCTGTACCGATAGGTGTACCGCGGAGGACGCGGCTCTGTAGGACCTGCATTGTTGCTTTTTCGTGCGTCCTCTCGCCACCACTCTTCCGCCAACTCGTCAGCACACACGATGCAGAGCTCCGCCCACTCGCTATTCGCCAGCGCACATATTGAGCCGCGCCTGTATCGCTCTTCTCGTAGCAGCGCACAGCGCTGACCGTACTGACGCTGCTTCTCAGAGCCTTGTGCTGCGAAGCTGGAGCAGGACAGGGTCGTGGTTGATGATCCCACGCGCCCATGGTAAGTGTGATGGATGTGAGACATGATTGATGCCCCCCTCCTCCAGCCACCTCGAACATGATGAAAGAACCGTGCAGCAGAGACCACGCGCTCGGCGAAGCCACGGTAAAATAAACGCACAAAAAGAAAAAAGGAAGGACGAGAAGGTGAAAGATGAAGGAGAAGGCAAGAGAGCGCATGGGTCACACGAATCGATGGTGACGCAAGGCGTCAGGAGACGGGCATCGGCGTAGTGTGTGTCCGCCGGACCGCTAACCTTCCGGTGATACGGAGAAGCAGAAGAAAACAAAAGAGAAAGACACGCCGACACTTCCACGTGTCAGAAAAACCATGCGTCCTGAAACGCACTCGTGTTTCGCATTACTGTCAGGTGTCTTGGGGTTGTGCGTCCTTGCTGCGTGTCTGCTCGGCTCTTTGGGCCGTGGTGAGAGGGAGGGAGGGGTGTGTGTAACGGTCACGCAAAACGAAGCAACCGGCGCGCAGACGCAGCGGGGGGAGGGGTCTGGTGAGTCAACATCAGAAGCAGATAAGTGCGCGGGTGCCATCACAAAAGGAGAGGAGGGCGATAAACACAACATATGCCAGCGTGCAGCAAGACAGTACTAACAACCACGCACACAAGAAAGACGCAGGCGACGGGGGGGAGGGCAGGGGCAACTGCCTCTACAGAACCTAAAGAGAGGAAGAGAAGGAACGGCAACCAGACGAGGGGACAGGCGCGGACCTCGAGCTCTCGAAGGCCGTTCCCCACCTGCATCGATTCCACCGCCAACCAGAGGCACAGAGAGAAGCAGAGAGGGCGAACAATGAGCCGACAGGCAAAAAATGGACGAAAACAGACAAAAAAACCGAAAACAACAACAAAAGAAAAGGACGCGAGAAATGAGCGGGCTGGAAGCATCACGACAGCACGCCGACGCGCCAGTGCACACACCACACACACACACATAGACATTCACACACAGAAGGGGAGGAGCGCGGGAAGCATTACGGCGACAGTGCAAGTGGTTGAGGGAGCGGTGCGAAGCCAGCGCGCTCACAAGGTGCGAGTAAACGAGAAGGAAAGGAAGGCATAAAGAAGCGCGCGTACTCTCGAGAACAACAGGTGACGTGATACAGGCACAGTGATGAGTCTAAAGGCGGTGGAGAACAACAGAAGAGAAGGGGCGACGTCAGTGCCGACAAGCACACAAAGAAGACACCGTGCACGTGTGTGGGGGGATGCAAGAGACCGCACGCAACATTGCTTTCTTTCGGCGCGTTCATTCGGCCATACAGCACGAGTCAGACTCCTCTAGAGCCTCGGCCCGTCACAGGCCCCCCATCGCGTGGTGCGAAGCACCGGTGGACACGCGCGTCGCAGCAATGGGCCAGCTCCGTCATGCGAGAGCACGGCCCCCTGCCCCAGCCTCCACCCGCCCCCGCTCTGCAGGCCGCCTCACAGCCGCTCCCCCATCATGCAGGTCACCACCCCTGGCGCATCCCTCGCGAGCTGGCTCAGGCTCCCCCCACCACACCAGTAGGCAGTGTGAGGGCCGGAGGGTGGGATGCGTTTCCAGTCGCGCGGACGCTCTGCCCAACTGTAGGGATGGCACAAGCTGTGTGTACTGACGCAGGTCGCTCCGACGCCACGCCGTCCAGGACCTCACCGCCGACACCAGCAGCGACACATCGCTCTCACATGCCCGCGTCGTAGGCGTCCGACCCTGACACCACCAGAAACTGGTTGGGCATCTGGCAGGGAAAGAGAGGAGGCGCTGCTTGGCTTACCCACAGAGTTGGGTAGTGGGCGTTGCGAAACCGCGCACTATGAGGACTCCCCCCCCCCCCGTTATCGGGGTCTAAGCACAATACTTGAAAACAAAACCGAAGGGCGAGCCGGAAAGCCGTGAAAGAGAGTCTCGGAACGTGCTGGTGTCTGAAGTCACGTTGATGATGATACTCGACTATCCAGTCGTCGCCGGTTTTTGTTGTTGTTTTAGCGGTTGCGAAGAGGATATTTAGCATGTGTTTCAGCGAAAAACAAGTGCAGAGGGAAGTGGGTGCTGCCATACATACACGCATGCACGGGGGCATCGCACGCAGAGCAGCCGTTGAACCCTTCCTCTCGCCTCATTCTCTGCACGAGTGTGCATCCCCAGGAGTATCGGTCGTACATGTTCGAGTTTCTCGACACACTCACACGCCCCCCCCCCCCCCCGCCCTCCTCAGCAAGGTCTCTCATTCGCGTTTGGTTGTGGCACCGACGAGAGCAGCTCGCGGGTGCGCTCTCGCAGCGAGAGACTGCTTAACACGACAGGGCTTGAGTTGTCAAAGGACACATTCGAGCCACTCATGACGGAGGTGTCGTCCGATGGCGAGAACGGAATGCCACTTCTCTCGCTAGCCTTCATCTCCGAGAGGCGAGCGCGTGCCGTCTCCAGCTCTTCCTTCATCTTCGAGGCACGGGCGCGGTCGAGGAACGTCGCCTCCTGCACCGCATGTAGCTTCGCTGTCAGCACGGCGCACTGCTTCTCTGTCGCGGAAGTCCGCTGCATAGCGGCGGCCTGCTCCAGGAGCAGCTGGTTGAGTTTGCGCTCGAGAGCCGCCACGGCGTGGTGAGTCTCGGAGGAGTGCGAGGAGCGTGGCGTGAGGTCGGCAGAGCGGGGAGTCGTCGATGCGCTCAGGCGGCCGCTGGTGCTGCTTGTGTTGCCGCGAGACGCGTTCACAGTGACACCATCCTTGGGCTTCTTCTGAGCAGTTACGGCGGGCGAGAGGACGAGGGGCAGTGGAAGGCCGGCGTCGGTGTGCGCATCCTCTCGCAGAGACTTCTCGGCTGGCAGCATGCTGTGGTTGTCACCAAGAGGCACGCCCGTCCTCAGCAATGGCGTGGAAGTGTGGGGCGCTGCCGTTGTCGGTAGCGGCACGTCCAAGTGCTTCTCCACGGGCACGGTATTCGCCTCGGCCGGGCTCGGCTGTGAGTGGATGGTGACAGAGGACTCAGTGCTAGAGCCGACCCCGCGGCCGCGCAGCATGTTGAGGCGTGTGACGAGCACATCCAAGTACTTCTGCCGCTCCGCCATGAGCTCCTGCTCCACCGCCGTCTTCTTACGCGCCATGTCGAGCAGTTTTCGCTGCAGGTTCATCAATAGATACTCTTGCCGCTCCTCCAACGCATTCTCGACCTCTGTTTGCTGACTGCGCATCTCCTTGATCCGCCCGCTCAGCGACTCTGCCTCGCTCTCCTCTTCCTTCAACAAAGTCTGGTATCGCTGCACCTCTTTTTCCGCGCCATCGAGGCGGCGGAACAGCTGGTTCGACACCTGCTCCTCCTTCATCTCAGCGTTCAGCACCGCGCGGACCGACTCCTCGCGCAGAGTCTCGATCTTCCTGATAAGATGCGACTCCTCCACCGTCAAAGAGTAGCTGGTGCTCTTGAGCGACACGTACTCGCGCCGCAGCCGCTCCATGGACATCTCATGCACCGGCGCCGGTGTGTCGATGCGAGAGGCGGCCATCGTAGACATGGCTCGTAGCCCAGCGAAAACGGTCAAGGGGGAAGGTATCTAGGAATTCGCAACAAAAAAGGATCCCACCGGCAGCAAGCTGAAGGACAGGAAAAAAAACGTACAGCACTCAAGGGCAGTAGCAGAGCTGAGATAGGGGGAGGGGGAGGGGGTGTCCGCAAACAACCGTGGAGCAGACAGAAACAAGAGAAGAGGCAAAAACGTGAAAAAAGAGACAGAGAATTGGTATCAACGAGAACAAATAATAATAAGACTAAAAAGTGCACGTGCTCATTACAGCGTTGCGTTGCAGTGTATGTAACGCGCGCATAAGCGAACGTGCGACAGCGTTACCGCGAACTGTGCGTGTATATGCGCGTTCCTTTTCCTTGTGTGTGTGTGGGGGGGGGGGGGGGGCGAGTGTGTTCGCGTGCGCCTTGGATTGCCGTTTGCAGTTGCTGTCTACACGTGGAGATCGTGATATGGTGAAACGAGCATAAACAACGCAAGAAAAAAAAGAAAAAAGGCCCTTCAATGCAAGAGGTGGGGAGACACTTGTGTTACGCTCTTTTTTTTTGGTCAGGGTTCCTCCTCCATGCCTTGTCAGTTTTTACATGTGCTGGTGAGCTTGTTGCGGTGGTGTTTCCTCTGTTTTTTTTTGTGTGTGTGTGGAGGGGGGGGGGGCGTTTTCGTTTTTGAGGGGAGGGGTTGGGTGAAGCGGCTCTAATACACGCCCCCCTGTAGCTCGCAGACCAACGGGAACAAGAATGGCAAACAGAGAAAGCGAAGAAGCACAGGTAGGTGGCAAAAAAAAAAAAAAAGACAGCTTCGAAGAGGGGGGCGAGAGCACGCGACAAGAAGAGAGTCCCGCCCTTCAAATCGACACCAAATGAGGGCGAGGAAGATGGCAGGCAAACTAAAAAGGGACGGGATATGGAGGATGGCGGCCGTTTATCTAATCTTGTGTGTTTCTGTGTTTTCGTGGTGCAGCGAGCACCCGAAAAATTAGAGCGAGAGAGTGCGAGAGAGCAGCGGATATCGAGCAAGCGAGACAAGCATGAGAGGGCGGTGGTGCGCGTTTTATTCAGAGGTCCGCAGGGTTTTTTTTTTTTTTTGCGTGAGTGCGTGAAAGGGAGGCAAAGCCGCGCAGAGGAAAGGCGAGACGAAGAAGGAAAATAAAAAATGTGACAGTCAACGGGTATGAGAGAGAGAAGGTGGACAATGTCTAGTAAGATAAGACTAGCACGACTTGCAAGCCATAAAAGCCCCCGTCGCACGTCCACCCATCCCTTCCCTTTTAGTCCGCGCACGTAGTGCAAACACCTCTCGTCTAGCAGAGGATGCGTTTCACTCGCGTAGGTGAGGGGCAGAAGAGGGCGACTACCCATTGGCTGCGCACGAGTGAACGCGTGGCCTCTTTTGGCAGCACCAGCAACAGCAGCTGTAGGCGATGACAAGACGGTGCACACTTCTTTTTTTTTGCTTGTTGGCTGCGGTTGTAGCTGAGTTGCAGCCTCAGCGCTTCTCCGTTTCCTTCGCTTCCGGCATAATGCAACTTCGATAAGCACCATCTATGGCAGTGCAAAATTAGATTCGAACGCGCGACATCCTATCAAACGCCGGGTGAACGAAAGCTGGAAAGTCCCGTTAATGCACGAGGAAAGAATGGGAAGGCCGGAGACGCCGAAGGGGAGCAGAGCTTCCGGAGCAACGCCCTAAGGTGCTCTGTTTGGTGGTGTGTGTGTCTGCGCCTCGCTTCCTCTCCACAACAAACGTGGGGGAGGGGCGCAGCAGCAGCAGCTCATGACGTCTCCGACATTCGGGTGTCTTGTGCGCCCTCTTCGTCAAAAACGCAGGGTTGCCTGGCGCAAACCAGCCCCAGGCTGCGGGTGAACAGCCGATCGGTGCGCGGCTGCACCGAGCACGCCCACGTGCGCCGTCTTGGACCGCGCCGACGCCGGCGGTGATTCGCCGAGGTTCTGCAGCGCATTCCTCCCTGGGCGTCCGTGCGCGGATCGGCTGCGCACGGACGGATCTCCGTGTCGCCTCGTGCCGCTACTGCTGCCCGGGGTCGCGGCCGAGTGTACGCTGCTGCCAACCACAATAGAGCTTCCAGCCCCGAGCGCGTTGGAGGAAGAGGCGGCCACCGGCGGCACCACCTCCGCCAAGAAAGAAAAGCGGTCGAGCAACTGCGCCACGCGGGCGATATCCTCATAGGTGACGGTCTTGCGATGTCGCCTGGTTGCTTCTCCCGCTGCCAGAGCGACAAGATCACGCGTCAGGAGCGCCACCGCCTCCGACACCGCCGATATGGCATCCTTTGAGATGATGGAGGAGCTGCCCTCGTACTTTAGCAGCTCCTTTACACGGCTGTGCGCGAAGGCGTTCACGTAGTTGGGAACGTCGCTCGCGCCGCCGTGGCGCGTGCCCGAGCGCGTCTGTGGTGGGGCATCGGTGTTGTCAGCCTCTTCCTCGTCGTCGTCGTCAACGTCCTGTTCGTCCTCTTCGCGCCAGTCGTCGACATCCTCGGCATCCATTTCCGTAAGATATGCGTCTCGACCACTGCCGGCGTTCGCCTGTGCCTCCTCGTCGGGAGAGGCAGACGAGTGCGCAGGCAGACCGTGACTCCCACGCAGTGCGACACCCTCAGCTGTGTCGTCCTCGACGGCGTGTGCGGCTGAACGCTCGCCGCTGTCCCGCGCCTGACTTCCGCTGCCGCCATCCTGCCTTGAAAGGGGCAGAGCATGGTCCTCTTCAGCGGCGCTGTCGTCTTCGCCGACCTGCGACGCCAGCGATGACGAAAGCGGTGAGGCGGACGGCGCATATGTAGCCAAGCGCGGCACAAGATAGGAAGCCAGCTCCTCCTCTCCCTCGTCCGGGTCCAGCGTCGCTCCAAGGGCGCCGTCGCACGCGACCCCTTCCATGTCGCCTTCAGCAGACATCTTGTTCTATGAATAGGTGGAATAGATCGATGCTCAACAGGAAAGGGAAGGGTGGCGTGCGCCTCGGGGGTTTGCCTGTGTGCAGTGGTGTTCGACTCTGGCAGAATGCCTGCATCGTGAACGTAGCAACGTCGATGAAGGGAGCGCGTGGTGAAGCACAAGTTGAAAGCAAAAAGGAGAAAGGGGTGCAATAGGTGAACTAAGAGACGGAGAGGTCGGAAGTCCTGTCCAACACACTCCTCCATGTGCGCCTCCGCCCCGACCACCCACCTACCCTCCCGCATCGCGACCTGTCGAGCAAGAAGGCTCAACGGGCTATTCTGCCCAGTACGTGCGGTACATACGCACGGGGTGGGGGGAAGGGGGGGGGGTGAACGACAGAGAAAAGACCTCCCAGCGCGCGCACTCGGGGCTGCAATAGCCTCCGGTGCCAGCGTGACACGGAACTTCAGTGGAGGCGCGAACACGAAGACACATCGGAGAGGAAGTGCCCGAAGAAGGGGACGGAGTGGGAAAGACGCACCACGAAGGCCCACAAGCGAAAACGAGCGAGAGCCTCTCCCGCCACCGACACAGGCGTCGCGTTTCGTGCGTGCTGGATTGTGTCGGTGCCGGTAATGGCCCGCAGGAGTCTTCACCCAATGTTGTTCTTATCAAGCGGTTTGACGGCTTGTACGGCACTGCCTCCCGCACCCGGACACGCTCCACAGTCGCGTGCACCCCCGCGCAGGCGAAGAGAGAAGAGTGAAAAGACGAGAGAAGAGAGAAGACACGAAGAGCATGCGCGAACGGGGGAAAAAACGCAAACAAGAAAGGAGGGCACAACAACAACACCCGCGCACAGACAGAGAGAGAGAGAGAGAGAGTCCACTACAACAAGGCGCTTCGACCAAAACACGAGAGAGGAAAAAAACGTTCGAAAACAAGAACAGCAACAACACAAAACGACTGTTCGAGGGACAAGACACTGTGCCAAGAGGCACACCTTCCTTGGCACCTACACATACACCTACCAGCCACCTGGACGTGTATACATGTGCGTATATCACCCACGCTCCAGAGAGAAGGAGAGGATCACACGCCAACACCAAGACGACGCACGCAAAACAAAAAAAAAAAGACAAAACTCGGACGAACATTCACAAGCATGCACAAGCACGCACACACACACACACACACAGAGAAGGCCGCCCCTCTAGAAGATGACGGCACAGGTGTCCATCTTCGTTCGGAGCACAGCTATACAATACAGTCGGAAGCGCACACGCGCATTGAGCAGTACACACCACATCGGATATATATATATATAACATGGAAGCAAGGGACAAAGGGAGCAGAGAAAAGTGAGTGGCAGAAGAAGCAGAGAGATGAGAAAACAAAACAATGATGGAGCATTCACACCAGGAACCAGCAAGCGCCCCGCACCAACTCACATGACAACAGTATCCGTCAAGTACGGTTATCCACTAAGCGCGTGACCGGCGGGCAGGAGAGGAGATAACAATTCCGCTCTCAAAGGTCATTCATGTCCATTTCCTTATTCGCGAATTGTTATTTCGCTTCTGCTGATGCTGCGAAGAGACGAAAACACAAAGGCGCCGACCAAGTTTAGGCAAAGAAACTAAAAAGGAGAACATAACACACACACACATATATAAAAAGGGGAAAAGCGGATGTGAGGATGAGCACGCCTGCCCAGGGCTACTCATGTTATTCAAACGCAGTCTCCCTCGCCACTACGCATGACCGACGCGCATCCCCTTGCCCACATGAACGCGATGGCACACCGCCACTACACGCATGTATGATCCTCGGCTGCAGCAGGAGAACAAAGCACAGGCATACGATAGTCGCAATGTTTTTCTTTTTTTTAGCTAGAATGATGAAAGGATGGCATCCAAAACATTCAACAACAAAAAAGCCGCAGCGGCAATGATGAGAAGAGTTCTTCGAGAACACCTCTGGCGTTTCACTTGTTGTGAGTTTCTTTCTTTTTTCGTTTCTATCCCTCTTGGTCTCGCTTGGACGCCCATCTTTCTCGAGTCCCATTACCGACGACGCTTCTCTTCACAACCACGACGTCTCGGTTAAAGCAGAGAAGAACACACGCAGACACACACACACACACACACACATACACACACAGTACAAAGCAAGAGGAAGAGAGAATGGTTGAGGGCACATTTTCAGCTGCAGCAAGCACGACGACGACGACGACGACGACGAACAACAACACACACACACAAACAAAAAAAAGGGAAAGACACAAAATCAGCGTATCAGAGGGAGGAGGGTCATAAGAGAGGGGGAGCGAAAGTGGAGAAGCGCGGTCGAACAGGAAGTGATACAGCGAAAGAACAAAGAAGCATGCGCTGTACGTGTCGGTGGAAATAAGAACAAACAACAACAACGAAAAAAAAAAAAGACGCTCGCGCGTACTGATGAAAGGGGGGAGGTGGCGGCGGTGTAGGAGGAGGAGGTGGAGGTGGAGGTGGAGGTAGAGGTGGAGATCAAGAATAGGAACAACAAAACGAAGGCAAGAAATGAGCACAGCGCATGACGAATTTTTTTCTGGCGATCGCTAAGCGCTGCCTGCTTACCTGCCTCTCGTCGAAAGAGAGAGAAGTGGAGAAACCAGAAGAAAGGTGAAGCGGTTCGCGAATCCTGCAGCACCCGACCTAGCAGCGGTGTCGAAGGAGAGAAAGAGGGGTCGGGGTGAAAGAGAGGCATAGGAGTATTGAACGTAAAATGACAATCACGCGATGAAAAAGAAACCATTCAAGCGATGACGAAGGCGCAGGCCTGTGAGTAAAACACAACGAGCGAATCCACGTGGAGAGCCGAAGACATCAAATAGAGTGACGGAAGAAGACGGAATAAGGACCAGAGAAGCGCCCAGGAAACGAAGAACTGCATCCGCATCCACGGTGCGCAAGTAATCTTAACGAGAAGGCACGGAAAAAGAAAAGCACCTACCACATTATAGAGACGACAAGAAAAAAGAACGGGTTGCATAGTCGAAAGGAAGATGGTGGTGCATTACAGAAATAACAGAAAAAAAAAGGCTTGCAGAGCAAGCAACAAGTGACGGAGCGGACGCTCCGTTGCACGGCGTACTGTCGCGTTGACGTGCGTTCCTTCGCACAGGGACTCCGGGCAGGTCTGTTTTTCGTCGCGCCTTGTCTTCCGCTGGTTCAAAACTCCTTCATGCGCATTCTCTTTAGCCCGTGCGTACGCTTTCAGAGTTTACAAAACTCACCTTTTTCATAGAGAGAGATCTCCATCTTCTCGTGATGCCGGGCGTGGGGTGGGTGCGCAGAGTCTGCTTCGCAGACTCTCATTCGACCCGCGTTCACGAGAGAGCGAGTCTGCATGTGCTTGCGCTGCACCGAAGCACGTGGTTTTCTCTGCATCTCTCCTCCTCGTTTCTTTTTCACTACAACGGTCGCCTTGGTTCGCATCACGTCGAGCCGCTTCAGCGCACCTCGACTGAACGTAGAGGCGTCCATAGACAAAAAAACGATGGCGGGCTGTTCGGTCAGTCGACTGCAGGGAAGGGCAGATGTTGAAGAGACGCAAGAAGGAGAAGATACAACAAAAACGGAATTCACAAGCGTCGGCAGAGAGAAAAAAAGGCGGGCAATGGGGAATAGTTAGGCAGGGGCAGCGCAACAGGGAAGCAAGAGAATCTGTACAAGAAACGAGGAGAGCGGCCGTGGGCCGTAAAACGAAGATGAGTGCAGACTCACGAATAGGCGCGCTTGCTTGCTGTATTGCATGCGAAGTGGCGCTTAAGAAGGAGAGAAAACGAGAGAGAACCCACGAAGAGAGCGGTGAACACACAATGGCGCACACCTCGAACATGCACGTCGCGTTTGCGGCCGACTTTGCGCTCTGGGCTCTCCTCTCTTTTTCCATCCCCAGATGCCACAGATTGAAGTTGCTGATTCCAAATCTGCACGGCATTCATCGCCGACCCAAGGCGAGCAGCCATCCAATCGCTACAAACGAGGAGGCCTCTCATCCGTCGATGCGGGGTCGGCGACCCTCATTCTCCGCTGCTCTGTTCGGCACTGTTCCTCTCACAGGAAAGGATGTCGACCCACGCAACCAAAAAAAGGCGGCTAACCTCTACCCTCTCTGTCTTCACGAAACATATTCATTGCCTATTGGGGCTCCCTTTCTCTCGGGCTTCACCACGGGCTCTTCACGACTCCATTGGCCTACTCGAAAAGAAAAACGAGAAGGCACAAAGACAGCGAGAGCGTGGAGAGATCTGAGGGGGAGGAGGCACACGAAGGGGCCATCAGGTGATTATGTGTCTCTGTGGGTGTGTTCGGTATACGCACGTGTACAGCTGAGAACAACAGAGGTGGTATGCATGCATATAGAGAGCTTGATATCAGGCACGAGAGAGAAAGAAAGCGGAAGAGGGGAAGGAGGGGAGGGGGGGGGGCATCAGCACGAGAGCCTTGACCTTCACCCTCGCCCCCATGCCGAGTACACAGAAAAGGAACACACGACAAACAAAGGAGACGCGTAGCAGCACACCCACGAACGAGGCGGGCGCAAGCAACGAAGAGGAAGAGAAAAACAAACAAAAAAATTACCGGACAACAGCAGCAACGGCGAAGCGCAAGCTGCACACACGCGCAGCACAATTTCAACAACGGGAATGTCAAAGAAAAAAAAACTCGAAGAAGCAACTTCACACAGACGTGCACGACTGAAAAAAAAAACGCATTTTATCGATATATACATGACAAAACATGTTACGCGCATCCGCACGCGCAACAAGAACCAAAAGCAAGAGAGAAAACAGAAGAGGCAGAAAACGAAAAAGGAAAGGAGGGATACAAGTGCAGCGGCTGCGCGGCGGAGGATGACCCAAAGCCTCTTCCGTTCACTGGTTGCCTGCGTCGGTGTTCGTGTACGCGTGAAAGGAGAGAGAGAGTCGCACGGCGGGTGGAGAACAACAAGAAATGAAGAGGTCCACACACACGACAAAACAACCAGCCATCGCATCATGCACACGTCCACGCACGCTCACCACAACCAAGACAAAGTCCACATGAGCGCAAGGCTCCGAGGACACAAAGATGAGCACACACCTGAGCTCAGCATCCACGCATTCCAGGCACCAAAAAAAAAATTTGCACGCTCAAAAAAAACCACAGGACATACGCTTCCACCACAGCCGATACAAAAAAAAAAAAAAACATTTCCTGTCATCCCTGATACCAGCACACACGCAACCAAAACGAATGAAAAAGAAAAGCAGCGTTCAATCCAGAGGTCACTGGAAAGCACATCCATAAACACACACACACATCCGTCACAGAGCGCATCCACGTCTGATACGCTTTCAAGCGGACTGAAACACAACATAAAAGAAGCAAAAAAGCAGCAAAGAAACGCAAAAAAAAGGACAAAGCTTTCCACTAGAAATCGCTCGACCACGAAAAAAAAACCGCAAAACATGCACGCATGCACCCGTACTTCGCCTACCCCTGCCGCGCCACGGCTCCGCCCTCGTCGTCAAGGGCGAACCGCCCTGCCGCTGCATCGGGCCACGTGACTAATGACCTCTCCTTCTCCTTCCTCGCCCCTTCCTCGCATGCGTGCCGCGCCATCGGCGCCACACGGACCCGGGCGTGGACAGCATGGCGTCATCCACGCCGGCCGCGCCCACGCTCCGGCTCGAGGGCAGGAAGCGGCGGCGTCTGCCGTGCGGGCAGCACGGGATGTTCTTCTATGTGCGTGCCGGGTGGGCTCAAGGAGGACGCTGCCCAGACTCACGCCAGGGCCCTCCGAGACCCTGCGCACTCTCCCTGCATGCCATGCCTCGCCCTCACCCGCTTCAGGCCGCGGCATGCCGCGGCGCAGCTGCGGCGCCTCTCCACACGGGAGTCTGGAGGGCTCGATGGCGCTGACCGGTGCTCTCCTCCCCCACGCTTCCGGCACCTGAGCCGCATCAGCCCACCCCGGCCGGACGCAGGAGATGCCGCATATTCCGCTCACACGCACCCGGGGGCTGAGCCCTGCTCACCTCCCGCACACCTTGCTCGGAGCACGGCACACCATGCCAGCTGCCCACGACAGCGCCTGCGCACAGCGCTCGCACTTGTGCATGCCTGGGAGGGGAGGGGGCCTGCTGCCGCGCGGCAGCGTTGCCCGTGGGAGCGCGCTGTCCACATCGTCCCTTTCCGCCGACGCAGCGGGGGGTGGGTGCGTGCCTGGGCCGCATGCCCCCATGTGCCGCGGCAGGGGGCGCGCTGCTGTGCGTCGGGGACAGCAAGGGGCACCCCACCTGGTCCTCGACCCGCACCTCTTTCACAGGCGTGGCTGCGTCAAGCGCAAGGGTCCACCCCAAGAGCCCCACCGATACGCATGCGCCCGCGCACACAGAGAGCTCACAGCCCGCCGTTCCCAGGCCAGCGGACGGAGGATGTGGGGAGCGGCGATAGGCACACGACGGCGGAAGCCCGTGCAGCGCGAGTGAGGTGCGTGCAATGGCATCCCTGCGCGCAAGACCATTGCGTGAAACGCGGTCTGCCTCGAGCGTCCGGCGGCCCGCCGATCTCGCGTGGCACACCGGGTACGACACCGGGTCGCACGTTCTCATGGCAAAAACAGGCGCACGCCGCCGGCCACAGCAGCGCCGGCACACGTGCCCAGGTCCGTCGCACCAAGCCGTCCTCCACGGTGATGGGGCCCGTGTCGGGTGCCATGAGGGCGGGAGAGCGACCCCGCAACAAGGGCGACCACACGCGCTTCTCTGCGCCGTGGCTGGTCACGTCACCCTCGCAGCAGGTCCGGCGCCAGCACCCCTGCTCCACGCCCCGCGCGCGGTCGCGGGACGCAGTGGGGTGGGGAGGGAGGGACGCCGCTCCAGAGAAGGGAGGAATGAGAGTAAGCAAGACAAAAGAACATCGAAAGAGGGACGAAAACCACACACAAATCGAGAAAAAAAAAAAACAGACGAGGTGTGGGAGAAGAGTCCTAACATAAGAGGAGGAGGGGGAGGGAGGGATGGGCGGTTGGGGATGTGGAACGGAGGGGCGCCCAGGCATACGACACAAATGAGCGAAAAAAAAAAGAAACGACGTCGGCTCGAGGGAAAGCCTGCACCAATAGGGAAAGGAGTCGCCGCGGAGAAGGAAGGCAAACATGAAAAAGGAGAAGACTCGGGTGTGCCAGGAAGGAGGCCGTGTGTGTGTGTGTGTGTGCATTATCATCGCCATCTGAACCCATACACACACACACACACACGCGGAGAGCCCAGTTGGGGGTAGTTTTGTGTTCCCCTTTCCTGTGTCTTTACGTCCCTGCTCCCAACACATCTACGGATACAGGTAAGACGATAATGGAAAGGGCGTATCAAAGGGCCAAACGCGCCACCGTTGGCACGGCGGCGGCAAGGGCTGGAGTCCTGGAGGCCATCAGCGTCGCCGACCGACCAAGCAAGTGAGATTCGAGGAGGCAAGCAAGGGTGGCAAGCAAAAAAAAAAACGAAAAAAAAAAAACGAAAAAAGACTCCAGTTGCAGCGTGCCTCGCTTACGCCGCAGCGCCTTGTGAAGCGACACGCCGGGCTCTTTCCCAGCCCAGTCAGTACGGCAGCGAAGCGCATGTACATATTTTGCTTTCCACCTTTTGATTGCGCTCCATCAGCGTTGCACTCGGTATGCTTTCTCTTTTACGTATTTGGACTTCCTCACGCTCGTCCGGCACACGGGTGCTGCTTGCGTCGCTGAAGTCCACACGCAAAACAAGCGCATGCAACACGTGCCCGTAAACTTTCAGCCTCACGCGCTAGCCAAGCGTCGGGGCAAACCACTGAGACGATGGGCACACGCACACGTCAAGAAAGCAGGCAAGGAGAAGCAAATAGAAAAGAACATGACAAGACCTGTCTTTACGGAAGAGAGAAAATGCACACGCACAAGCGCGGACGGGCGCACGCACCGAGGCACAAGCATCATGAAGCAGAGGCGAAGAGGCACACACACACACACACAAGCGACACTACGAGTGCGTTTCGTAGAGGATGTAGCGCCGGGCGAGACAAGGGAGAAACAAACGAAAAGCGATCAAAAACACGCGTCTTGTACGGTATAGGCGGGACCTCAGAAAGACCAGCCAGAGAAGAGCGGAAACAAACAAAAAAGAAGAAAGATGAAGAAACGGCGAGGAATGATGAGAGTCGAGACGTGTAGGGTGGCACTCACTTCCACGCTGCAAAGCCACACAAAACAGGGGGGGGGGGGGTAAAGAACGCATGCACTTAGAGCGTTCGCGAAGCAGAGAATGTAGAGCCCTAAACAAGAAGAGAAGCAAGTGGGAGAGACCCTTCAACTAAAAAAGAACGGTGCGGATGTTGCAGTCGCTTTCTCCCTCGACGATGTCAGGCAGGCTTGGAAGAGAAGAGGCCGGAGGAGGAGGACCGGAGGAGGAGGCGGACCAAACAAGCGAAAAAAAAAAGATCGTAAGACACGACAAAACTCGCTCAGCTGCCAAGAAAGAGGAAAAGAAGCAAACCGCCACGTTCGCTTCGCTGCCGGCTGCTCGGCGCCTATCTGGCCGCCCTGGGCTTCAACACGACGGGTGCCTCAGAGGTCTGCTGCTCGTGAAGCCAACGGGTCACCCTCTTCGGCACGGAGGCGGTGTTGTTTTGAGGGGAGGCGCCGCTCAGCAGCGGCTGCACATGCGGCGCACGACGCCGTAGCGAGGTGGAGTTGGGGGAAGACACCAACGACAGTTTGTACGACCGCCGGACGTCCTCGCCGCCTTCGCCTTCGCTGTCCGAGGCCTCGGCGATGGTGCCTGGCAACTGGACTGCGGACGGATTCTGCGTCTCGACGACAAACATCTGCGGGTGTTCCTCGGTGGCTTCGGCAGATTCGTCGCACTCCAGTGGCGCGTCGCCCTCCGATACGACTCCACAGCGGCAGGTGACGGAGTCGCTCATCGGCCCGCCCATGCCCTCTGAGTCGCTGTAGGACATGTCTTCGTTCGCCTCACTCATGTCGTCGCCCATGCCGTTTTTCATGGTGGTCTCCTGCAGAGTGTAGCCGGCGCGAGAGACGCACATGGTGCGATCGCGCTGACGCGGGCGATGGCAGTTGGGGCACATCGTCACCTTCTGCTGCGTCCACGGCAACCGCCACAGGTTCACCGTGCCGCCGTTCGCCGTGAAGCTCCCGCCTGATACGGTCGTTTCGCCGACCGCGAAGCTCCCGCTGCTCTGTATCTTATCAAAGAGAGAGCGTTGGTTATGGCGAGAGACACTACTGGCGAGGGCAGCGGTGTGCTGGTGGTGCCGCTCGAGATGGCAGCTGGCGTTGGAGAAAGAGTTAGCCAGACGTGCCGACTTGAAGGAGGCGGGACCCTGTGTCGGCCTCGATTGATTTGCAAAGCTCGAATTCGTCTTGAAAGATGTGGGCACTGGATCGCTGACCACCGTCATCGACACGCTCCGCATCAGCGGGCCACAGTCGTCGTCATCGGAGCTCGCCGCGGTCGACTTGCGCTTGACTTGGACGGAGGTGGAAACCTTGGAAGAGCTGTGGGACTGTCTGTCCCCGACCTCCACGTCACAGTGCAGCAGTGTTTTCTTCGACTTGCTGCCTGGCGTGAAAATCTTATGTAGAATGTTCATCGTACCTTGTGCGTGTGGAGTTTGGGGGGGGGGATAGAGAAAGAACGAAGACACAAAAAAGCTACTTAGAGTTCTCTTGACAGACCAACCCGCGAATGAGAACCCACAAACTAAAGAAAGGGTTCTATTAAGAGCGCTGCCAAGAGAGAGGTGGCAACAGTGCGGACCCTGTAACCAAGCAGCACAGGTGGTCGCGGGGAGAGACTTATCTGTTCGTGCGCGAGTGTTGCTACTTGACTACCACTCTAGACACGCAAGAGAAAAGAGAAAACACACACGAAATAAAAAAAAAGAAACGAGAAAATGAGCTACGCCGTCTTGTTTTTTTTTTTTTCCTTTTCAATCTCACAACTGTCCCGTGCGATGATGAAAAACTTTTTGCGGGCAGAAGCCTCGGTTCTGTCACAGCGCTTCGACGAACGAAGGAGGAAGCTCGGGGGGGGGGGGGGGCGAGTGAACGATACACAGACAGAGAGACACACAAACAACAACAAAAATGGACAGCAGAGAACAAGAATCGAAAAAAAAAGTGTGCAAGTAGAGGCACCCCTGGCCGGTACACACATATACACACCTGCTCTCTGCCTCGGTCGCTCCGTTGCGAAAGAGTTTCTGCGTGAAGGAGGGGAGGCGAGGGCAGGGGGTTTCGGGTGGCTAAGAGGCCCAAACAAACGAATTGCGATGGGATGTAGTGGGAAGCGACCGGAGTAGAGGCTTTCTTGCCCTTTGTCTTTCAAGTCTAACCCTCCTCGGCTCCGCTACTGGTGCAGGTGCTCACCACGTGGCAACTGAACACACAGAAAAAGAAAAAAAAGCACAGGGAAGGAGAAAAGAGCGCGTCAGAGCCGAGGTGCACGAGCTCGATAGCAATTCTGAAAGGTGAAGGTAGCGGACCCGTATAAACCTAACACTAAATCGAGGGTGCGCTTTCCGTTGTGGGTGCGAAAGCAGACCGCTCGGGAAAGCGGAGGGACCGAGAGAGCAAGAGAAAGGGACGAGGCAAACACACCGCACAGAGAAACCGAAAAAAACAACAGGACACAAAAGACAAAGTCTTCTGGCTAAATGTGAGAGGTAAACACACGCGCTTGCCCCACTCGCGTGAGGAGGTGGTGCGTGTGTGTGTGTGTGTGTGTTTGAGAGTGTGGGGGAGAGAGGATCGCTCCTAACGGCGTTCGGCCTCTTCCACGAGTGCGGTCACTGGTGCTGCGAACTGTAAAATCGTGCAAAGCCGAGAGAAGCGCACGAAACAAAGAAACGAAAAGGAAAGGGCTCCGCTAAGGTGATGCCTGTGTGCTCTGTGTGTGCTCTGCGTGTGTGTGTGTGTACATATATATGATATGGAGGAGGGGAGGCAGACGTAATCGCGTCAACTCGATTGGGAGAACCGTCTTTGACACGCTCGACGAGAACACGACGAGGGCAAAACCGTGCAGCAGCAGCGGCGTGTATGAATTAGAAAAGAGTGAGAGGGCGACGGCGAGGAAGGCACCACAAAACAGTCTGTCTTCTTCTCCTCATAAACGTATGCGTGGCTTGCGAATGTGTGAGATGATGTTGTTTCGGCTAGCTTTCGTTGCGCAAGTGGTTAGACTCCTAGTATCGAGGAACTCCTTGTGCCTCTGTCAGCTGTGCCAGCGTGTGTGTCGGAGGAGGAGGGGAGGGGGGTGTCTCCGCGAATACCTACCCAGGATACAGATGCAAACAAAGGGGTGGACCACAAAAAACGTTGAGCGGCACAACCCTGACGAAGGCGACGCCGTTCTGTCAAGTTTTACCCCGTGCGCGGTAAGAGGGGCTACAGGGGAAAGACTCAAGCGGGGCAAAAAAAAAGATTAGGTTAACCCTCGCCCACGATCACCTGCGGAGAAAAGGAAGACACGGGCCGCACTTCACTCTGCAAAGCAGAGAGATACAGAAACTACTAGAATGGCGTCAACACAGAAGAGAACGAATCCACTTAGCGTGAAAGAAAGAGTCGTAAGATGGAGCACAGCACCGATCTCTTTTTCTGCGTCCTCGTGTGAGTTTCTCGTCGTCTATTGCGTACTACAAATGTGGAACCGAGTAGAGACGTGGCAGAGAGGCAGAAAGGAGAGGAAACACGAGAAACTAAAAAACGAACGGAGGCGGTGCAGCAGGAAGGGAGTGAGCTTCGTGTGCCAGATGCGCACATGGTGAGAGAGTATGTAGACGTCCCCGCGGGAAACAGAAACGCCACGCGCGTGAAAATGAACGGTGTCGCCGTTGCACCGAGCATTCAATCAACGAAAAGGGGGAAAGGGATGCCGCGTTGTCGCGCAGGGGAGTATGCCAAGACAGAAAAAAACAGAGAGGGAGAAAGCAAAGACGAGCAGGTTCGACAAGACGAGCGGAGAGAAGACTGGCATTCAGCATAGCCCACAGCTTTGAGGAATGGGAAGCACGGCCACCCAAAAAAAAAACTACGAACAAAAAAAGGAAAGCATCAATGCACACTTGCGTGTGATTAGAGCAAGAGAGCTCACCTCTCAGGAAGCACGCATACCTGTGCCGCGGCAACGTGGGAGCAGGGCTTGTCCATCCGCGACAGACTAGACATCGCAAGAGCAGTCCAGCGTGCACAGCGAAACGCAGAGTTCGACAGGGCACGCTTAAGTACGGGAAACACAGAGAGAAGCGATCGTCTCACCAAATTCCGGCACCCCCACCTCACTCTCGCTGGGTACCAGTCCCGCCCTCAGAGCCCGATCACTTACAATTTTCTTTGTGTACCTGTTTTTTTTCTTTCATATGCATATCTCTCTGGGTGCACGGTTTCAACCACAGTTCTGCTGCAGCACATCATCCTCGCTCCCATTCGCTGTGAGTTGTGCGACGCAGCCTCAGCACCGCTTTTCCCCCATCCTTCTCCCCGCAGCGCGACATCGACGCCCCTTTCGTCCGCCGTGAGGAAAGCATCACCATCACCCCCTTCACCGCCTCCTGTCGCGAGGTACCCCCTTCTTGTCAACCCCTCCATCAACCACGAAAAAAAAACCGCAAAACATGCACGCATGCACCCGTACTTCGCCTACCCCTGCCGCGCCACGGCTCCGCCCTCGTCGTCAAGGGCGAACCGCCCTGCCGCTGCATCGGGCCACGTGACTAATGACCTCTCCTTCTCCTTCCTCGCCCCTTCCTCGCATGCGTGCCGCGCCATCGGCGCCACACGGACCCGGGCGTGGACAGCATGGCGTCATCCACGCCGGCCGCGCCCACGCTCCGGCTCGAGGGCAGGAAGCGGCGGCGTCTGCCGTGCGGGCAGCACGGGATGTTCTTCTATGTGCGTGCCGGGTGGGCTCAAGGAGGACGCTGCCCAGACTCACGCCAGGGCCCTCCGAGACCCTGCGCACTCTCCCTGCATGCCATGCCTCGCCCTCACCCGCTTCAGGCCGCGGCATGCCGCGGCGCAGCTGCGGCGCCTCTCCACACGGGAGTCTGGAGGGCTCGATGGCGCTGACCGGTGCTCTCCTCCCCCACGCTTCCGGCACCTGTGCCGCATCAGCCCACCCCGGCCGGACGCAGGAGATGCCGCATATTCCGCTCACACGCACCCGGGGGCTGAGCCCTGCTCACCTCCCGCACACCTTGCTCGGAGCACGGCACACCATGCCAGCTGCCCACGACAGCGCCTGCGCACAGCGCTCGCACTTGTGCATGCCTGGGAGGGGAGGGGGCCTGCTGCCGCGCGGCAGCGTTGCCCGTGGGAGCGCGCTGTCCACATCGTCCCTTTCCGCCGACGCAGCGGGGGGTGGGTGCGTGCCTGGGCCGCATGCCCCCATGTGCCGCGGCAGGGGGCGCGCTGCTGTGCGTCGGGGACAGCAAGGGGCACCCCACCTGGTCCTCGACCCGCACCTCTTTCACAGGCGTGGCTGCGTCAAGCGCAAGGGTCCACCCCAAGAGCCCCACCGATACGCATGCGCCCGCGCACACAGAGAGCTCACAGCCCGCCGTTCCCAGGCCAGCGGACGGAGGATGTGGGGAGCGGCGATAGGCACACGACGGCGGAAGCCCGTGCAGCGCGAGTGAGGTGCGTGCAATGGCATCCCTGCGCGCAAGACCATTGCGTGAAACGCGGTCTGCCTCGAGCGTCCGGCGGCCCGCCGATCTCGCGTGGCACACCGGGTACGACACCGGGTCGCACGTTCTCATGGCAAAAACAGGCGCACGCCGCCGGCCACAGCAGCGCCGGCACACGTGCCCAGGTCCGTCGCACCAAGCCGTCCTCCACGGTGATGGGGCCCGTGTCGGGTGCCATGAGGGCGGGAGAGCGACCCCGCAACAAGGGCGACCACACGCGCTTCTCTGCGCCGTGGCTGGTCACGTCACCCTCGCAGCAGGTCCGGCGCCAGCACCCCTGCTCCACGCCCCGCGCGCGGTCGCGGTACGGAAGCGCGCTGCAGTCCCTTGCCTGTGGGCACCTGTGCGTGCGTCATCGCGATAGCGCATAACAACCGCACCTGACTTGCTGTCTGTCTGCGCTGCACCATCTGTGCAACAGCAGGTAGGGGAGAGCTGCGCAACGCGGTAGAGTCGCTGCCTGTCTCTTCGTCTGGGTAGCGCGTCCGGAGCCCGCCGGGGAGTAAAATGCTGACGCTTACGCGACTGCTGCGTTTGGACGGCGGTATGCGGGTGCGGGGCTGTGAGGGCTGTCCATAGCACTTTAGTCCCCTCAACGCCAAGAGCAAACTAGGCACAACGGACAGCCGGGAGAAAAAAACGCAAGGTGCACGCAAGTCCAAGCAAAGGGATGCCAATACATCACACATGCAAGAGGGGGAGAATACAGAAGACGACTGAGTTGTGCTGGTGCACACCTGCCTGCACGTCTTGCCAGTAGCGCCATTGTCACCACGCCCAAACGTCTGACTTCTATTGCAACGTCTATGCAAGAACAAAAAAAGGGAGCGGAGAGGCAGGACCAGACCAAGCAGCGGAAAGCAACGAAAAAAAAAGGAACAGAGCTGTCGTGGACAGAGCTTGCAGAGAGAGAGAGACAGCATGAGCAAGTTAGCAGGAGAGCACGTATCGCACATGCACGAGGCTTTGTCGAGTCCGGTGATACATCCCCATCGCTGTCGGTCTCGCCGCTTCTGATTCGACGCCGGATGCTCTTGCTGCGTCGTCTCCCCTCAGTAGCGCACAAAAGCCACCAGATGGCTTCCTACACGATTCTCCTCGTACCCTAGCCGTCCAGTGCCCGACTGGGCGCTTCCCGCTTCCTAGTAGTCGTCCTCCTCTAGCATAATGGCAAGAAACTCTTCTAGGTTGATCTCGCCATCTTGATCGACGTCAAACTCGTCAATCATCGCCTGCAGCTCTTCGTCGCTCATGTTCTCGCCCAGTTCCCGCGCCACACGACGCAGCGAGCGAAGGGAGATTTTGCCGGTATTGTTCTCGTCAAACAGCTGAAACGCCTTCACCATCTCCTGCCGAGGATCGCGTTGCGCAAACTTGTCCGTCATGATATCTGTGAAGCCAGGTAAGTCCATAAGCGGCTGATTGTTCTGGTCCCGGGCAGCGCAGTCCTGCATGAGCTGCAGCACCTCCTCCCGCTTTGCATCAAAGCCAAGCGCCCGCATGCTGACCTTCATCTCATGCACATCGATGAGTCCGTTCTTATCCGAGTCGAACAGCTCGAATGCCTCTCGGATCTCCTGGCGCTGCTCCTCCGTAAGCTGGAAGCGACGGCGCGCTGCCGCGGACGGCGCTGATACCGCCGGCGCAGTGGTGCGCAGAGGCCCCGATGTGCGACTAGTGATGTTCATCAGGTTCTAGCTGTCTTATTGGGAGGGGGGAGAAGGAGGTTGGCTTGGCAGGACTGAGAAGAGCGCGCGTGAAGCACACCAACACGAAGAAAAAAAAAAGGATCCGCAGCTGTGGCGGACAGAGCTGAATATGTGCTCGTGTGCGGCGACAGCTACACGTTAAAGACACGAAAACGAACCAGCACGTGCAGCCTTCTATGGAATCCACAGCGCGACGAGTCGAAGATAGTGGTAGACGCAGGCGTGCTTCTGCGTTCACGGAGGCCCTTGGGGGTGACTCTTTTCCTTCTTTTTCCGTGTATTGTGTTGTTATTTTTGCGTTGCAGAGTCGCGTGGAGGACAAGGAGGCGGGCAGAGGAAGAGGGAGAAGAGGTCAGGGGAGGGTGTTTGAGAAAGCCGGCAACGCACGCGATGAGGTCTCCCTTTTGCGCGAGACGCCGCGGGCACTGAGTCTCTTACTCACTGGGAGAGCAATGGACCCGCCGTGGGTCGCTCTTTTTGTGGTGTCTGGCGTGCCTTCGACATGGGTGACAGCGAGGAGGCGAGGGGGCAGGAAGCGGTGCGAGAAAGGGAGCGCAGGCAGTTGTGCTGATCAGTCGCGCAACAGAGCACCTCACCCTTCTCTGCCACCCTAGCCGCTTCCGAAAGTCTCTCCTCGTCGCTCTGCTCGCGTGTCGTGCGTGCGTGCGTGTGTGTGTGTGTGTGTGTTTCGTTTTTCACCCTTGTGCACCACCCTGTGCCATCACAGACGGTAAACGACGTGGGAGAAGCAGCAGCGCCATTCCACACGTGCGGGCGCCACGCAGCAGAAACAACAACATGTCGAGGGAGGAGGGGGGGGGAACAAAACAAGAAGCTGTGCGTCAGCGTCATATTCAGGCAGCGGCAACCACACACGTGCAACAGAACAAGAGGTCAGCCCAGATGCACAGGCGCGCCTGCAAGGAGAGACCGGCGGCGACCGCCAGGCAGCAGCACGAGCGACAGTGCTGCGGAAAATAACAAGAAGCCCACGCGAGACCTCTCCCCAACGATACAAAACCATGCGGCAGAGACAGGTAGCACAGAAGCACGAGTTCATCCGTGACCGCCCCTCCTGCCGTCTGCCCCACCGCCTACATCCCTCTCCACACGCTCAGAACCAGCGCCCCACCCTGCGGTCGGCCGTCGTAAAGGGCTCCACGGTGACGGTGTAGCGGCAGGTGTGGTCGCTCGCGTCAGCCAGGTCCGTCAAGGTGGCGGAGCGAACATCGGCGCGGTAGAACAGGGCAACAAGGTAGTCAAAGTAGGAGTCCTCGTCCTTGAGCGTCTCGGAGCGCGCAGTTCCCTGAAGGTCGACGTAGTCGTACACCTTCAGCTGACCCGAGTAGGGCGTGATGCCGAGAAACTTGCAGAGGTCGTAGAGTGTGACGCCGTAGCAAAACGGCACGACATCGACCCTCTCCTCACCATTGGGGAGGTCACGCCGATGGACTTTGATGCGGCGCATCTGGTCCAGCAGGAGAAAGAACTTCTTCCGCTTCGGCTCTGGCACGCCGGCGAACTCGAGCACTCGTCCGGAGAGGTGATCCATGTTGGCAGGGTCGAGGTACGCGGAGCTCCACAGATTTGGATTCATGCCAATGAGCGTGGAGTCGTCGACGGCGTACTCCTTCTTCAGCACCTCGCACACATCCGGATGAACGTCCAGCAAGAAAAGAATTTCGTCCAGCAGCTTCGACGAGCCGTAGGTGATGCGCAGCCTCGGCAGTGCGTGCGGGGGGCGGCGATGGATGGCAGCCCACTTCTCGTAGTAGGCTCGACTAAAGAGCAGCAGCAGCTGGTGCTCCTCAGGGGACAGGAGGCCGGGGTCAAGGTAGACGGGGTCCATGTTGTGGAACATGACCTGATCACTAAGCGCAAAGTAGGGGCAGGAGTGCAGCTTCTGCCGCGTCGCCGGGTTGTCCCAGAGGGACTTGTCCACCTCCAGCAGCCCAGAGCCGCCTTGGCGAGGTGGCACGTAGTTCTGGGAGTCGACGCGGCCAGCGTACAGGTTGCCGTAGAAGGGCAGCCCGCCGGTCGACTGCATCGGCGAGTTGCCGGGATAGAAGAACTGACGCTCGCCCTCCAGGGCGAGCCGCCGTCCACTCTTCCGAAGCATGCTTACTGCAGGCGTCACGCAGACTGCGAGATCTAAAAAAGAAAAAATAGCGAAGAGGGAGCTACACGTGAAAGCGAGCGGGTCGAATCAACCGCGTGCCGTCAGCACTGCAAGACAGCCCTCGTTGCACACCGATCAGACCGACGGGCGAAAGGGTCGCTGGCCCGCATACAGGCACGCCAACGCCTGGGACTTGCTCTCGTCTTGTCGAGCGAACAAAGACAGGAGAGGTACTAATCACATACACCAAAGACGCAAGGGGCATGTGCCGCGGGCAGAGCAAGGCAACAGAAAGCGGCACCACACACCCAGGCGCACGCGCATCACTTGAGCGCAACGGCGCCAGTCAGCGAAGAGGTGGAGAAGTAGATTCGGGAAGCCGATTTCCTTAGCATCGGATTCGTTTACAGTGCCCCTCTGTTGCCTTGTGGGATGCTTCGAATCAACCATGCGAGCGCATCGCGGTCCCCTCTGCGAGAGCCTGCAACACACGCGCTCTCTGGGTTGCCCATGGATACGAGAGACACAGCGCGATGCGGATTTGCAAGAAGGCAGCAGCACACGTCAGCGCCCATCAACGCCCACAGAGACTTCCATACCGCACCAGCTGCCAAGAGAGGCGCAATCGGAGGCGACTGTAAGCTTGAGAACCCCTACTACCGAAGATGGTAACGCTACAGGAAACATGGACGACGCACCGCTCGCGTTTACAACGGGACTTCTTTCACGGTTTTCTTTTGCGCCTTGAGTCAAGGCCACCGCACACCACGTAAACACGGCGCGCGGAAGAAACGCACATGAAAAACAAACAATGCCAGCAGCGCACTCATTGTGCCGTACAACAGGAGTCACCCGCCACCCTGCCTTCACTACCCCTGGCCTGCCACAGCCCCCCCCCCCTCCTCATCGCGTGGTGCGAAGCACCGGTGGACACGCGCGTCGCAGCAATGGGCCAGCTCCGTCATGCGAGAGCACGGCCCCCTGCCCCAGCCTCCACCCGCCTCCGCTCTGCAGGCCGCCTCACAGCCGCCCCCCCATCAGGCAGATCACCACCCCTGGCGCATCCCTCGCGAGCTGGCTCAGGCTCCCCCCACCACACCAGTAGGCAGTGTGAGGGCCGGAGGGTGGGATGCGTTTCCAGTCGCGCGGACGCTCTGCCCAACTGTAGGGATGGCACAAGCTGTGTGTACTGACGCAGGTCGCTCCGACGCCACGCCGTCCAGGACCTCACCGCCGACACCAGCAGCGACACATCGCTCTCACATGCCCGCGTCGTAGGCGTCCGACCCTGACACCACCAGAAACTGGTTGGGCATCTGGCAGGGACAGGGAGGAGGCGCTGCTTGGCTTGCCCACCGCGCAGGGGTGTACCGGACCCTGTGATATCACGCACTGTGAGGCTGCCTTCCCCCCCCCCGCCTCCCCCGGCATCGAGGGGTGAGCAAACAGGTGCTGATAGCGATAACAGCGACGGCGTCTGAAGCGGCCGAGATGATGCCGTCGGAGAAGGCGGGCGGAACGATGCTCACGCTCGTTCAGGAGTGATGCGTGTGCCAGTGCGTGCGCGGTTGTGGCTTACGCAGAGGTCTGACAGAGAATGAGCAAGAAAACAGCGAGAGGAGCCGCTGGGGCGGAGACGAGGATGCAAACACGACCGCCTCCCCTCTGTTGCAGCACAAAAACGTTGGAAGTGCTGGGAACGGCAGGGAGGAGTGAAAAGACGTAGCCGCAGCTGATGGCGATTGTGATCGGTGCGGAGGAGGTCGAAGCACCCTCGGCCGCTATGAGGCTGCGGCCTCCGCAAAGTATTGAGCCCGCAGGGCGGCTGCCAGCTCCACATTCACGGGGAAGAGAAGCTCTGCCTTGTCGTCTGACACCTGCTGCACAGTTCCCGCGGTCGTGACGAACGCCCGAACTGCCTCCTCGTAGAGCCTGCGCGTCTCCGTGTCCTGTACAGCAGCACCGATTGAACTGGCATGATCGTCGGACTTGTTCCCAGGATGAAGAGCGACTTGCTTTCGAGAATGTCCTTTAGGGTGAGCTTGGCATGCTGCACACTGCCGAGGCCGCACGCCTGCACGACCCGGTACGTTGTCTTGAGCGTGATCCCGACGAGGATGTCCTCCTCGGCGCTGCACCAACACGTTCCGTCCGACTTCTGCAAAAGGTAGTTCGACCGCGAACCCTCGGGAACGAGGTAAGCGTCGGCGGCGTCGTGCACGAGTAGCACCTCATACACGCCATTCTCAGCCAGATAGGCGTTAGCACGATCGCGAAGCCCCATCTGGGCCACTTTCGCATTGGGATTGATGCGGTGCGCGTTAAACAGTAAGCCAAGCTTGGCACCTTCGCGGTACATGGACTCTGAGGGGTAGGACGACTTGACAAGCATAACAATGACGGGAATCGGGAACGCCTCTGCTTGTGTGGTGGAGGCAGCGGCGGCCGGAATCCAGGACAGTAACTTCACATTCTTTTCGGTGGCGCCGTCCAGGTAAACGCCCGGCGACTCGATGTACGCCTGCAGACGCGACTGAACAAGAGACTGCAGCTGGGCTGGGAGGGCGTGCGTCGGGGCGGCAAGGGTAAGACTGTGCGTGAAGCGCTCAGCATAAGATTTCTTGAACAGTATATGGCCATTTCGTGAACGCATGACGTCGTAGACAAGCTGGTACGCCGGTGGTGCGGCGTCGTCCGCTGCACCCCCGGCGGCAGCGCTGCTGAAGGCCTTCGTCTCGATGACCAACGGTGTTGCGGACACATCAGCGAGGGAGGCGAAAAAGTGGACGACGCCGCAGCTTTGCTCCGCCGCCACCATCCGGCGCACGACAAGAGGGATGCGCTCCATCGTATTCTGCCCAGGTCCGCTGTAGGAATGTGCCCGTCCACTTCTCCAGAGGTGAAACACCAGCACGGAGCGAGAGGTAAGCGGATGTCGTCGGGAGGGACGGATGCGGGTGTGAAGCATCCGTGGGGAGAAAAGTGGTGCAATGAAAGACGGAGAGGGGAAGGTGAGCAGAAGGTCGAGTGGGACGTGCACACGCGACATGAAAACACTGGAGCGTCAGGCATGCGTAAACAAAAAAAGAAAACAGCAAAGAGGAATGCCGGTCACAAAACGGCGTTCGAGTGCGGAGCCTCCGCCTCTCTTGCCACCGATCGGCTCCCGCTCCACCACCACCACCACCACCCACGTGCAGCTGATATCGGTCCATGCGGTCCAGCAGACGAAAGAAAAGCACGTCGCTAACAGGGTGCGTACTGCACAGGTGCGAGGAATACAGCTGGACTCTTGTTTGTCTGACTATTGTGGCTCTTTTCGTGGTATTCTTGTCCAGTTGAAAGATTTGCGGGCGATAAAGCGAGCGCAAGAACGAGCGCACAATGGGCACAGGTGCTAACGATCACACTCGCATACGCCAGTGGAGAGCAGCCAAGACCGAGCAAAACACACACACACACACACACTAAAGGCTGAGACGTCACGTCGGCGAGGAAGAAAAGGCGGGCACAGCCTCCAGCCGCTCCGCGTCGCACGGCGATCAACCTTGAGCACAAGAATGGAGGGTGAGGGAGCGCGCACTCCAGGAGGACAGGAAGCGCCGACGCCGCCTCGAGCACAAAACGCGTGCGTCATTAGCGCCTTCTCCACTTCCTGCTTGGCTCAGTCGCTCTTTGCCCTTAGTGAAGATTTGTCTGCCTTGGAGGCGGCCTCTTTCTTGGCAAGCTCGATGCCCTCAGCCAACAACCTCTTGTCCGCCTCACTCCGCAGGCGCACCAGGCGCGTCACTAGCTGCGTGCTGAACGCCTCCATGCTGAACTTCTCGAGGACGCGGGCGCGACCTTGTGCACCGACCTTGGCTGCGTAGACCGGGTCGCGCGCAAAGCGCGCCATCTTTTCCGCAAACGCCGCCGGCTCTGACGACGACAAGAGCCCGCCGCACTTTGACGGGTCTTCCAGCTCCACGCTGCCAACGCTCTCGCACGGGCCGCCATCGGCGATCGCGACAACCGGCTTCGAGTACGCCATGGCCTCCACCGGCACAATGCCAAAGTGTTCACGAGAGGGCGTGTACACGAGTGCCCGCATCTCAGACAGCAGCACCGCCTTTTCATCGTCGCTGATGTTCTTGAGGCAGCGCACCTGGGATGCTGGAATGCGCAGCTTCGCTGTCGCAAGCGCCGCAAGCTCGTCGGCGTACTGCACGTTCTCCGCCAACCGGGGGTCGTAGCCGCCGGCGATGATCAGCATCAGCGGCCTCTTGCCCTCTGCGCTCTTGAACTCGCCCGTCGACAGCAGGAGCGCGAAGGCCTCGATGGCCAGCTCGATATTTTTCTTACGCTCGTAGCGGTTGATGGAGACGAAGGTGACACCGCCGCTCACTGCCTGCTTCAGCTCCTGCAACGCTGCAGACTCGGACAGGGCGTCCTCTGTCACCTTGCGTACCTTCGTCTCCACCGGCGGGTAAAAGATATCGGTGGCCTCGTGGATTTTGTCGGCCAGCGTCGGGAACGTGTCGATGCACACCTGGCGCGAGAACTTGGAGTTGCACACGATGCTCGTTGCAAACTTCATGGCAGAGGCCTCCACCTGGTCGAAGAAGCCGCGATAGGCCTCGTGCCACGGAGCCACACCAGAGCCGGCGCTTTTGAAGGTCCCGTCTGGGCTGCGGTTCGGGTCACAGAGCTGGTCAGGGAAGTGGCTGTAGAAGAGTATCGGTGTTCTGCCGGCGAAAAAGTGGAGGACCGGCATCGCCGCCGCCACCTGATCTACAACAAAGCAGTCTGTGTTCGGAAAGCTCCAGCATGTCGCGAAGGCGGCGAAACCCATGCGAATCGTGGCGCACAGCACCTTGGCGCGGCCGAAGATACTGGCGGGCAGCGCGCTGCCCCGCACCACAATGCGCACCGTGCCATCCGTCGTCTCCTTGAAGGCTCGACTTCGGTCGTGGTGATTCGTGACGATGATCACCTCAACGAGGCGGATCGATTGGCGCTTCTGGATTCCAACAGCGGCGTCGATAATCAGCCGCTCCGCGCCACCGATGCCGAGGTCCGGGTGGAGAAAGACGACGCGCAGCGGCTCCTTGGACAGCAGGTCAGCTGACGCACCGGTCTCAGGGGCATCGCCCTCACCTTCCCTCTCCTCCGCTGCACGGTTCCCCAAAGGCCCGTGCAGTTTTTCGTAAGCCTCGACGACCCTCTTCCGCCGCTGAACGTACATCTCCGTCGTCCGGATGCGCACGAGCATAATGAGGTAGTTCACCACACACGCCGCCCCGAAGGCGTAGAGGAAACCAAGCAGCATGAGCTCCATTTTTGTCTGTTCTGCTCTCTCGCGATGAGCTTACCTGTTTCGCCTTCTCGAGGTTGAGAGAGACGAAGAAGAGGAGTCAAAGGACGAGAAGAACATGAAAAGAAGAACAAAGCAGCACTTTAACACACGCATAGGTCGGATACGACTGGGACGTGGAAGGGAGGGACGGACGTGGTGTGTAGGGGTGAGGGGTGTGTAGAGGTGAGCAGACGCAGCATGCGATGCAGCCGATGCAAGGCCGATCTTGTCGCTGAGAAAACGCAGACACGAAAAGAAAAAAAATAGAAGACAGAATGATAGAGATAGCGGCAGCAGCGGCAAGAAACACGGCCACGCGGACGGAAGAAAGAGAAAGAGAGAGGTAGATGTATATGTGTATATGAAAAGCGAGCACTTGCTCTGCACGATCGCGCTACCCGGAACGCTTGAATGCGCTCCGTTCAAAGGGGTGGAGGTCGATGATTGAAGGCGGCAAGGGGACGGCAGAGGGAGTGTAGACGCGGGGGTGCCACAGGGAGAGCGAAAGAGAGAGGAGGCGGGAGGGGGGATGGACGCAAACCGTTTCGAGACCGCCCAACTGCCAGTTGCCGAAAAGGCAGCCGGCGCAAACGGGGTGGAAAAAAAGAGAAAACGAGGTGCAGAGGGGAAGGTGTATGAGAAAACAGTGATGCCGTATACAGCGATCCCCCAATGAGGTGGAGAGGGGGGGGGGCGAGGAGAGCGTTACATCTGCGGCAAGCCGAGAGCACATGGTTGTGTTGCGATGCCGTCGGAAGACGCCGCCTCGTAACCTACTCCGCCTCCAGTGAGTGGCGACTCTGAATAGCATTGTCATGCGCTCCAGTAGGCTCAAACAAACGCTGGCGTTCGTTTTTTGTTGTTGTTTTCCGCAGAGGCTGACGTTCCGTCTAGTAAAATATGTGCGTCGCTTCCCCTATGCGCATTCGCCGAACATGGAGGGTGTCCTTCAAAGTAGACACACGCTGCCTACGGTGCTGAACAGCGCACACACCGTCGACGCGAGTTTGTACAACGACACGCCCAAGCGTGCTGCCCTTCTCGGCCGTCGAGCATACCGCCAAGCCGTGTACTCTCTTCAGTTGCGGTATTTACTTTGCTTTTCCTTCGCTCTCCGATCTACGCCAGCCACCGCCAACACTCACCTCACAGCCCATCACGACTGTCTCCTGCCTGTCCCGACATATTCGCTCTTGCTGCTGAGCGCGCGCATAAGAGAAAGAGGGAAGGGCAAGAGCGAGGCAATAGAAAATATACAGCGGCCGATTAGACGGCAGGGCATCCTCTTCAGGAAGACAGAAAGGCTCGGAGTGGGGGGGGGGGGGAAGAAGGAAGAACCACAGACGATTCCGTGAGACACGCCGGTACACACAAGGGCGACACCACAACACAACAGCAAGAAAAAAAAACACATGAGGCTCACATCAAGAAAAAAAGCCTGCCGACAGGCACACACGTACACGCACACACGCCCAAACGCACGTACATAGAAGCGAAAAAGTAATAATAATAAGAGAGAGGAGGGACTCTCTCGGCATCTGTCCCTCTTCCCTCTCTCTCAGCGAGCAGCGCGCGCACACACACACACACAGAGCAACGCAACATCGGAGAGAGGCCCAGACATCCAAAACACAAAAGAAAAAGAAAACGAAACATCTACGCTAACACCTCGCCGGCGCGCACAGAAAGAGAAACACAACCACCTGCTCGTACATGCACGCGCACACACACACACAGAGGGACAAGCGTTAGCATGCCCAAGTGCCTCAAGCAGACGCAGGACACATCACGAGAAAGAGAGAAACGGACAAAAAAAAACAGGTGGAGGGCGAACATACTTGCGAGCGAGTGGAACCGAGAAGGAAAAAAAGGTGGAAGGGGGGGGGGGGCACCGTCGAAAAGCAAGCGTAAATGCAAACCATCGGAAAAAGACGACAAAGGCGAGCGAAACGGGACAAAGCAAAAAAGGGGCAGTCTTCTCTAATCACAGACAAAGGAAAAAAAAGAAGAGGACGTGGAGACATGAAACTCACAAAGAGCGAAGGCAAACCAACACGAAACAAAATCAAAAAGATCGTCGGGGGAGGGGTGGCGGAGAAGCCGCCAACAAGCGACATGTCGGTTTTTGCTTTCGAATGCGCAAGCGGCGTCTCGTGCCTGCGCGACGACGCACAGAAGCTGCACCAAGCAAGCCAATCAACCGGGAATCCAACCACCCCCACGCGCGCTACCCGAGTCTAGCGTACGGCGTGCAGTTAAAGACGGCCAACATGAAGAACAAGACGAAGCTGATAGCCCCATATATTACGCAGCATAGAAAAGCAAAACAAAGCGTGAACATCGCCAGAGAGAGAGAGAGAGACCAACAATATCACGGAGGAGGGGGAGGGACAAGAGGCAGACGCAGTAAGTGGGCCATGCAATCAACAAGAGCGCACTGCACAAACAAAGAAGAAACGGAAGAGCAGGAATGAATCAGCCATAGCGGACGAGAGCGAGACGCTCTGTTCGTTTTTCTTACCCCACCATGAGCAGAGGGTGCCCGAAGAGGTGAAAGGAGGCCGGTGGCAGAGGCGCTACGGCGACTTTCCGTCCTCGCATACGAGCGACTCCGTGCGTGACACTACCAAAAGCCGTTGCCGCCGGCGCGGTGACGACCGCGGTAGTAGTCGTTCGCGTTGCCACCGCTGTACGTGGAGGAGAAATTGAACCCGCCAGCACGCGTGAAGCGCTCTCGATCCTGCTTCGCGTCGTACTCGCGCCTCTTCCCGGCATCCACCAAGGTGGCGTACGCTTCACTGATAATTTTGAATTTGTGCTCGGCCCGCTCGCGCTCGACCTCATCCAGGCCAATGCACTTGTCCGGGTGCCACCGCAGCGAGAGCTCGCGGTACTTGAGCTTGATCTCTCGCTCTGTCGCGGTGCGAGAGACACCTAATTGAAAGTAAAAGTCTCTCTCCTTCTCCGCCTCCTTGGCCAGGTTCTGCTCCGCCGCTCTCAGCTCCCGGGCTAGCTCGCGGTCAGTGCTGTCGTACTCGATCGCCTTCTTGAAGTCCCGCACGGCGGCAAAGTGGTCGCCAAGGTGTTCGTGGCAGCGCGCGCGGCGCGCGTACGCCTTGTAGAACTCCTTGTCAATCTGCAGCGTCTTGGTGCAGTCCTCGACGCCCTCCCGGTAGCGACCCAACTCCTTATACGCGGCGGCGCGGTTGCAGTAGAGCACGCGCAGCACCTGATCGTTGTCAGCGGCGGCCTGAATAGCGACCGTGTAGTACTCGGCCGCCGGGCCGTAGTTCTTCTTGTTGAAGTTTGAGTTGCCCTTCTGCTTACCGTCGTCAACGGCATCAATCTTCTTCAGAAGCTCGTTACAGGCGTCGTCCAGCTGCGCCGCGTCCACGATGCACTTCCGCGCCCGCTCAAAGTACTCGAAGCCGGAGAGGTAGAGGCACTCGCTCATGATGCGGCACGCAGCCGGGGTGCGCGTGGAGTACGAGAGCGCCTCCAGCACCTCCACGGCGCGCATGTAGTGGCGCTGCTCCCGCAGCGACTCGGCACTCCGAACTCGGAACGGCACGGTATCGCTGAACTGAGCGACCAACATCCGGTACTGCTCATCGCCTTCCGGGGTGCCGAAGCAACGCTCGGCGTGGCGGTACGCCTCGAGGCCACTCTTGTACCGGGCAAGCTCCGCCTCCATGTCGCTGGTCAAGCGATCCCTCGGCGTGCTCTCCATGATCTCCACGGCGCGCTTCAGATTGCCCATCGTGCAGGCAGAGCGAGCGGCGCGCGACAGCATCTTCACGCTGCTCGGGTCCAGGCGCACCACCTCGAGGCAGTCCTCAATGCACTCGTTGTACCGTTGCGCCATATAGTGGGCAGCACTACGGTTGCCGTAGAGGAACTTGACGTTCGACTGATGATCCATCGGCTGCAGCTTGATTGCCTTGGTGTACAGCTCCAACGCAGCGACGTACTCCGCGTTCTCATACTTGCGGTCCGCCTCCAGCTTGTACTGTCGGCTCGTGATGCCGTTAGGCTTCCCGGCGGCTGCCGCCGGGGCGGCTCGCGCTGCGATGGCAGCGCTTCTGCGCGTCGTGATCTCCGCGCGGCTAGAGGCTTCCGCGCTACCAATCTGGTGGCGCTCGGCCGTCTCGGCATCCGTCAGCTCCGCTAAGACCGCTTGCATCGCCGCTGTGGAGGTGGCAGAAGCCGCAGCCGGCGAGCCGGGCGAAGCGACAGCCGCCGTCTCCTCTTTTGCCGTCGCCTCGGCGCCGTTGGGCTGCGTGGTGCTCACTGGAAGAGGTCGCTTCGCGCGCAGAATGCGGCGATCGCCCATAAAGTCGTCGTTTGGCTCAGGCAGTCCTGCTGCCGCCTTCAGCGCTCGAAGGACCTCTCGCAACGGTCGCGGCAACTCTATGATGTGGGTACTTGGCAAGGCCAGAGCGCAACGCCGGCACGCTACCGACGCATGCGCCCCGATGAGCACAACATCTACCACTACCTTGGCACACAAAGCACATCTGAGGTGTCGCTCGGAGAGGTTCTTGGCAAACTCCATCACCCCGGGATGCTCATCGTTGGCGGCGGCGCCACTTGCGTTAGCCGAACTGCGCAATGCGTGGCCGCTGCTGGCCCCGCTTCCGTTGCTGACGTTCGGCGCCAAGGTGGATGTAGGGCTCGGCTGCTGCTGTGACGGTCCCGTCGCGGCGGCACTCGCGCCGGTCGGGCGGCGACTGAAAACGGTGAAGCCGTTCTCGTCTTTCGGGTCCGTAAATCGAGCTGCGACCCCGTTGGCACCGCGATGGGCAAAAGTTCCACCTTGTAGCTTGTCCGTCGCGCCACCTCGGACGCCGCTCATCTTGTTGACGTTGAGGTTGTTTGGCCAGGCCAGGCCGCTCGCGCTGGCGGTAGCCGTGTTCAGCGACAGCTCTGGCGAGCGGTTCCCCGCATCGGTGCCGACGTCGCGCGGGTCGACAGTGGGCTCCTCCAACTGAGACGAGGAGGAGCCCGATGAAGACACCACCTCCGGCTCCATTCCAAGGGCGGTGCTCATGGCGCGCGCGTTTGTGATTGGGGAGTCGAGGGAAGCGAGCGGGGAGAACAGGTGAGAAACTATGCAGAGGCGCGCGTTGTGTCCTTCGCGCTTCTGCGAGTGGGTGGCTGGGAGGGCCGAGACGGTTCACCAGCAACGATAATGGCCGGCACGGTCAGCGTCTTGTCGATGCCGTCTTGATATTGCGTTGTTTCTGAATGGCAGAGGCGTGGGCACACAAAGACCAATATGAGCCTATGCCACCGCCTCGTGATTGAGCCGGCCTGTGTTCTCCGACAGTCGCCCTTTTTTTCGTTGTCTCCTTTTGCGATCTATGAACGTCACCGAAAGCGTGGAGGGGATGTCTGGTGCACACGTGGCGCGTCCTCTCCAAGTGGTCCCCTCTGAGTGCCTGGTGATGACGGGGAAAGGAGAAGAAAGGAGAGGGTGCAGGTTTCTATGTCGCTCACGTGAGAGCAGACGACTGTGCAAGGCCAAGCGACGCGCGACGGCGAGAGAGGAAATTGTGTACGCAGTTGTGGACAGATGACCCTTCAAAAACCCGGGTGCTCGCACAGCTGCGTGCACACAAACACGCAGGAGGAGAGAGAAAGAGCACCGATCAGCAGTGAAACACGAGCAGCAGGCGCGACTAGGGGGAGGGGAGGGGGCCTCGAGAAATCCGATTGCTGGGAAGCCAAACGACAACAACCAGAAAAAGGCGTGGCGAAAAGAAACCGAAAAAACGGCGAAGGAGCGGCGCCACAGAAAAAGAGAAAGAGACAAGACACAGACCATACACACATACACAAAAACAACAGGGAAAAAAGGAAAACAGCGGCGCACACACGGCCTTGAGGAAGAATGTGTGGTAATCCGTTGCAGAGGCGAGACGCCGGGGAGAGAGAGATGAAGAATGGAAAGGTATAGATGCGTGCTTGGATGTGCGTGTGAGGTGAGGGGGGAGGGGGTCTGAGCGTCGCGGGAGCTATTTGAACAGGGCGCACACTACAGGAGAGCAAGCAAGGTAGGGGAAGGGCAGGAGTGAGGCTGCGGTCGACACGGGCGGCAGCCAGGGTCTCTAGGAGGAAGAAGTAAAAGGAAAGGGAAGGTGCGAGTCTGATAGAGGATCAAGTGAATAACGGAGCGGTAGTCCGGTACGCGGTTTCACGGTCGGGAAGCAGAGGGTATGCAAAAGAAGAGCCAAGCCGCACTGACAAGCAAACGAAATTACGCTGTGTCGGGAGTATGAGGAAGGCGGTGAGGAGCCGTCCAAGCACCTCCCCGTCTGCAAGGTGACAGTCAGAAACAAACAAAAAGCTGATGCTCGGGGCTAACACCGCAGCAGCAGGAAAGATACAGAGACGCGGCCACGAGTTGCTGCTCTTCACTGCGGAAAGAGTACTGTCAAGGGGAGGGGGAGAGAGAAGAGGTGCGGGATTATCGTCCCCCGATGCGAGAAGCCACATAAAGGTGGGCAATACGAATTCGCAATTCAACGCCGTTCCGCGTTGACGAGCAAGCACAGGGACAGGAGGAGGAAGAGGCGCAGGAGGAGGGGAGGGGGGGCGTTTCAAAGGCGCGAGATCGGCGCAAGTGGAATGTTGGGGTCGAAAAAAAAAGGAGTCGGAGGAAAGCAGAATGGGAGGCGGTGGTAGATGCATCGGTGCCGCGCGATAGAGAACGGAAGCAGCCGGTGGCGTTACCCTCTGGCGTTTCTTCGCACCTCCAATGAGCGCAGAACTACCTCAGCTCGTAGCGAGCAAGCGGATAGCTGGCGACACCCTCTTTCTTTCGTGCCGTCTGCCAAGAGCGCTGTGCAGCAAAGGCGAACGAGAAACAGAGGAAGCCGTCCGCCCATGAAGGATGCGCTGCAACTCGCCACGTCTTGCTCCGTTTGATTTCAGCTTGTCACGGAACCTACTGTCGTTTTAGGCCTATCCGTTTGTGTGTTTCGCTTTTTTGTTGTTGTTGCCTCACGCACTTACACAAGCGTGAGGGCCTAGGTTGTGGGTGTGCACACAAGCACAAGCACGCGTAGAATAATCCCCGGGCCGGCGGCGTATACCGTACGCTAAAACGCTTAATCATTAATCCGAACGCCACAGACACCAAAAAAAAAAAACGCAAACAACGAAGCGGTTCGCAAAGACGCGCGCGCGCCACCATCATGCGCTCTTTCTTCGCCAACGCAGACAGACATGAACGTGCGTTGAGAGAGCACATCTTCACCCGCATATGCACGACTGAGCACCTTCGAGCCAAACACGGAACGAGCGAGAGGGCGAGCAAAAAAAAAACGCGGAAAAGGGGGCATGAACTAGCGCCTTCCACCACGCACCAGGAAAGACATCAACTTGCGTCAGGAGTGGGCTGGCAGGGGCAAACCAGTGCGTGTACACACGCTCCCAATACACACCGTTACATACGCGAGTAGGCATTCTGGAACGACGAGTGGGTTGTGAACGTGGCAACAAAACCACCAAAGGCGGCATGCTTCACAAAAAAAAAGAAGATGGGGAGACATAGACAGAGAGCGCGAGGCGGGGGAGCAGCGTGCGGAGCAGAGGAGGCGAGCAGCAAGATGAGGTGGATTCAAGTAGACAGCATTACAAAAGCGGCACCCGCTATGCGTGTGCCTTCATGCGCTTCCGCAGCTTCTGCGCCTCCTGCCGCAGACGATTATCGGACTTCGTCCCCTTGCACTCCTTACATTTCCAACCGTGCAAGCGGTGAATCATGCCGGGAACGTTGAAGCGACCGCATACCACACACAACCTCGGCATTGTCGCTCCGTTTGACGTGGAGCGGCCTTCGCTACTGGATCTGGAGTGAAAGCTACTTGTTGTTGCCGTGCCAAAGCTGCCCTGCAGATCAGATGTCGGCGGGATATGAAAGGTGCTCTCCGCCAGCGGCACCAGAAACTCAATCGGGATGGACATAAAGAGGGGATAGCGGTAGCCGGCGGGAGAGAGGTTGGTGGGGCAGAACTGAACCATTACAAGGTTCTCGCCAGTGTAGCGTACCGCGACGCCCTCGAGCTTGCCGGCGCACACCTGCTCCATCGCCTCGCACCAGTAGCTGTCCGTGAGGTGCTTGCGCAGAGAGGCGCTCGACGCAAGAATGAGATAGGACTCGCCGGGGGTGGCGAAGGCGAAGTTCCTCGCCGGCTGCTTCTCGATTCGGAACGACATTTTCTTGTTGGCAACAGCGATGACGGAAGGAGCCTATACTGAACTACTCTGGAATGAGGAGGAGGAGGAGGGTTCTGTGGGCGAAAGATTGCGTCAGTGCACGCAGCGCGAGCACGGACCAGACAAAAGTGTATGTGCGGGTTTGTATACGCGTTGTAAGAAACGAGCGAAGGAGATGGAGAATCAAAACAGGGCGGAATAAATACAAGGAAACAAACAAAAAAAACCGAAGAGGGAGTAGGGGGAGAGGGATAGGGAGGGGAAAGGGGGGCTACTGTGTCGTGTGCGCGCTTGTGAGAGTGTCTTCTCGTGTTGTTGCTCACACACGCACACAACAACAACGAGATAAAGATATGATGCTCGGTTTCGCACGCACTCACACGCGAAGTGAAGTGAGTGAGCTGTGAAGAGGCAAAACAAAACACAACAACAGACGAACGGCAGCAGTCCCGGAGAGGCGGCCGCTGTGCGGTGCAAAAGCCGAAGAAGAAATCGAGTAAAAGAAAGCCACGGAGGAGATGCGCAGAATAGAGGGGTGTGCCACCTCGACTTGCTTTTTCTTGTTGTTTTGCGATGTGTGGCCGTATGCGTGCTGGCCTCTCGTGTGCTTTTTTCTTCTGTTTTTTTCTCTACCTTGCCGCTGTGGTAGCTCTGGCGCACGCGGATGAGGGAAGCACGAGGAGGGGATGAGGCGGGGGGGGGGCACCAATAAAAACAAAGTTCAGTGCGGCGTTGAAGAAACTCCCTGGTGGTGACATCGCCACATACACACACACACACACACACACACACAGACAGACAGAGAGAAGATAGGAGACAGGCAGTGGAGGAAGGGAGAGGCGTGCGCGCCAGCAAAGGCGCGTTGGACAGAGAGAGAGGGGAGAGAGAGATGCATGCGGCACGGTCGGACACGCAGACTCCTCCTCGCCTCCAAGGTGTTGCTGCGCTTTCTACCTTCTCTGGACGCGCTCCCGTTGGCATGAGCTCGGAGAAAAAGCGTTCACAGCTACTTTCGCTGCGTTTTCTTTTTCTTGTGCACTCCTTTATCAGCGTGCCGCCAAGGCGGCGGCTACTGTGAGCATCGCCGCCAGAGAGAGAGAGAATGCTCTGACGTCCTACACCTCTTCCGTCAGCCTGCTTCACGTTTCAGGGCGAGAGGTGCACGTGTGCTCTACCGTTTGTTGCTTTGTGATGTACACGCTGCTGAACAGCATTGGCCGCGTAAAGTATGAGAAAACAAAAAAAAAAAAACTGAAAAGCACGCGAAGCACAGAGAGAAAGAAAAAGGGGAAAAACAAAACGACGAAGCGAATGAGAAATGCTCCCGCACACACGCTGGAGTGCGCACGCTGGATGAAACGTGGAACCAAGTTACCACGGCGCACGCGATTCAAGGGCTGTCGCACGCACCTACCCATAGAGCGACACCACTCTGGTGCAGAAATGACGCAGCGAGGCGAGCTGCGCATCCGCGAGAACAGCGCTGGCAAAACGAAGCCGCGGCCGCACACGCAAGCGAGTCGAGGAGGGATGAAGGCGGTCAAACGACGAAACAGAAACAAGAAAGAGAAAACAAGCGCGCAGAGAAAGAAAATGCGCGGACGCACCCGCACCCTGACGTCTGCACGGCGCACTCCACAGTTGCCCATGCTAAGCCACCCCCCCCCCACACACACACACACACCACCACCACCACCACCATCAGTGGAAGACGCGCACAAAAAAGGGGAAAACCGAAGAAAGCACCTCAGTCTCATGCGTGTTTGCATCTCGACAGGCAATCGCGTTCTTCCGATGGTGCACGTTTCTGCTGTTGCTGTTGCTTGCCTGCTTTGCCTCTTGCGCTTCGCCTTTTTCCTCTCTTTCCACTGCCACGGCGTGCGTACACCTCACTCTCAACCACAAGCGGCCGACGAGCTCGTGCCCCCCTCTTCCCCGCACGTAAAGCTCAGAGCACACAAATAGGCAGAGAGAATAAGACTCAACCACCTGGAGCGACAGTGTCCGGTGCGGTAGCAGCCTCAGCACCGGCCTCTACCCGCACAAGGCCAGCCTGGACCATGAAATCAACCAGCGGTGCCGAGAACGCAAAAGGCTGCAAGAAGCGCACAATCGCGGCCCAGAAAGCAGCCGCTTGCTGCTGCTGGGTACCGGTGACACCGCCGACTGTCGACGAAGACGAGCCGTGCCAGGTGGAGGCGACCACGTAGATCATATTCTTTACCGTCTCTTCCACCGCCTCCTGCACCAGCATCGCATCGTCATGGGAGGTGCTACCGCCGCCCATGTCACGTCCGGCAGCATCCTCTATGACCGGGTAAGCACTGTACACCGCGTACAAGGTGCCCAGAACCCGCCTCCACAATGACAGCAGCAAATCCGGCTGCGTCGTCAGCACGGCCGTGTACCGCAGCAGGACCTTGGGCACCAAGCTCAGTAATCGGCACTTCACCTCCGTGAACACAAGCGTCGGCGGTGCAGATCGCCGAGACACAGCGGAGGCGCCGCCCACGTAAGCCGTCGACTCACCGTGCCCGTTCCGCTCCGGCGACGCCGGCGACACAAGTGAGTTGAAGAGGCTGCCGAGAACGCTTCGGCTGAAGCTCGCAGCGGCGCCGCTGTTTTCGCCCGAGGCGGCTTTTCTCGTGCCGGTCCACTGCAGACCAGTCTGCAATCGTGCCTTCGGTGCGCACAGACGCTCTGTCAGAGGGATGAGGATGTCCTCATACACGGCCATGACCGCAGAGGAGGGGAGATCGTGTGCTTCTGAATCCAGCAAAGCGCGCTGCAGGCACAAGATCGCCTCGCTGCCGTCACGCGCATCGGAGCTGCAGAGGGCCAGCGCGCCAAGACTTCGAAGCACAAACACCCAAAGGCTGCACCACTCGCCTCTTTCCGCGCCAGCCCCACCGGCGGCCGCGCCGGCGTTGCCCAGAAGCACGTTTCGCCCACACAGGCCCAACACCTCCGCCACGCTGGCGCCGCTTGGAAGGGATGTGGTGGCCACCGCCCCGCACTTCGCTTTCGTGAGTGGCGCCTCATTGCTCTCTGGAGTGTCACCGACCGCCGTGCTCGACCCTGCGGCACGGCCGCGTCGCATCCACACGCTAAACGACAGGCAGAGCGACACGATACTCTCCGTGTCGTCCGAGACGCTGTAGCGGCGTTGCTGCACCACATGCAAAAGGAGGGATCCAATCTGGCGCTGCACCACAACATCAGAGACGGCAGCGGCGTGTGCCGCGAAGGGTGCAAGGAGAACAAGCACTTCGCTGCCAGAGGCCCACGGCAGCATTGCGTCCCTCTCCTCTCCTGAGCCAGAGCCGCCCTCAGCCTCCCCCAGAACAACGACTTGGTCGTAGAGAAACGCTGCGACGGGGCGAGCCACGACGATGGCGAAGGTCGAAGGAGCGGCGCGCATCCAGCATGCCCATAGCTGCTCCATAGCGACGGCACCGTGCTGGCCGCGCCAGTGAACCGCCATGAGCTGCAGCGACGCGCACACGACGCGATTGCCAAGGGTGCACCAGTACGCCCGCACACCATCGCTCGCGCGGGTGTCACGCAGATACACGTCCACCTCCCGCAGCAGCCGGCTAACGCGGGTGGTGAGCGAGGCAAAGTGCGCGGGTTGAAGCACCGCCGCTGTTGCGGCGCCGCCCACAACTGTGCAGATGAAAACGAGTTCATACGAGGCGGCGTGGGCGGACGCCTCGTCCAGGCCGCTGGGGTGCCCATTCCCTTTCTTGCCATCCCCTTCTGTTGGGGCTGAACTGACGCCGTTGCCGCCGCTGCCGGCGACATCGTCCTCAATGCTAGAAACGGCACAGAGACTGCACAAACACCGCTGGGCAGCGTTCGGGTCAGTTGACACTCGCTGCAGAATCGTCAAAAGCTGACGCATATTCGGGATGCAGCTGCCTATTCGCCCGAGCGCATCTCGCAGCTCAGACAGCTGGACCGCCGACACCTGCGGCGCCCCGCTGCCCCCAAACAGAGAAGAGAACCAGCCGCGCTCACTCGCCGCTTTCTGCTCCGCTGCAATGTCCCCGGCAGCGGGGGCGGCCGAGAGTGGTGCAAAGACGTTGGCGCAAATGCCGGGGTCCTGCAGAAGCACGTGAAGGGGCTCTGTTGGCGCCGACACCGACCGCTGCGCTGCCGTGCTGACCGACGCCTCAGCGTCGCCATCACCAGCCCCACGCGGTTTCGGCCTGCCCCTCGCCGCCTCTTGCGCTGGCTCGGCAAACAGCCCCATCAACTGCATGTCCAGTATCAAGCGCGACAGCGGCAGCCAGCTGTCCTCGAGGCTGCTGTGGATGTCCGCGAGCAGCGCAAAGACCTCGCGCATGCACAACAGCTTCGGCACACTGCGGTACAGGGCGCGCACCTCTTCCTCGGCGTTCGTCAAGTCGCTCATCACGACGTACTTTAGCAGCCCCATAAAGCACTGGTCGGCCACCACGGGTAAAGAAAGCGCGTGGGCAGCACGCGCCAGCAGGCAGACACCGCGCAGGCTCGATTGCAGAATAGCCATCTCAGTCGGCAACTGCTGCTCCGCCTCCTCGATGGCGCGCGCGATGGTGTCACCGGTGGCCACAATCGACAGCGACACCTCGTCCACGGCGGACGCCAGCATGCCATCGAACACGAGCAGACTGCGCTTCCAGAGGGACTGGAAGAGAAACAGGTCAAAGATCTGCAGGACGCCACTCTCGGGGTCACGGATGCGCGCCGTTGCGACTGTCGAGCCCGCCGTGGCGGCGGCGGTCGTAGCGCCGAGTTCGTGAGACGATATTTTCGCCGGCGCCTTCACCGCCTCCGCCTTCTCGACCTCTGCCGCTGCGCTCAGCGCGTGATGCACAAAGCTCAAGCACGGCTGCATTTCCAGCCTCCACGTCGTATCGTTCGCGAAGCCGCGGTCCATCATCTCGGCCATCACCACCTCGTGCTGACGAACATCGTCGTAGATGCTGCCGAGGTAGGTCGCGGGGATGTCCTTGCCGTCGTCGATGCCGCGGTTCATCTTCACAAAGTCTTCCCTCTTCATCTGCTGCGCCACCTTGCCGGAGTGCTGATCCGTGTTGAGCATAATGATGGCAAAAGAGAGGACAAAGGCACCGGAGTCGCTGTGGAAGGGGTTGACCGTCTCGTCCTTGATCACTGTGCCATCCTCGCGGTGGGTCACATTCTGCTGGTACCAGTGCTTCGCGAAGGACTCCATCACTCGGTCAATCTTCTGCGACTCACCGGGCAGACAGAGGAGGAACACCATTTCGCGAATCGACTCTAGCAGCGGCTTATTGTGGAAGTCAAACTGGTGAATGAAGCCGTCGAGCTGCTCCTCGAAGAAGCGGACAGAGAAGAGAGCAGCCGGCCTCGTTGCATCCTCCGCAGCGGCGACGTCCTCTGTCTTGTTGCGGCCCTGCTCACCAATGTAGTCGCCAAGCACACGCTTGTTCAGCAGAATGCTGAGACGGTATAGGGCCTCGCCGAGCTCCCGCCCGCCCGCCGGCTCTGCAAGCACAAGCTTTGTACAGTGCTTCAAGGAGCTCGCCTCCTCCGCGCCGGCAGGCACGCGAATGGCGTGCTCGAGCAGGAACGGGATGCCTTTCTTTATCGGTGAGTCCTCGAAGAGCGATGCAAAGTGGTTCAGCTTGTCCTTCTCCTTCTGCGCATGCTGGATGAGGCGATGCAGCTCCGCGAGGGACGTCGAGGGGCTTCCGGCGCCCATGGTGGTATCCGACTCGGCGGCCCTCGACGGCAATGCGCCAGACGCGATGGCTCGGATCGCGATGCCGGACACCATGTTCGTCGTTGCACCTAGCGCCGTGCGTTGGGTGCTGCGCGGCAGACGCCGCGCCGCCATGCTCCGTTGGCGCCTGTCTCTGCGGTAGTCCACAGCAGCAGCAGCCCTCTGGCGTCGTTGGGCGGCGGCCTTGCGGTCTCCTGCCATGCCGCCCCGCCGCTGTGACCACGCCGCTGTCGCCACCTCCTCTGGGTCGCCGTGAAAGACGGGGTAGGCGTGGTTTGCCAGGACCTGGTAAAGCTGCGGCAGCAGCGAGGCGTACCGCCACGAAAGGTCGTAGTGGATAAAGCAGAAGCTGCCGAAGCCCGGGTCGCTGCAAAACTCCGCCAAGCTCTCCAAAAGGATGTCGCGCCGCTCCTGCTTCCTCTGCAGCTGCTGCACAGAGAGTCGGCCAGAGTTGCCGTGGCCGGAGGAAGCAGCGCTGACGGGACTGGCCGGAGACCTGGACGCCACCGGAGAACCGCTACGGCCCACCGGCGATCCAGGCTGGACCGCACCGGCGTCGGCAAGCTCGTTCGCGAGCGCCTCCAGCGGGTTGAGGTGCAGCACGCGGATGAAGTTGTATATCTGCGGGATCAAGTGCTCCGAGGAGCCCTGCATGACGAGGTGGACCGTGCGCAGCGCCTGGGCAAGAACGATGGTGCGCGTAGTGCCTACACCGGCAATCAAGAGCGCGCGGCACAGCTGGTTCTGCACTGTGTCCAGCAGCGGCGCAAACAAGGGCTTGCTGAGGGAGCACCGAAGCAGCAGCAGACAATCCTGCGCAAGTACGAGTCCCTCCAGTTGAATCAGCGTGATCGTGTTCTCCAAAGGTGAGGTCTTGTCGTCACCGCTTCCACCGCTCGCTGAAGTGCCCGCCAATCCCTCGCTGCCGCCAAACGCCACCGTCGACGCGACCTCGCGGCCGTCGTTGTCGAAGCAGGCGATTTCGCCGCTGATGAGGCGGCTTATAAACCGCAGTACCGTTACACCCGCCGCCACTAAGCCCCGCGCGCATCCTCGTCGGCTGGCAGATGCAGCAACCGACGAAACAACGTCATGACGATGAGTCGCATGCTCTTCTCCACGGTGCGCTTCAGTAGTTGACTTGCCTCGGGGTGCGTGGCCAGCACCATCATGCGGCCAAGTGCCCGCACGTGCACGCCGCCGTCGGCCATCACCGCTGCGGGGTGATTCAGAGCAGCGACATAGACGCTAAAGATGCGAGAGAGCAGCACTTCATGCGAGGCGCTATCGTGCACCTCAGCCCGCGTTTCGGAGGCGGCCTCGATCGCGGCGTACACGCCGTGCACTGACACGAATGCGCAGGGCAAGTCCAAGATGTCGACCAAAGCGGTGAGGGCGACGCCGGTGACAACTGCCGAGGTGTTAGGGCTGCGACACACGTCCGCGAAGGCGCTCAGAATGGCCACCTCGCTCACCTCGCCGTGCTTCGCGTATCTACCCTGTAGAGAGAATGGCACGAGATCCGGTAGTGCTTCGGTGGAGAAGTCGCAGGCAGGATTACTTTTCCCCTGCGGAGGGGGGTGCACCGAGGACGAAGACGAAGTGCGGTCGGACGCGGGCACAGCCCCAGCGAAGAGACACCGCTGCAGGTCAAGCAGTTCCTGAGCAACAGCGTGCTCGCTAGCTTCCTTCTCCTTTAGCGGACCGCTGCGATAATTGAGCCGGTTGCTCGTGCGCATTGCAAGCAAGGTGTTATCGACATGGATAAGCACAATCTGTCTGTCTGTCTCCCCGCTGTCGCTCAGTGATGCATGCAACTCGCACGCCGACGCGCACAGCGACGCCATCCTCTCGCTGCGGGTGACACTGCGGCGTCTTGTAAAGGGAGCTAGAGGCAGGAGACGTGCTACTTGGAACAAGACTACGACACGTAAAGAAAAGAGACGGAGGCACTCGAACGCCCAGAAGGGGCTGACGCGAGAGGGGAGAAGAGGGTGCTCACCTTTTTTGTTGCTGATGGCTCGAGAGATTTGCGTATGTGTGTGTGTGTCTGCAGAGGGGGGTGTTGTACCTCCAACCGCTTCTTGAACAGGCTGGCACGGCCACAGTCGGCGGTGGCGGGAGGAAACAAAAAAAAAATGCCTCTCCACGCGCGCGCACACAGGGCTAACAGAATGGAGCAGTACGCCGCGCGGTGTGAAATGCAAAGGGCAACACAGCACGCGGCATTCAAGGAGAATTCAAACGAGCGCGCGACAACGAAAAAAAAGGCAACACGGGCTGCCTCAAGCGATACCGCGCGACGAGGCCATCGATGTGGCCGTTGACGGTGCCCGGTGGAACGACGGAAAAAAGGCACCGACAGAGAGAGAAAGCGCAGCAAGAGTAGAAGAGACAGGACACAGCAGCGTAATCAGCAGACTGGTGAGCTTTTTGCTTTTCGTTTTTCTCTAACGAGGAGATGCCTGCCCCATGATGCCGGGGGAGGCGGGGGGGGGGGGGGGACAGCCCTCACAGTGCGTGATATCACAGGGTCCGGTACACCCCTGCGCGGTGGGCAAGCCAAGCAGCGCCTCCTCCCTGTCCCTGCCAGATGCCCAACCAGTTTCTGGTGGTGTCAGGGTCGGACGCCTACGACGCGGGCATGTGAGAGCGATGTGTCGCTGCTGGTGTCGGCGGTGAGGTCCTGGACGGCGTGGCGTCGGAGCGACCTGCGTCAGTACACACAGCTTGTGCCATCCCTACAGTTGGGCAGAGCGTCCGCGCGACTGGAAACGCATCCCACCCTCCGGCCCTCACACTGCCTACTGGTGTGGTGGGGGGAGCCTGAGCCAGCTCGCGAGGGATGCACCAGGGGTGGTGACCTGCATGATGGGGGAGCGGCTGTGAGGCGGCCTGCAGAGCGGAGGCGGGTGGAGGCTGGGGCAGGGGGCCGTGCTCTCGCATGACGGAGCTGGCCCATTGCTGCGACGCGCGTGTCCACCGGTGCTTCGCACCACGCGATAGGGGGGGGGGGCTGTGGCAGGCCAGGGAAAGAACATGGTTTAGCTGATGTTGTAGTGCAGAATGAACGCGCTGAACAAATATGTAAGAAAAGGGGCGTTCTTGCCGTTGTTCTCAGAAACCGAACACAAGTGACTGTAGACATAAAAAAAATTGTGAGGAGAGAACACCGCCGTGAAGCACCTCCTTGGCGACCACGCGCTTAGAATCCAGCATTGTGCGACACCGGAGCACGTGACGATCATCATCGTGCGCGTTCTCTGGCCCTCCTCTCCCTACCCGTACTCCTCAGAAGAAGCGCAGCCGAACCATCTGAAGGTAATGCCTGACGAACAGAGTTGCCTCGCCGCGTGTTGCTTCATTGCCAGCGTCTTCTTTTTTTTTTCGCCTCCCTCTACGACTGGGAGAGCAGCGCCTACGTACATCGCACTTGTCGACTGCTACAGAGCATCCCCTCCTCACCGTCAACGCCTTGTGTAATATCCGCGGAAAAAACGACGAGGCATCCCAAATTGTGCCTCCGCCGCCGCAGGTGTGCGCGTATATGCGGGCGGAGGAGGCGGCGGCGCAACATGAACAACAGACGAAAAGGGGGATGAGGCGTCACTCAACACCGCGACGGGAGAAAGTGCAAGAAGAAGACACACGCACACATATGCACACACATACCACACGGCACATAGTACAGGTGGTAAACCGCAGTCCATCGTATATAAAAAAACACGAATACATGAAAACATATATAGATTCGTTTTTCTTCACCAAGACAACAAGAAAAAAAAAAGAAGAGCGCATCCGACGGCGTGCACATCCGTCTCACGCATGCTCGTGCTCACGTCAGGCTTGCACGACACACCAACGCCCCGGAGTCGACATTTTCTTTTTTTTTTCGGGGGGGGGGTGACTTGGCACACACACACACAATACCCTTTCCTTGGCATATATATATACATACATGCACAGGGGCGCGAAGCATCCAGCGTTCCCCCTCCCTTCCAGCCTCACGGAAGAGTTTCGAAAACATAATTCAGCGAAAACAACCAGATGTGTCGCAAGAGAGAAGAGAAAGAGCAGCCGCAAGTAAGCAAACACGGTAACCGGAAGTGCTCTCAGCGTAGTCGCACGTTTCCGCGACACAATCTGTGAAACATAATTGCAAAAAAAAAAACGCAATGCTAGCAGAAGATACATCGAAAGAGCGAGAGGGCCGAGGAGCAGTGCGGAGAAAGAGGGAGGGTATGATTCGGTTGCTGTGCAACGCGGTCGCGCTGCAGCACTTCAACAACAACGCGACACTTCTTTCAACGGGTTTCATCTACAACCAAAAGAGAAGCCTGCATAAAAATGCAACTACAGTTCCTCTAGCGCTGCCGCGCCACGGCTCCGCCCTCGTCGTCAAGGGCGAACCGCCCTGCCGCTGCATCGGGCCACGTGACTAATGACCTCTCCTTCTCCTTCCTCGCCCCTCCTCGCATGCGTGCCGCGCCATCGGCGCCACACGGACCCGGGCGTGGACAGCATGGCGTCATCCACGCCGGCCGCGCCCACGCTCCGACTCGAGGGCAGGAAGCGGCGGCGTCTGCCGTGCGGGCAGCACGGGATGTTCTTCTATGTGCGTGCCGGGTGGGCTCAAGGAGGACGCTGCCCAGACTCACGCCAGGGCCCTCCGAGACCCTGCGCACTCTCCCTGCATGCCATGCCTCGCCCTCACCCGCTTCAGGCCGCGGCATGCCGCGGCGCAGCTGCGGCGTCTCTCCACACGGGAGTCTGGAGGGCTCGATGGCGCTGACCGGTGCTCTCCTCCCCCACGCTTCCGGCACCTGTGCCGCATCAGCCCACCCCGGCCGGACGCAGGAGATGCCGCATATTCCGCTCACACGCACCCGGGGGCTGAGCCCTGCTCACCTCCCGCACACCTTGCTCGGAGCACGGCACACCATGCCAGCTGCCCACGACAGCGCCTGCGCACAGCGCTCGCACTTGTGCATGCCTGGGAGGGGAGGGGGCCTGCTGCCGCGCGGCAGCGTTGCCCGTGGGAGCGCGCTGTCCACATCGTCCCTTTCCGCCGACGCAGCGGGGGGTGGGTGCGTGCCTGGGCCGCATGCCCCCATGTGCCGCGGCAGGGGGCGCGCTGCTGTGCGTCGGGGACAGCAAGGGGCACCCCACCTGGTCCTCGACCCGCACCTCTTTCACAGGCGTGGCTGCGTCAAGCGCAAGGGTCCACCCCAAGAGCCCCGCCGATACGCATGCGCCCGCGCACACAGAGAGCTCACAGCCCGCCGTTCCCAGGCCAGCGGACGGAGGATGTGGGGAGCGGCGATAGGCACACGACGGCGGAAGCCCGTGCAGCGCGAGTGAGGTGCGTGCAATGGCATCCCTGCGCGCAAGACCATTGCGTGAAACGCGGTCTGCCTCGAGCGTCCGGCGGCCCGCGATCTCGCGTGGCACACCGGTGGCAGTGCCATTTCAAACCTGTCCGTCGACACTAAGCGTACGCAAACATACTCGAGGGCACGCCGCAGGCTCTTTCCTTCCCCGGAGAGTGGGTGCTGGGCCCTGATACCATGCACCGAGGTGTCTCCTCGTGGGAGAGGAGTGCACCATAAAAGGTAATAAAAGAGAATAAGATACACTGGACGACAAGAAAGCAGAGGGGTCGGCCATCCGCGACGACTCTTCCATCGTAGGAGACCAGCACGAGTGACCAGTCGTTTTCTTTCCGTTCTCGGCTTGGTGAACCAACAAAGATGGACGAGAGAAGGGCAGCGCATGACAGAGGGGAGATTCAGTTGAATCACAGGAGCGGTGGTGAGTACCAGCCTCCCATCTCCTCATTGGCCTTCTCCATTTCGCGTATGCGTGGGTGCAAGTCGGACGACAGCGGCCGCGCGTTCCTGTATGAGCGAACGCCCAACAACACTTCATCATGTATATGTGCGCGGGAGCCGGTGGGAGCACACCCACTCGACTGGGTTTGCATGCTCCCACCACACTTTCTACGCTCGCGCACGCAGAGACACACGGCATAGAAAAAAGAAGCGAGGAAAGAAGGAAGCGCAAAGAGAGCACGCACAGACAAGATCACATCCTTCTACACAGTCACCGCTAACTCGCCTCCACGTTTCCTCGCCCACGCACACACCCTACCTCTCCCAGGACGCCCGCCGCGGCAGCAGCAGTGGCGCGGGGCCCACACTGGAAGGTGCAACTGGAGAGACAGAAACGAAGATGAAAAGGGGCAATTTGTCACAATAAAACAGGTGAAGAGGCAGAGGAGCATCTGTGGGGGTTTCGGGGGGGGGGCGGGGAGCGGGGGGCAGGGGGGGCTGAGTGGCCGACTGAAGAAGAGCGCAAACGACAAGAACAGCAAAGCAGAGCACAACCGTTAACAAGATGCGGCCCGTTACGTTTGCTGGCCGCTCATCATGTCTCTTTCGATGTAAAGCGGGTCTGCGGGAATACGCGCGCGAGCCGGCAGGCATGCAGAAGAGAATCGGGTAGGTGAAAAGAACAGCAGCAAAGGGAGGGACGGGGGCAAAGAGGCGGCAGTGTCATGCCTTGCTAACGCAGTCGCACCCAGTATCTCCACCTGCAGTACGAAACACCGCCAATCTGTTCAACTTTCGCTGTAGGAGGGGGGAGTTTCAGTGTAACGCCCGCTGTGCAACCAACGCCTCCACCTGCCTCTCTCTCTGCCGCTTCTCCAGCACCTCGGCTCAAGCACCCCGCGACCCGGCGATCACACACACACACACACCTACTCGCACGCGTTCCCCTCTCCGCGAAGAGCCACTGGGTATTCGCCGCATTGCTGTCAATTTCTACATCAGCCTCTATCTCTGTCTACAACTTGACCGGCGCCTTCACGGACGTGATGCGGCCAACGGCAATGCCGCGCGGGGCCCAGTGCAGCACCACCGCGTCGCCGGCGCTGACCACCTCTGGACGAAAGAGAAAACGGCACTGTACCAGGACGCTCTCGCGGAGGCCAGCAGCTGCGGCGGCGTCGCTCTCCTCCTCGCTACCGGGTGACGTCACAGAAGTCACGCACACAGCCTGGCGCGCATTGCGAGTGTACATGATCGGCTCCATATGTGCGCTTATCGACTGCGACAGCACCGAGACGGCAGCCTGGAAAGACCACACCGCCGTCTCCGGCTGGCGCACAAGAACTTTCCCCTTGTGCGAGACCGTCACCGCGTCCGGGAGTCGGTTCAGAGCGAACGTGGCCTCGTCGCCAACCTGCGCCTCGTTCACGTGCTCACCATCAACGTGGATGCCGCGCACAAGCACAGCATAGAAGCGACCGTCGCTGCCAGGCCCGATGTAGCAGCTGCACCCCACCTCGACTGGGCCGCGTGCGACGCGGCCGTGCACAACGTGCCCCACGCCATCGACGGCAAAGGCGTAGTCCAGAAGCACTTCAAAGGGGGGCTTTGACGCCCACAATGACGGACTCAGCAGAGGCGAGGGAGGAGGGCTCTGCAGGTGGGAGAGGCAATAGCGGAACAACTCCAGACCTTCTCCGCCTTGCACCGACGACACACAAAACACGGGCACGCGCAGCCGCTCGACACGGGGCGGGCCCGCTGCCGTGTTAGGGGTGGAAATGGGAGTCGTCGTGCCCACACCTCCCTCCACGGCGGCGTCGCGGTGGCGTGGTAGCCACGCCCGGCAGTAAGCCGCGGCCATCAGTGTCGAGTCCACCTGCTCCGACTCAAACCCCACCACCTCCAGCGCAATCGCGAGCTCCATGATGAGGCCATCCAGCTCGAATTCCTCCACCAAGTCGCTCTTGGTGACCACCACGACAAGCGGTGTGTTCATGGCGCAGCACACCTCCGCGTAGAGAGAGACATCGGAGACGTCGACAGTGTCGGCCGCCACGCACACGCACACGTAATCCGGCTTGCGGCTCATGAGGCAAAACAGCATCGTTTTAGTGATGTCGCCGCCAGCGTCGAGAAGCGTGATAGAGCGAGGCGAGGCGCCCATGAAAGGCAGCGTTGATGGTGGCAGCGGCGCCGCAGGAGATGAGGTGCAGGACCAGCTGCGAGCGGAGCCGCGCAGGGCCGCAGCGGGCGAGTCCCTGGGCGACGGCAGCTGCGCTGCACTGACGGACCGCGTCAGCTCTGGTGACGTGTCAGCAGGTTCCTGCGTCACCGTCCAAACCCGCGACGCCAGCGAGCTTGTCCGCCCTGTGTCGAGCTCGTGCTTGTGGTTGAAGAGGGACTGCCGCGTTCCACCGCAGCCGTCGTCGAGGCGAGACGTGAGGAGCACCGCCATCAGCGTCGACTTGCCGGAGCCGACGGCGCCGCAGAAAGCGACGCTCAAATCGTGGCCGCCATTGCCTGCCTGACGCCGCGATAACATAATCTCTCCACACAGCAGCTCCTCCTCATTCTCCTTGCTGTGGCATGACTCATGTTGTTCGCCATCTCGCTCCGCGCGCTCTGCCGCAGTGACCTTTAACTTGTCGTATGGGGAGGAAACGCTGCCTCCGGCCGGGGTCGCGGCAGTCTTTCTGACGACGCAGCATTGCAGCAGCGTCGCCTCTAGTTGCAGCTGAGCTGCCATACGATTAATGGTCTGCACGGACTCGTTGAAGTCCCGCCGAGTTAACCCGCGAGGGGTGCCGTCGTCGGAGACACCGAGCTCGTATAGGCACTGGCCATGGCCCTCCGAGACGCGAAACTGCATTTGCGTCACGAGGTGCTGGAAGCGGCTCGGCGAGATGCCCGTGAGGCGCCACTTGTACTCCACATCGCCCTCGTCATCCTCCGCGGTGAGAGACTCATACGCCAGCCAGCCCACGCGTCCACCAGGTGTTGCGGAGCTCGTCGTCGATGCAGCGGATGGCGGAAGCAGCTGAGGCGGAGTGGAGTTCATGACGGAGGAGGAGCTCCACATCCACGCGGTCGGGCGAGCAGAGACACAGTCACCCTCATCGGCGCCATCGAGCAGCAGCGAAGGCGGGGCGTTCTCCTCACTGTGTGCCACCACCGACTCTGGAAGTGCCACCCACGCTGGAGAGTCCATCAAAGGGTGAGGGGAGTGAGGCGTTGACGATGCGAGTGCGTCGGTCGGTCTGGGATCCATCTGACCTCGTTGGAGGCGGCGGTCATGGCGAAACGAGGCGTGCGCGCGCTCGGCCAAGATCTGCTGCTGTGATTTCGTCCCAGCATGCGTCTCCTGCACTACTGTGTGGAGACTCAGCATCTGCTCGCCGTGAGCTGACGACGACGTTGGTGGTGACAAGATTGATGACACCGCCGCGACTTCGCCGGCCCCCACCGCCGCCGTCGAAGAGCATCCATTAGGGACTGGCAAAGCCGATGGTGGCACCAAGTGGGAAGTCGAAGTGCACGACGGGGTGGTGGTGGCGACGGCATCGTCCTGGTATCCCGTGCCGACGCTAGCCGTGGCGTCGGCAGACTTCCTGCGTATTCGAAACGCCTCCTGTTGCAGCATACTCAACAAAGTCAAAACACGCGGCGTAGCAGGAGAACGGATAAGCAGGCAAAGAGAGAGGGAGAGATAAGTCGAGAAAACAAAGAAGGGAAGCGCACACGACTAGTACGAGGAGACTGGACTGGAGTGCAGCGAGGCAAACGCGAAGCGCCTCTGTTCCTTTTGTTTGTGTTGGAGGGAAGGGAAGGGAAGGGGAGGCGAAGAACCGCAACAGGGGGTGGAGGGAAGTAGAGGGAAGCCGAATGAGGGTAGTGTCTCAGAGCACACACACCTCATGGACCATCTAGACGTGAACACAAGAGAAGGGCGAGTTTCCAGAGCGAGAGCTCAGCACAACGAGCTAGTGTGCGCCACATGAAAAAAAGACCTGTGTCTGTATGTGTGTGTGTGTGTGTGTGGACGGCCCCATGCAACGTGTTTTAGACAAGAGTGAGAAAACAACGAAGCGATGTCGCCGATCACACACGGATTGGGGGTACGCACTCGTTCAACAGCTTCCTCGATTCTTCTGCTTACAGCCACCGGGGATGTCGGTGAAAAGAAATAAAGCACAGCAGCAGGTAACATACAGTAGAAATGACCGTAGATAAACAGCAAGTTGCTGTACAAGTACAAGCACAATAACCGGCGCGGAAGTTCGCGAAGCTAGCGGGAGCTCGCTTCTGTTGGCAGTGGGAATAGGTGAATGTGGCCGTGGGTCGGTGTAGGCGCTCAAGACCGAAAGAGAGGGGGGAGCCGATTTGCGGTCCTCACGTCCGTCCTTCTCTCCTGTGTGCGGGTATGCCCCATACAACGGTACCCCCTTCCCCCAACAGGATAGCGGAACGACAAAAACAACACGAGCGAGAGGGAGCGGGGTGCAGAGAGAGAGGAGAAAAGTCTTGTCTGTGTACATATATATATGCGTGTGCGTGGCAACAACCCTTATGCGGAGGGGGGCATCGCTGAAGTGACCACATCAGAAAGACAGCGACGTCCAGAGAGAGAGCGGCACACACACACACGCACCCACACACACAAACTCCCCACGCATGGCTAACGAGTAGTGCAGCACCGTCCTCCTTTTTCGGTGCGTGTGAACACCGGCGCTGCCTGAACAGTTGGAATCCCAGCGACAGTCCCAGTGCAGCCTTTCGACAACGCTGACGATGCATCCTACTTCTCATCCTCCTCTGGCGAAGCGTGCGCGTCACAACCCCCTCTACTGCTCCACTCACCAGCCACCACGTGAAGTGGCCTGTGCGGCTTCGTGGGTTATTTGCGGGTGCGGGTGTGTGTTTGTGTGTGTGTGTTTTTGTTTTCGTTTTTGTCCGTCGTAGATAATGAAAGCGAAAAGAACAAAAAAAGAAGAGGAAGAGAGATGGTGTACGGAAACCGAGACCGTTCACGCCGCCGACGCCAACACCCACAACTTGTAAGAAGAGAAGGGTGTGGAGGAGCTGCGAGAGCCAACCCTTCAACCGTGCCGTCTTGCTTTCCTGCTTTCCAACCTCAGTCGTATCCATCCATCACCGTCCTGTCCGGTACCGTGCACAGAGTCAGTCGACGAAGCGAAAGCCCCCACACAGAGATCGTGCCCGAGATCGACTCAAAACGCCGCTACGGACGCCCTCCTTCGCGGTTCTTGGGGCTCTCTAGATCTGGCTCGGGTACAGGTACACACGGATGCGGCGGCCAATGGCGGACGCCGGCACAGACGCGCCGTTGAACTTCACGCGCATCATACCGGCGTTACCGTGCGGACGTGTCACGCGACCCCACAAGGCACGGGTGGTGCTGCGGCGCGCGGGCGCCTTGCTCCAGCGCACACACCGCTTCACCTTCTTGCCGTGGTAGACGTAGCAGACGCGCTTGCCCACGTACCACGTGGCGTCCTCGCGGGTGTTGACGTTCTCAACGCGGACCAGTGCAGTTTGCTTGGTCTGGCCATGCAGGCCACGCGTGTAGCCGGCGAGCGTGCCCTTCATGTAAAGACGAGGTGCCTTGCGGTTGCGGTTCACCCTGCTCGTCTTGGCAGACAGCTGGTGCAGCTTCTTGCTGCGCTGCGAATGGACCTTCGAGGTAGTCATCCGTGTTGAAGTCGATCCGGATGTTAACGGCTGCAGAGGCGAGTAAAGAAAAAGGGTGTTTGAGTATGTGTGTGGGGAGGTGCGGGGAGGGGAGTTGATGAAGGTTTGGTAAAGGTGAAAGTTTTTGAATAAAAGGAATAGCGCCTAATTCGGAGCGAGGGGGTAGACATCAAAGGCACATGGGAACGAGGCGCCGACATGAAGGGACACATAGCGTGTCATGGGTCGTCTCTGTGAGTGCACCGTGCGCTCGACTACACGAGCACCGCGGCCCGCTGCTTTGTCCTTGCACGATCGATTGCAAACGCGTGCCCGTCCACGTGGTGACGCACTGCTGAGGTGCGCCTTGACGCTTGCGCAGCGACTCCGCGTGGCCGCACAGCAAAAGACGCACTGCTTAAAAGCGGGGCACCGCGCGTCATTGACGCCCGTCCTCCGCCCCATGCTCCCCTCCCCTCCCTCAACGGAAACGCAGCTATCCCCGCGCCTGTGCTGGAGTACCAAAAGTTGTCTGTGACGTGCTGCGCCGTCTCCTTTTGTGCAGCACGTGGAGCAGCGTCCTCCTCCTGGTTTCTCCCCCCTTCCTCTCTCTCCTTTGCTCAATAGCGTTGCTCCTGCAAGACGGCATCATCATCTGTGCCGTTTTTCTTGCGCTTGCTGCGCCCTACATGACAAACACACGAGCATACACATGCACGCGCATTGAGGGGTCGCCGGCAGTGCTGCCCTCTGCCCGCGTTGTACATCCAGACGCTTGCCCAGTCCTCCTCCCTCCTGTGCTTTTTTTTTCCAACAAGATGAAATAACGAAAGAAAAAGTGAAGGGACGGGGAAAGACGTCAGTGGCATGGACGTTGGTACATGCACACCCAGGCGCATGCGCACACTACTGCACCACTGCGTTTGCCACGAAGGGACCACAACATGTGACCACAAATCAACACGTCAAAAAGGAAAACTGCCTGCGACTCGGCACTGGCGCTGCATGGAGAAGTGTGCACAGAGAGAGAGAGATGCACACGTGCAACCTCCTAGTAAAACGCGCCACCGTAACCGCCGCCGCCACTGCCACCACGCCCGGCAACACTGTGGCGGCGCGTACCTTCGCCGTGGACGTAAGCGCTACACTCAAGCAGAGGTACGGTTTCCTCCGCGCCAGCGGGTGCGTCAGCCGCGCCGTACTCTGCCATCCGTTGACCAACGCCTCTGCTCAGGCGCCGCTCACGACATGTGTCTATCGCATCCTTAACCGTCACCGCCACCGCCAAGATCAAGTACAGAATACCGGCGTTGCGGCACGCACGCGCCTTTTCCTGCCGATCCCATTTGTTGATCACCGAGGTGATTGCCATCGAGTCGACGCCTATTTTGAACAAGTAGCTAATGAACACAGCACAGACACCGTTCAGGTAGCAGAACACCATGCAGGAGCGGGTGCCCAATCCCATGGTGCGATACCTGGCGGCGCACCTGTATGAGTGTCTACTGGCCTGTGTTGATGTAGCCTGTGCAGGGGTGGAGCGGGGAAGCGACGGAGTAGCGTAGGAAGATGAACAAAGCGGGCGCGAAGGGCAAAGACAGCAGAAAGGAAAGCGGTAGCGATGCTGCACGTGTGTGCGTGTGTCCGGGTAGGCAGATGAGGGCCTGACGGAACGCGAGACGCGCGACGACAAGGCACCCTGAGCCGAGAGCAAGGCGAAAAGACGAGAGAATACGGATGGAAAACACGGATTCCGCTGCCGCTGCTGCTGCTGCTACCTGTGCGCCACCAGCACACGAGACAAACTCAGAGACTAAATTCGCTAAGAAGAGATGAAGAGAAAGGAAAAATAAGGACAAGTGCGTCACAAGTGAACCGGGAAAAGGAGGCGTCCCCGAAAGCGAAAAAAAAAAGCGCTGATGAAAGAACGATACTAGACCAAACGGACAATGAGCACACGAAAAAAAAAACACACATACATGTATATGCACATATACGTATATATATATATATATATATATGTATATATGTTTGTGTGTGTAATGGAAAGGAGGGAAACGGCACGAAACGAACAACACGTGTGTGTATGTGTGTGTGTGTGCGTGTCAGAGAGAGAGCGAGTGCGAGCGAGACCGGGAGCGGGGAGTGGCCGAAACGCGTAATGCAAAGGCGAGAACCCCCCCCCCCTCCTTTCAAAAAAGAAATCGAATCGTTTGCGTACGCGTTTGTATGGATATGAAGCGGCGCCACATGAACGTGACTCTTCTCCTAATCAAAGAAACCCGCGCACGACCTGGGACAGTTCATACGGCAGCACGTGCGTATACGTGGGCGCGCGCACGTATGTGAGAGAGTAGGTATATCGAAGAGGCTGCTGTTGCACTCAATGTACTTGTGTTCTAGTTGCTTACGCGAAGCCGATCGGCTTGCATACGACAAAGAGCAACAAATAGCGAGTACGAAGAGACAACGCCACGTCGTCGGGTAAGACGCGCAACCGAACGGCACCCCGCCCCCTGAAGAATCTCAACACGTAAACGGAATAGGTGCAGAGGACGAGAGAGAGGGGATACAGACGTGCACAGTACGAAGAAAGAAGCACACAAACACCGCTATGGCGTCCTTATGTGGGTGTGTGGAACCGGATAACTCACCCAGTGCTGCAGTACGAAAACCGAGCGAGTACGTTGTTGTTTTTCTTCTGTGGAATGAACAGGCACTAACAGCAGCCGTCGCCGCCGCCGTTGACGTTTAGTGGGCGGCGGTGCGCGGGCGACGAATATGGAGCATGTAACAGGCAAGAAAAGAGGCAAAAGAGAAGAGGGGGTTACGAGCTGTCGATGCACAACGGTGAATCGAAGAGGGCACCGCTCTAAGCCTCGCGCATGCAGTGGGGTTGTTCTGCCACATTGGCGCACCGCGAAAAAAAAAAAAAGGAGCGGCAAGAAGTAGCGCTTCTTCCCTCTCGTCTTGTCATCCAACCTCGACCATCTCTGCGCAGAGTCAGAACTGTGCCTTTGTTGGAGTTTGCGTTTGGGTATGTGTGTGTGTATGTGGGGTTTGCATTTCTACACTATGAAGCCGCCACCTCTGCAGAGCAGCCGCTCTGCTATGCACAGGGGATACGTGCTTCTTTCTCTTTCGTTTGAGGGCATATTCATGTGGCTGTGTGGTGCACTTACCGCCGCCTCTCGCCCCCCGCCCGCCCCGGTCCTCGTGACGCCGTGCTGCTGGCGCATGGAGCCAGAAGCGGAGAGAGAAAAGCCGCCCAAAACACCATCTATAGGTGCGGGTGGGTCGATGCGCACTCTTCTCCTTTCCAACGACGTTGGCACCGCAATGCAGCATTTGAGGGGAGGAGAGTTGGGCAAGGGCGAGCATGCGTCAAAGCGTGCACACACCGGGTTTGCGCAGCGGCAGCAAAAGAGGGAGCGAGAGGAGGCAGCACAGCCGCGGTGCGTGTCCGCGTCCGCCACTGTTGTCACGCGTCTCCCTCATCCAGCTCCACTTCGAAATCGCCCAAAGGCAATGCGCGACAATGTATGATGGGCGAAGACGGGGAGAAAGCGAGAGCAGGCAACGCTCGAGCTCGGGCCCTCGCACGAGACTCTGTCACGGGGAGAGGAAGACGCACTGGTGGTGCGACAGAAACATACATCCACGCGCATACACGAAAGGAACACAGAAAGACGAAGCAAGGCAGGTGCAAGAGAGCGGCCGCTACTGTTAGGTGGATGTGAGCAACAAAGAAAACGGAAACGAAGCAAAACAGCACAAAGTCGCCACGCCGCGGCACGAGGAGATGCACACGAGGAGAGCATGATCACATTGCTGCAAAGGCAGCACCGTCGGGGCAGCCCAAAGCAGGGACGATCACGCCGCCACACGTGCCATGCATCGACAACGTCAGCCACCGCGTCGCCGAATACTCAGTGATGCAGCGGTGGCGGAGCACGGTCGCCTATCCACCTCCGAATCGGCCATGGATTCGCGCATCGAGTTCGTCTGCGAACACTGAAATGAGGTGCCCAGCTGACTGCATGAAAAACGTGGCAGTAACCCATGACCCGAGAGCGCCGTCGGCGCACCAACAGCAGGGACAGCAGCACTAGAAGACCGAAGAGGCCGCGCCGACTTGCTTCGCATTAGCACCCGGTAATTCTCAGACGAGGCGATGTCGGCGTGTGGGGCTAGGCGGCGCAGCAGTGGAACACAAACCTTCGACGCTGCTATTCTACTAACGCACCACAGAAGCCAGCGAAGAATCGACGGAAAGCCGGCCCTCACGAACCGTACGCCTAGTTGAACAACCACGGCAATAGTCGAGCTTAGTCGGTCTATAAGCAGCACAAGCCCGATGATTAAGTAGTAGACGCCAGCTGTGCAGGTCGCGCTAGATCGCTCCTTGAGGTCCCACCGCCGCTTCGCCGCCGTCAGCGCAAAGCCAGTCTGCTGCGTGCACATCATCCATGTGAACAGGAAAGCGATAACCGCATTTAACATGCAGAAGGCACCGAGCGCTAATCGTACTGAGCGGCGCGGCGGCGACGGCGAAGCCGCGGCGCTCATCAGCAGCCGCGCAGCGGTAGGGGAATGGGAAAAGGACGACGACATGAACGAGGCAATGGTCGGCGCAATCGACAAGCCGGAGTGCTGCGCTGGCGGCACCTGCGGCGAGTAATACATACTGCTGAGTGGTGGCCCCGGCATGTTCAGTGCCGTCGACGCCCGCGGCGGCGACAGGCCGAAGCGAGGGTTCCTCACCGGCGGCTGTGGTGATGCGCTGGCCCCCGCTCCGCGCAAGCCATCGCCACCGTGCCCGGCCATCTTACAGGCATTTGAGCGGCGAAGGCACAGCAGGGGCGAGCAAGTTGTTGAGTTCAGTTGAGGTGTGAGCGATGCCGATCGCTGATTTAGGGTGGAGGCTTCGGGGGGCACCCAGGCCGGCAAGAGAGCCGATCGGCTGAAAGCGTTCTCGCCCGTGAGTCTGCCTCCCCCGCCTTCGCCACCTTGCGAGCTCGAGGCTGACTCTCTAAGCATAGTGCGACATGCACGACTCAAGAAACACACGCGACGAGCACAATAAAAAGGAAGGACTGAAGCAGCGGCCCGCGTTCGATAACGAAAAGGTCGAAAAAGGGCGCTAGCACAAGGGGAGAGGTGCTCCCAAACAAAAAAGCGCTTGATGCGTGCTAAGGGCTGCCTTTCTGCCGCTAGCATCTAATTCAGGCCGTGATCAAATCTTTTGGTGTCGGTGTACGTCGAGGGGAGTCTGCGTTCATGGGGAAGGCGGAAGGGGTCGCTCCTCGCGAACTCGCACAGGGAGGCACACGTGGCAGTAAGGAGAAGGCAGTCACCAACTGGGCGCGAAAGAGGCAGCGGAGTTCAAAGATGTGCTTTCAAGTGAAGAGCACAACTAGCAATATGGCGGACAAAAAACAAGTGAACAAGAGGAGATGCAGAGGCGAATGATGCGAAAAAATCGCACAGGCACTGGGCGTGCCGCCGGTGCTGCGTAAGCTAAGGCGTGCCACAGAGACACCCGAGCGCCTCCTGTCCTTGTTCTCTCTTCCGCAGTTATTCTTCTGGATTTTTTTTTCGTCCCGGTGCGCGGGATGGTGTACGGGATTCGCGTGGCTTTCGTGCGTGGCAGCGAAGCACACACACCTCGCAGTCGTTTTTGCCGATACTAAAGGATCCCCTACCGCGTTTCACCGCTGGCAACGGCAAGGTGCAAGAAGCGCATACAACAGTGGGCCAGGCAAGAGTCGGTGTCCAGGCGTGCGTGCGCGTGTGGTGGCGAACACACAGGGTGTGAGGAGAAGAACGAGGATAGAGGCAACGTATAGGGTAAAGAAGGGGAGGTCTCGCAGATAGCAGCGGGAGGGCGGGCATCGGAGAGCCGTCGCGAGAACGCGAAGAGGCAGGTGCGAGCCTGCGGCGGGGATCAACAGGAAGCACACAAGTCGAGCAAAGGGGAAAGTACTGGTCTCATGGTGTGTACGTGCCGCGGTGCACAACGGTCAGCTCTGGTGCATCGTACGCGCCTACGCACCGATGACATCATCGCTGTCACACCTCAAACAAGTCGCCTTCAGTTGCCAATGATGAGTTGCCCTCTGCCTATACTGCGACTCGTACAGAGCGAGTTGCACCTTTTTTTTTCAGCCTTTTACCTTCAGAGCTTGGAATCCCCCTGTCTCGCGGCCAAGGGCAGGGAACGGGTGCGCTTCTGGTCAACGTGACCACCATCTCTGCCATACAACATCAGCTGAACCATGTTCGTTCCCTGGCCTGCCACAGCCCCCCCCCCTCCTCATCGCGTGGTGCGAAGCACCGGTGGACACGCGCGTCGCAGCAATGGGCCAGCTCCGTCATGCGAGAGCACGGCCCCCTGCCCCAGCCTCCACCCGCCCCCGCTCTGCAGGCCGCCTCACAGCCGCTCCCCCATCATGCAGGTCACCACCCCTGGTGCATCCCTCGCGAGCTGGCTCAGGCTCCCCCCACCACACCAGTAGGCAGTGTGAGGGCCGGAGGGTGGGATGCGTTTCCAGTCGCGCGGACGCTCTGCCCAACTGTAGGGATGGCACAAGCTGTGTGTACTGACGCAGGTCGCTCCGACGCCACGCCGTCCAGGACCTCACCGCCGACACCAGCAGCGACACATCGCTCTCACATGCCCGCGTCGTAGGCGCCCGACCCTGACACCACCAGAAACTGGTTGGGCATCTGGCAGGGACAGGGAGGAGGCGCTGCTTGGCTTGCCCACCGCGCAGGGGTGTACCGGACCCTGTGATATCACGCACTGTGAGGGCTGCCTTCCCCCCCCCCCGCCTCCCCCGGCATCGAGGAGGGTGGCAGCGAAAAGACAATACGAAAAAGCAGCAGGAGAGGCGAGAACAGGTATCATCGGTGACATGTATGCACGTAAGAAATAAAAACAAAAGAGATGAGGGATCTAGTCTAGGCACAGACGTGCGCTCTCTGCGCATGCTTGGAGAACATTCAGTCTGTAAGAAAGTGAGTGATGCGAAGGCAGACACGTTTTTTTTTTGCACAAAGGAGAGATGAACGGAGGGGGAGCACAGCCCTTTTCGGGCGCGAACACGTACAACACAGGAAACCTCGCCCATGTGTGTGCGCACAGGTGCCGGCTGGGCGCTGGCACTAACATGGCCTCAATTTCGCCATCCGTGCATCTCTGGGCACCACTGGCGGAGTTCGAGAAAAAGAAAGGAGGCTCCAGACGAGGGTTCGCTCATTCGTAGCGTAAGCCCATCAGTGCGCTTTCTAAGGCGCTGATGCGGTTCAAGAGCTCTACAGCTGGCCTGCCAAGTGAGGCGCCACCCAAGAAGGCGTCACTGTCGGGCGCATCAACCGCTTTCTTGGCGTTGCTGACCTGCGGAGCGGCTACACAGTCGTTGCGACGAGCTTGGGCGTAGACACTCCAAGAAGTCGGTCTCACACCGACACACAAGACGGGCCGGTCTCGCAGACTTGCTGCGCGTCGCTGTTCTCACCGATGGAAGAGGGAGGCGCGGCCGCTGATGCATAAGACGGCTTCTTTGTGGAGAGCCGCAGCGCCGGATTTGAGGACGCAGACGTGAACGGACAGCAGCAGCACGTCGCCGGCAAGGGTGCACGGGGCGCTGTCAGTGGCTGCGTTGCAGGGGAGCCGAAATCTAGCAGCTGGGGGAGGCTGGGGAGCAGCGTAACGAGGGTGCGGGCACGTGCTGACGGAAGCGCCTTACTCACGTCAGCGTCTGCATCCCACACGAGTTGCGTCTGCCCGGCGATGGGTGCGTGTGTCGCACTTGGCATGGCATCGGATGTGCTCGCCTCTGTCTGCACATAGGACCCACACGCACATTTGTGGAGCTGGCCGGTCGTACAAGTGCCGTTGCTCGGCGGCACACTGACCCTGGCAAGGTTGGTGAACCGTTCGCTGTAAAAATTGTTCCACTTTACGTACTGCTCCACGTTCAATAAGATCACTCGCAGCCGATGATTCTCTTCAGATGCACTGGCGCGGGTCTCAAGTGGGGGCCCATACCCCATCTCATTCCCAGCCACATCTGCCGATGCGGGAACTGCTTTGACGTTGTATGCATACGACGTTGTGGCCTCTGTGACGTGGTTGGGGTGCAGCGTGAGTTCGTCTCCATCGCGCAACACCAGCGGGCCGGTGCCGTAGCTGATGCCGTTGACGCCAAGTCGCATTCGGCTGCAATCCCACGGCAATGCTGTAAGTGCGTGCGTCGTTGGTGAGACGCCAGCGGCACCGGCAGCCCCGCTACTTACCGGTGCAACGCGTAGTTCTACCGAGCAGTCATCTGCGATTAATAGGGCACAGTTCTCGGATGCCTCGGCGGAGAGAATGAGCTCATGGGCCGCCGTATCGAAGCAAGCCTGAACCCGGAAGCGCATCCGCTGGCGGTGAGAGCTCAAACCATCGAAAGATGCCGGTGATTTTATGTTTGTGTAGGTGTCGGTAAGCAAGAGGTCAGTTATCTCCCAGCGCCGAGAGGTAAAGAAGGAGCAGTTGAGATAGGTGCAGCGCACACTTTTCTGTTTCGCTTTTTCTTTTGTGTGTGTGTGTGTGTGTGTGCCTCGCTTGCTTTGCTGAGTTCCAGGTGCCTCGCGCAAGGAGGATTCTGAGATAACGGAATAGAGCGCGTTAGTGTTGGAGACGGTGAGGCCGATGTCAAAGATGGGAGGGGGGGAAGGAGCAAGAGAAAAAAATCAAGAGAAGAGGCGGAATGGTAAGATAGCCGGCTGCGTGCAAACGTGGCAGCGCTTGCGTTTGAAGAGTGGGACGACGGTGGTGCGCTGATGGAGGCGATTGCGAGGGGAGAGGGGGACGGAGTGCGACGGGAGCTGCCGCTGAGTCTGCTAAACGCTCAGCGAAGGCGATATCATACACAAAAAGGGTAAAATACAACAGCACGGCCAACCAAGGCCATCTGATGCACCGAGAATTGTCCGCGGCGCCATCGCCGTTGTCCTTTCCTCACAGGTGGCGAGCCGTTCTCCCGGAGCACGGTTGCATTGCTAGGGCACAGTTGGTACAAGTTCTCCTCCCCACCTACTACGCAGCCACTTTTTTCGCCCCTCTCTCCCACACAACCCGTCATCAAACGGAAGATACACTTGGATGAGCAACGGTTTCGTGGTGTACGGGAGTGCAGCTGTTGCCTTGTTCCACCTGTGCTGACACTTGGGAGGGGGGTTCTTATTTTACGGTGTGTGTGTGTGTGTCTGTGTTTTTCTTTTGGGCGATGAGGGATGGGGACGGGGGCACTTCCTTCGTCCCTCGTGTGCGCTCTCAACTGAGAGGCAGCCTAAGAGCGCGCGCATGGGCAAATAAAGCGAAAAGGGGAGGGTGGAGGGGCATGTCGCCCAGTTTACATCGAGTGGGCCGTCTGCTTCTCTTCGCCGAGGGGAGCAAACGGCGAAACTTCACTTGCACGTCGCGAGATGGTAAGAGAGGGAAAGCGCACCGAAACACCCCAACAGGCATAGGCGGAGGTCCACAAATGTGTATGCCTCCTTCTGCGACAGGTCTACGCTCGGATGCCTCTCCTCCTCTCTGTCCTTCTCTCGCAGCAGCAGCGCCGGGATAAGCTCTGTACATCACCACGGCGATAGAGGGGGTTTTATCAACAAAGGACGGAGATGAAACAGAACAAGGACTGTACAGAGAGTGAAGGAAAAAGGCAAAAGCCCCCACCATCACACACACACACACTCACACGAAAAAGAGGGTGTAGCAGACGTGGATAAACTGTTTTGTGTGCCTGTGGTCATGGCAGCTCAGTGATCCTACACCACCAGTCCCGCTGGAGCTCGTCCACTGACTGACGCGCATCGGCCCTTGCGAGGTGGCAGTGGGGTTTCGCTGATGCGCCACAGCCGCCATATTTTTACGCCGTCGCTTGAATCTATCGAGGTGCGTTACTGCCGTCGCTTCGGAACGGGGCTACTGAAGGACGTGGCGTTTGTCGCCGTCGCAGTTGGAAGCGGAGGCGGTGTGGAAGGGCCGCAGGCTTTGGACGATGCACCGGCCGAAGTTCCCGGCGGGGACGAAGGTGCCGAGAGGGGCACTGAGGAACCGCGCACCGCTGCCATAGATCGCGGCGCAGGTGAGGGCCCTTGAGCTCCAGACGGCAACGACGCCTCTGCACGAGGTGGATTGAGTGCCACACGGGGCGCCGACGCCGATTTAAACGGCGCGAACGGCCCGTACGGCCGCGGAAGGCCGAGGTCGTCGTTTTGCGGTACGTATGCGTTGGGGCGGGGCACCGCCGTAGTGGCGACCATCTGCATCCCCAAAGATGCCTCGCTCTCCTTAGCTGCGTCGCGCTGCCGCTGGCGGGCGGCCACGTAGCGCTGCTGGCACTGCCGCTCGCGCTCGTAATGCAGCCCGGCTTCCGCGTACGGGGCCTCGCCGGCCTCCAAACGCTCCTCAGCTTCCTCCACGACGGACTCGAGGCGCTGCACCTCCTGCTGAAGCTGAATGCTCGAGGCCTGAAAGAGGGACAGCTCCGCAACGGTTGCCATCATCTGGCGACTCTTGTGGCGGATGCTGCTGTGATACTTGTTGACTTGCTGCGCTAGAGCTAGTGTACATTCCTTACCGGCATCCGCCTGATCGCCGACGCGCTCCGCCAGCTCCGTCACCTCCTCGAGGATAAGGTTCTTCTCGCGCAGCTTGGCGTTCAGCTTCTGCACTCGCGCCTCCAACTCCTGGCAGCGAGCCTGCAGGCATACGTACTGTTCGGAAGGGCCGCCCACCAGTGCCGGCGCCGGCGCCGCACAGGCACCACCGCCGCTTTTGTCAGCATGTCCTGCATCGCAAGGGGACGAGGAGGCGCTAAGTGCTGCCGGTGCACTATCCGCCTGGGTGCACATCGCCGCTGCCGCCGCCGTGGCTTGCGCCTCACTGAGTACCGGTACGGCGACACTGCCCGGAAGCACGAGCGGAACGCGGTTCCACCGATGCGGGTTCTTGGGGTCTGTGATGTCATCCTCAAGCACCTGCGTGCGCCACTGCTCCGCTTCGATCTCCTCCCTCACTCGCGTCAACTCCAGTTCCATCTGCGATACCTTCGGGATGGAGTGCTGGCATGCCTCGATGTCGTGCAGCAAGGTTCCCAGCTTTGTCTTTAGCATGCGCACCTCATCGGTGCGGTCATTCGTCATCCGGGTACCCTCGACGATAGCCGCCTCCTGGGCCTTGATGCGGGCCGCAAGCAGCGCCGCCTCATCGTTGCGATCAATAAGTTGGATGCCGGCCTGGTTGCGGTTCTCGATCGCCGCTGCATAGGCGCGGCGCAGGTCCGCCATTGTGTCTTCGGTCGCCGCAATGTCGGTGTTCAGGCGGCGCACCTGCGCCTTCACCTCCCGCTCACTGTCCGCGGCCTTCTCCATCTGCTTGCGTTGCCGGTTCTTCTCCAGCCGCAGGTTAGCGCACAGGTGCGTCAGCTCGTGCAACTGGAACTTGGCCTTCGCCATCTCCTGGTCCTTCAGGGCAGACTCGCGCGTCAACACGGAGAGCTCCTTTTCGAGCAGCTTTGTCTTCTCCGCCACCTGGGCCATGGCCTGCGCAATCGTTTGGATTTGCGTGGCCTTCTGCGCCCGCTCCTGCTTCACCCTTTGAAACAAATCGATAGCCTTACTAAGCCGCTTTTCCAGCTCGCTGTGGCGCCGCTGCGCCTCCTTGACCAAAACCTCGCGCATCTGCAGCTCGCATTGCGCCAAAGACACGCGAGTCTCCTCGCGCGCGCTCGCTCGGCTGAACTCCTGCCGCTTCACCGCAATCGCCGCCAGCTCGCGCCGCTTCACGTCCTCTTGCTTTGCCTTCACAGTGATCGTCTCCTCAGCCTCACGGATCTCGGCGAGCACCTGCTCCGCCTTCTTGACGAACTCCTTCGACTTGGCCTGCTCCAACAGCAGCTTCTTCGTGCGAACCTCGGCATCCTTGCGGTGGGCTTGGATCTCCTTCTCCACGTGCGCCGTGGCACGCGTCACCTGCTCCAGCTCCCTGTGCAGGAGGCCAATCTGCTCCCTCAGAGACTCCTCCTCGCGCCGCGAGTCCTCCGTGTCCCGCTCCAGGGTGGAGAAGATGCGCATGCACTTTTCCCGCTCACGCTCGATGCGGTCGACACCATCCTGCTCCTGCTGGAGTGCTATCTTCGTCGTCAGCACGAGCTGATCGAGTTCGGCGACGCGCTCCTGAGTTGCCTGGCGTGTCTCCACCTCCACCTCCAACGACGTGTTCATCGTGGCAAGCGTCTTTCGCTTCGCGTCCATCTCGGCACGTAGAGTCTGTAGGCGCTTCTTGGCAGCCTCGTGGTCCTCAGCGCGGCTGTTGCGCTGCAGCTCCATCGACTGAATGCGCTCTGCCTGTGCCAAGATCTTCTCCTCAGTGCTGGAGAGCTCGCGCTGGGCACCGACCAGGCTTCCCTGGACGAGGTCAAGTTGCTTCTTCGCGCGCTCAGGGTCGTTCTGCACGTTCTGCAGCTGCTGCCTCGCCTGTGCCAGAGTGGTCGCGAAGTTCGAGATCTCCTCTTTCTTCTGCGCCTCTTCCTTGACGAGCTCATCTTTCTCCGCGTGGCACCTGGCCAAGTCTGCCGCCAGTTCTTTGATGTGGGTGCCCATCTCCGTGATCTCCGCCTGCATGGACTCCATCTTGGGCCGTATCCGCGCCTCCTCCGCCGCAATCGCGTCCTCGCGCTCAAGGATGAGGTGCTGCTTACGTCGATCATACTCGAGCACCTCGACCTGGAGGACGCTGTCGCGCTCCAGCGCAGCCGCGAGATCACGCTCGTGCTCCATTAAGTTGCGCTTGAGGGCCTGAATCACCTCGTCATCCTTCTTGGCTGCGTCGCCGAAGGTGTAAATGCGCTGCCGCTCCACCTCAAGCCGGCTTCTCAGCTGTCGCGCGTGCTTCAGAAGTGTGTTGTCACGCCTGTAGATGGCGAGAACGCGGGAGTGCAGTTCTTTGAACTTTCGCTTCAAGTAATCGGCACGCTCCTCGGAGATTTGGCCCTCGTCGACGAGCGCGTTCAGCACCACGTACGCCGTGGAATGCGTCACATCGCTGACATCCCCGTTCAGGGAGACCGCCGAAGAGGGGCCGGGGCCGCCATCTTGCTGTGTCATGGCGACGGGCAGGTAAAGCGGAAGGTTCGGAAGGCTATCCAATGAGGCGGACACCGGACGACAGAGTCGTGGGGACAGAGACCGCACGCCGCACAAAGGCACCCTCGCCACAATGCTCTGCTTCTCTTTTCTTGCGTCGCTTGGTCGATGGTGGCGAATGTAAGCAAGGGTAGCGCGTTGGTGATCGCGTGTGAGCGGGTGTGTGTGGAGGGGAGAGGGGGGGTCAGCACGAATGTGGCGCGCCGCATGTGCGCAAGCGGACGAGAAAGAGAAAGAGGCCAGCCGGACGCATGGATGCCCACACCGAGAACGTGAAAGAGGCGATGACGATGATGGAGGGAGGGGGATAAGGCGGATGAGAAGAGGCGCAGGATTGGGAGAACGACTCACTCCACAACCAGCATGGCGTCCTGGCAGCCAGTGAGGGGGAATACCAACAAAAAAGCACACCGCTTAGCGGAGTCGTAAAAGTGTGCCCGAAACGACCGCGCAACGAAAGAGGAGGAGCACCAGCCGCCGTAGCGGTGTGTCGTACCACCATCCTCCTCCTCTTCTACGCACCTGAGAGCGTGATGCTGTTCCGCCGATTGGTTTTTGCGTGCGCGTGTTGCCGTCTTTAAGAGCCACAACCAAAAACACCTGATACGGCGATTACGCTCCTGTGGCACACATGTGAACCACCCCGCGCCAACACGCAGGCAAGGGCGGTTCAGCGCAAATCTGCAAACCGTACGCAACCACAGATGCGTGACACGAGAGAGCGACAACATAGAAAGCCGACGCGTGGCAAGTGCGCTGTGAAACGCGATACCTACCTACCTCCATCTTCCGCACCAGCACCAGCACCAGCACCACCACCGCCCACGCGCCACGACACACCGCGTCCCCATCGTCACCACTCGACATTAAGCCGATGATATCATCGATTCGTCATCAGGGGTAAAAAGACGCAGCTGAAGAGCAAGAAGCAGCATTAGGGGCATCGCGTGAGCTTCTGCCGCGGGCATTTTGGGCATCGGTTGTCTTGTGCCTTCGAGAACCGCCCGGTCATCGGCGCGCGGCTCCGTCGTCGTCTCGTGAGCGCTTCCGGTCACGCGCCGGGTCTGGCTGCTGTTTTGCCAGGGTAAGCGAAACGTAATGTGGCAGGCCCTTCCCCAACACGCCCGTGCCGCGAGCGCCGATGTAGTTCTCGTTCAAGTTAAGATAGAACTTGGTCGCAGAGGCGGTGGCTGGACGAAGCAGCGCGTGTGGGGCAGCTGAGTTCGCGCAAAGCGCTGGCGCCGGCCAGCGGCGTACAACATCCGCCACGGCCATTGCGCCATCATCATTGATGCCCACACTCTTTAGTATCACTGCCCGTATTGACGGAAGCCGCCGCACTGCCGTCACGACGTGCACGGCGCCGTCATTACCAAGTTTCGCGTTGTAGCTGAGGTCCAAAAGTTCGAGCGAGGAAAACGGTTGCGTGGAGGCCCCCGCTGCCTTCGAAACTGTCGAATCAACTGCAGCGCCTGCAGAGGACGCTTTCGTGGTACCCGGCGCGGTTGCTGCGTCTCCGGCGACCCCAAGCCCCAGGGTGTTACAGAGTAGAACCGCATCGTCGGCGCTCAGCCGATTTCGTGAAAAGTCCACAACGCGCAGAGTGTGGCGATGTGCGGCGATGCGACGGAAGAACAAGTAAATCCCTGTAGGGCCGTCACACCCGAGCTGCAGGCGTAGATGCCGCAGCGGATTTTTCATGTAGGAGAGGTCAAAATACGCCGCGGCGCGCTCGCAGTGCGGCTTTTCAAAACGGCTGCGCACCACCTCCAGCACATCAGAGCGAGGAAGGGCATGCATGATACGGTAGATCGGATCCTTGCGAAGCACCTCTCGGCTTGCAGATGCGGGAATAGTCTCCTTGACCGCCTCTACTGCCCGCTCTTGCTCGGACGTGCTGAGCGCCACCGCAATCGTCAGGGTTGACGCAGTGGTGGCGCTGCTCTTAGCCACAGAAGCAGAGGCCGCAGAGTGGGCGACCCCCGCGGGCTCATCACTGCGTTCGATATTGCCTTTCGAAGGCACCGTCTTCTTTACAGTCTTTCGAGCATTGCCCCTGCCGCTCTGTACCTTCAGAGAGCCCGGCATCTCTGCCGCTAAATCAGTGGGAAGGAGGGGGTGGGGGTGCACAGGCGTTCCTGTAAAGGCGCCCACGCTCTTGCTCCAACGCAGCGGAGGAGCTGTCTCGACTTGCGCGCATATGCAGGAGGAAAACGAAAGCAATAAAAAAAAGAAGACACCGAGAAATACAAAGGGGAAAGGAGAGAGGGTTTCAGAGGCAATCGAGACGCCAGACACCTACGGTGCGGTGGTGCGGTGACGATGGAGTCAAATATCACCTGGGCCTCATGACGATTCGGGAACACTGGAAGCGAGCATCGGCCACCGTGGACGCAGACGACCCACACACACACACACGCGCACAGCCACACGCTCCGCTATGCAGCAAGCAACGAGGTCAGCGATGTGTAGACCACACTCGAGACGCCGTCGCATGCAGAGGGTCCTTCTGAAGGCGAAAAGGAGCAATGGCCCGTCGGCCAGCCGACGACTGCGTGTGTGTGTGTGTGTGTGTTGCCGCCGTGACTGTTGATGTTTTCCTGCTAAAGAGCTGTGCAAGAGGGACAAGGAGTTGGAAAGGGGGCAATGCACGAAAAGGAAAAAAAACAAGCAAAGCAGCGAGCGCTTCTCACAGCAGCAAGCACCGGAAAGCGAGACCGCGTGCGAAAGTTGTCTATTGTCGCCGATAGACGTGCCTACCCCCTCCCCCCCACGTAATGCGTGTCGCTCTCGCAAGACCGTCAGCTCTGTTCGGGTTTTTCGTTCTTGGCGATAGAGAAACCACAACCGACAAGCACACACTCATCCACACACCGCAGCGCTCACAAGAGGCCTCCCTCACAGAAGGCTACAGGCGCACCGAGGAGGTGCACGGCAGGAGGAGGAAAGAGCGAGAGAGAAGGAGAAAGAGAGAGCGGTTCCCAAAACGTCGTCGGCCCACATCACTTCGACACGGCGTGGTAAGGGTGCACCGCAGAGGTGCGCCGAACGGATACAACAATGCCGAGTCGCTTGTCCCCCGCTGCTGCAAACATGCTCGTTTCCACCTGCCTATCCATGCGTGCGCTGTCGACGCTGTGCAGCGTATTGGCCTCCTCTCGACCGCCGGTCGCGTTCGCTCCATCACCCTTCACGGGGTGCTGGTATCTGAAGTCAACAACCCAGATATTCACGGAGCTGTCGAGATGCGCCGTGACGAAGCGCGTGCCGGTGTTGTTCCACGACAGCTTCGCGACCTCCTCGCACGGCACCTGCGCCATTGCCAGTACCTCAAGTGGGCTGGCGGCTATCGGTGCTACGCTGCCGTGCGCCCATCCCATTCGCCCACCGCCACCGCCGCCGACGCTGTGGGCCGCGTGAGGCAGGCCGGCCGCGTTCATGAAGCGCGGCCGGCGAAAGAGCACCAGTCGAACGCAAGTCGTGAACACCATCGCTAGACACAAAAAGCTACGCCCCGAGGATGGGGACCAGGCAACCTGCTTGCATGGGCCGCACAAAGCAGACGGCAGTTGGTGGTACACCACCTCGCCCAACCTCGTGCTGTCTTGGGTGGCCGCCACGACGTAAACAGACCCTTTCTGATCGCCGGCCGCCAGCAGGGCGCCGGACTCGTCCCAGGCGACGCCAAGTATGTCTCGCCGACGATGTCGAGCTGCGACCGCAGAGGGCGAGACTGCGCCGCCGCTCCTGTCGCCGTCGTGCGTGCGGGAACCGCCGTCGTCGTCCTCGGTGAAGGGAAGCGTGAGGACGCGGCACAGCACCCATGAGGTATGGCTCACCCCATCGCCTCCGTTTGTTGCGGTGCTGTCACCCGCGCTCAAGCTGTGTGACGGCCCAGGTGCCACTGCAGTGCCAGACGCGGTGGAGCCTCTCACCCACAGCTCCACTCGACCGCGGCGACACGCGCACGCCACGGTGAAGTTTGTGGAAATCGAGCAGCTCACACTCTCCGTGGAGCGGATGCAGTCATCCAGCGCCCAATTCCCGTGCGAGTAGCGATAGAGCCGGATGCCGTGCCCCGGGCAGAGCCCAGCGAGGTAGATGCCTTGTTGCCACGGCGCCCATGACAACTCGGTGCAGGTGTACGGCAACTCGTCAATCAAGATAGACATCGTCGCCGGGTCCCACTCAAGCAGCCGCTCATCCACCGGCGTGGCCTGCTCGCCGCCAAACAGGTCGTCATCGGGTGCCCGCAGCATGCCCATGTTCTCTATCACCGGCATCACCTGTGTCCACGTGACGAAAATCTGGTTCTTGGAGGTGGCGATGCCCAGCAGCCTGCAGTGGTTGTTGTGCTCCATAGACAAGATGGTGGCGTCGTCGGCGGTAAGATGGAAGATGGGGGTCATGTACGAGACACCGGCGCCGCAGGCACGGAATGTGTGCGCTGTCGAGTTCATCATGTCGGCGCTGGCGCCATAGAGGGCACGCCACTCGGCCGCCGCTGCAGTGTCGGTGTGGTGGACGGCGTCTTGGCTCGAATGCGTACCACGCGTAAGCATCGTGCTGGACCCTACGGCGACTCCCTTCAAAGAGTCGGCAAACCCCGGCATGGACTCGCCGTACGGCCCACCAGCGGGGAAGCCGCTTGGCACGTATTCAAACGCAGGCAGCTCCGCACTGTGGCGGCTGTCTCCCGGTAGCGATGCAGGAGGGGCGCGCAAAGGCGGTTGCATGAGCGCGGTTGTAATAACCAAAGTACTCGTGCATTCGTGTGTGTGTGTGCGTGCTGGCGTGCGGCCAGTCGATCAAGGCAGATCCAGAGGCACAGGACGAGGAAAGATGGTGGGGGGAGAGCAGAGAAGTGGAAAAGGAGTCCTAGAACAGTGTCGCCGAGCTGACGAGTAACGCCACGGCTGAGCGATGCACGAGGGTGGAGCGGCAACCGGATACACAGAGACACACTCAAATCGTTTGCTTTTCTCTCCTACTTCGGAATAGTCCCCCACTGCAAAACGAGGAAAACGAAAAAGAAAAAAGGATGTGCGGAAAGGAGAGGGAGAGCTGCTCGTTTGATCGACAACGCCTTGTGATCACATCCTCCCCTTTCCACACATCCCACCCCCATCTCCGCACTTGCCATCCGTACGACCCTGCAAATCGGCAGGTGAAGTGCGGGGTGTCGGGATTGGAGGGGGAAAGGGGATAACGCATGTGCGTGTGTGTGGCACCTCTTGCGTCCCCTCTGCGTTTATTTCTGGGAGCGCCATAACGCGCTTATGGATTATGTTGCATGTTCATTATCCTTCGTTTTTATTTGTTCTGGTCGCCTACATGCGCAGCGATCGGTCGCCCTGGCTTTCCCATGTCGTGTAGGTACCTAAACCTGTCCCCTCCCCCAGAACGTCGCTATACATGCGGCAGGGATAGAGGGTGGTGCTTGGCGTCCTCAGAGAGTGGGTGCGGATCCCTGTATACCACGCACCGAGGTGCGTGTCTGCCGTCATCAAGGCAATCGAAAAAGGGGGAGGAAGGAACCAAAGAGACAGAGAGGCCGTCACAAGGCCAGAGAAGGAGCAAGGACAAGAAACAAGTAATATAGAGAGATCGAGAGCTTGGGAGTGGCTGCTTTTATTGGTAATGGTGGACAAAGAATGGAAACACGAAGGGCAAACACACACACACACACACACAAAACAAAAAAACAACAGAACCAAAACGAAATGCAGAAAAAAAAAACGAAGCGAAACAACGGTGCGCAGTAATGCAAGCACGAGGAGGAAAAGAAAGAAGCTAAGGGAGAGGGGGTTCGCTGAGCGCAGAGAAAGGGTACATAAAGCCCTCCCGTAAAGACATGAAGCACGAGAGAAAGGAAGGAAAGAGTCACAAAGGCAAAGTAACGAAGAAAAAAAGGGAAGGCGCCACAGCGTTCCAGATCGGTGTGAGGCGAGTGGGGTGGGTGTGGCAGCGAAGATACCGGCCCGTGGGGGGGGGGGGGGTAACATGTGCGTCATCCAAACAAAAAGCTTTCTCCCGCGCATTTTTTTTTCTAGCCCTTCTCCCCTTATATTCACATTTCACCTCTACGCTGCTTGTCCTTTCAGGGCGCACTCGCTTTCCAACGCCGTAGAGTAGCACCCGCATTTCGCTTTTTTTGACTTTCTTTCGTTTCTCGCCACACGCATCGCCTGAATTACACGTCCCCGGTAAGGCCCGCTCCGTACGAGCACAGACGCCACACAACGAAAGGAAGCGAACAGACGCAAGCAACGAACAGCAAGGGTAGGAAGCAAAAAAGGGGGGCTGGGGCGAGGTGGTGCTGGTGAACGTGGAGAAACACAAAGTAAACGGGAACGGGTGGTGAGATGAGTGGGAGGCGCGGGAAAGAGAGGAAGGGAGCGAGCAGATGAAGAGGGAAGTGCCCTTATGCATATATCTGTGTGCCTGAGTGTGTGCGTGTGCGTCGAGTTGCAGCAAGACAAAAATAAAATAAGTAGGGACGAGCACGGAAAGAGGTAGGCGATTGCTCATGCACGCAGCGGGAACCTTCACATGAAGAATAGCGACAATCATAGCAAAACGGTGTAGAGACGGCAAGAAAGGGGCACGAGAAGGAGAAATCATAAACGAAAAAAAAGGAGCACAGTGCAAACGCCCGCGCGACACCACAAACCACAGCCAAGAAAAAAGAGGACGAAAAACGAACATGTCGAGCAGGTATGGGACACAGGAGCGTGAGGGCGTAAACATACAAAGAAAAATGAAGAAAGACGCTCATCAAGCAAAAGAAGGCACAAGGGATTCCAAAAAAAAAAAACCAAAAAAAAAAAAACGTTAGCCTGCAAGCCGTTAGCGCCACATGAACCGAACAACAATAACAGCAGAAAAAAAGAGAGATGGGGTAAAGACAAAACACGAGAGAGTGATGCTCATCAGCATACAGTGAAACAAACAGAGGAAACACACACCGAAAAAAAAAGGTTTCACGCAAAGAAAATCGAATTGGCAGACAAAACAAAAGCCAAGCACGGACATTCAAAAAAAAGAGGGAGACACAGTCTCCATCACACGTACGGCGGGACACATGGTGGGGGTGTTGGGGGTAGCGAAGGAAACAGATGGCCGGGAAAAGACGAGTACAGCGAACAGCGCGGGGGAGATCGGGCTTTCGGCTGCGAAAGAGGAAAAGAAAAAGAAGAATCGACACACACACACATAAATGAGAAAAAAAGTTGGACATGTAGAGAGAGAAAGAGAGACGAGATAGGAAGGGAAGGGGGAGGGGGCACGGAGAACGCCCAAGTAAGTCAAGGCGAAGAGCAACAACAGCGAAAAAAAAGATGCTGAGAGAGAGCAAGAGAGAGACGCGCGGTAAAGAAAAGGCGGCAACGGAAGGAGGTACCGAGAAAAGATGGGAGTAGATCATGAGGAGGCTAGGGCAGAAAGGCTCAACATGTGAAACGAAAACAAAAAAGGGAACAAAAAAATCCGGAAGAGAGGAACGAAAAAAAACCTGCTTGAAGTTCAACATGGCGCCAAACAGCAATTCTAGGTTCACGGGCGCGTGTGCTTTCCTGCGTGCGCAACAAACGACGACGAAAGCATGACGTATGCGCTTGTTCGAGTGTGTGTCTGTGTGCGCTGGGTGAGGAGGTAAGTGTACAGCACGAAACACGAGCGCCGAGAATCCTTCTCTCGGCTGTCCTGCTCCGCTGGCGACACCGCAAAATAGCGTATGTAAGCACATCTACAAAGAAAAGCATACACAAGGAGAGAGTACCCACACACGCAGACAAACACCGTCAAAACAACAATAACAAAAATAAAAAAAAAAACATGTTTTCCCTGCCGTCTTCTCAAGTCGTCGTATGAAATACAAGAACGCGGAAACGATGGATGATGGGAAAACAGATGTCGATCCCGCAATCGAAAAGGGGGAAAAATGGGACGCACCGTCATTCACCCGAGCACACACACACACATGCACGCCAGACAAAAAAACTACATGCGCACCCACACAAGAAAAAGGAAGAGAACGCAACATGTACTGTTGGCGATTTTGCAGAGCAAAACAGAGAGAGAGAATGACCCAGAAGCACACTCACAACAGGAAAAAGTGCACCATGCTTAAGATACGATGCGAGCCCCCGAGCGACTGCATGCTTTTTGTGCTGCACTCTTCAAAGTCATCCAAGTGTGTGTGTGTGTGTCTGTGTGTGTGTCTGTGTGTGTAACGAAGGTGAGCGACATCGCAGCTTTGAAGGAAGAAAGGAACGGTGAAGAGAGCCCACCGAAAGAAGGCAAGAAAACATGCGTGTTGGTAGTACTGTGAAGCAAAGAGCTGTGTGTCTGCGTGTGGGTGCATATGCCTGTCTGCGTTGTCATGTGGCGGACACCTCTCGTCAGCCTTCGTTTCTTAGTTCCTTATGGGTACAAGTACCCCCATACACGTAAACAAAAAAAAAAACAGTCGCATAACCGAAAATATGGGGAGGGGGGGTAAAAGAAAAAAGTAAAGAATCACGTTGGGGAGAAAGTGAGACAGAATTTACAAAAGGGGAAGCCTTTGTATGTGCGCTGGCGGCTGTGTATGCGTGTTCATGAGTACGACTCCGCACGCATGAACATGCTTACACACCCAGACTGCAGGCGAGAGAAAGGAGTAGGCAGATGCCGCAATCGCGGACTGGTAAAGAAGGGAAACAAAAAATGGTGAAATAAGCACGACTACAGACACACGCGGTGTAATTCGTGGTCTCTATTCATGCCGCAACATCGGACGGAGCTCCTGTGGAGGGAGGCGGTGAAGTATGAGAAGTAAGCAAACGTGGGCAGGGGCACGGGCTGCGCAAGCCATCACACGCCGCACACGAATCGAAAAGGGATGATAAAAGGAAAGAAAACTCGACAACTGCTCGTATGCGGCCCCTTGATGGCCGTAAGTGCGTGTTTAGACATCATGCGAGTGCGCCCATACAGTAGGGGGGTAAGAGCGGAGAGGATAGGTAATTCTAGTAGTTTCTGCGTGTGTGTGTGTGTGTCACTGTGAGTGCATGCCCATGCTTCTCGGTGGCCAAAGAAGTCTGGACGTTGTACACTCACCGCTTGCACGCTCACGGCGGAAGACTAGCGCAGCAAAGTCAAGTGATGTTATTTTTTTTTTGGTGTGTGTAGGGGGGCGGGGGTCGTTTGCTTTCGCCCCTCTCCCTCAGAGCGCCAGTCCGCTGGGAAAGAGGCAGGGGGGGCACATGAGCACGGGAGAGAAAACGAGCAAGCGGCGCAGGGGCGATGTGGCTGTGGGGAGTGTGCGTTTATGCTTTCAGTGTGCGAGGGTGGTGCCTCAGATTGGCGCTGCCACTGCCGCCTCGTCATACGGCGCTCGCCAACACGTCTCTATCCCGCCCGAGTTGTTTCTTCCTCCTTCCCTCACTGGTGTTCTTGCTTGTGGTCTCGTCCATGTCCGACACCCACGCTTGGCCACGTGGAAAAAAAGGCGTTGGGAAAAGCAAGCAAGAAAAAGAGGAGGAGGGTGGGGGAAGGTGGCACGCGAAAATGCAAAGAAAAAGTAGACGACGTACTAGGAAGGCCATGCAGACAGAAAGGCAGAGACTCAGAGAGGATGGAGGAAGCTTGCAAGCATGCACGATGCTTAAAATAATCAATCACGCAGGCACTCACATGCGCAGCGATACACATCAACACGCGTGTGTGCGCGCCAACGAACAGGAGAGGCAGCTGATACGCACAGCCACCCATGACGAAAACGCATCCCGGATATGAGGCTGAAGAAAAAAAAAGAGCACCAATAAACATGGGGAAGACGAAAAGAAGCTCACAGATTGCGACCTCACCCCCCCCCCCCTGTGAGAGAGAAGGAAGGGAAACAGGTCAGTCATTATATACAGCCAAGAGAAAGTGTGCGTGCATTCGCTTCCTGCTTGTCAGAAAAGAAAACGATGGAAAAGAGTGAGAGTGAGAGAGCTCTTGAGAACAGTACCAATGCCAACCATACGAGTAGAACGGTCAAGATTAACAACAATCAAAAAAAATACCCACAGCACATGAACAGCAACTACACAGGCAAAGAAAAAAAAAGTGCTGTGCCGTATCTGCTCTCATACCCCTTTGAGTGTAACTCGCGTAGAAGGCGCGTGCGGACACGCGTGTGCGAGTGGCTGTGAGCACAAGCGTCGAACGAAGCACGAAGCGTGCGCACCACATGCCATGTGATCAAACACAAAAAAAGACAACAGAGGCATACAAAGTGAGCACGGATAACTGCACACTACTAAAGGTGAGCAACGCGCTATCAGGCGAAAGAGGGGGTACCCCGTAGCCACTTGCCGCAGTGAGATCAGAGAAGTCAACGAGGAAAATAATCGGGGAAAAACACAAAGGGCGTAACATGCAAGCATACACACACAGACAGAGACTAGGGCACTTTCCCAAAAAGCGCCTGGCGCACACACGCACACACACGCGATCCGTCGCTAAACGGCAGGCCGACATCGAGAGAGGCCAAAAGAGCAATGCGCAGGCGCGCACGCGCACACACACGCACGCAGAGCGCTACGCACACGGCAAGTGCTACGCCACCCCAACGACAGCACGTTTTTCTTTTTTCTTCCTTGACAAGGACATGACATGAAAGAGAGAGCGACAACAAAAAAAAAGAGACGGAGCACACATGCGCACGTGAAACGCAAGCATTCACGTTTGATTTGATTGCCAGAGAGGGAGGGAGGTACGATGGCGATGAAAAGCATCGATTCGCCCAATACGCAAATAAAAAAACGAGAGGCCAAGAGAGAAGAGGGTGGGGAGAAGGGGAGAAGACGTCACAGAGGTAAGAAAAATGAAGGAGAAAGGGGGAGAACAACGACAACAGCCGAAAAAAAAAAGAGGAGGGGGGACGTAGGAAGGGACAGCGGGAGGCAGGTGTAACAAAAACAGTTGTATAGATCCACGACAAGAACCACAGGAATTGAAGAACCACAACAATAGAGGGAAGTCCTTCAACACAGAAACAAGGACACAGAAAAGGATGGGGGGGATAGAAGAAACAAAAAAAAGGGAGAAGGAAGCAGTGAGGTGAGACGTGGGGAGGAGGAAAGGCAAGGAGAACGGAGCCAGCTCTCCAAAGGAGATTTTGAGAGCAGAGACCCAATGAGATGATGCAGATGGCGCGAAATGAAGATAGCGAAACGGAAGAAAAAAAAAGTGCGAAACCAAGACACAAGAACGTAATGCGGCCTCTCAGGCATTTGCATGTAAAAGGCAACAACGAAGAAAAAGGAAACATGACCGCATTGTCTTGTTGTTTTGCATTTTGTTTTTGCCCCCGTCATCACTTTGACTCTCTTTCCTCGGACCCTGCGTGGTGTGTCCTCCTCCTTTTTTTGTTTTTCTACCCCTGACTCCTTCCTTTTTTTTTTTGCTAAGTAAAAGGAAAGAGGGAGGAGACAAACTGTGTGGCTGATCCATCGTGGTCGTGGTTTTTTTTTTTTTCGTATTGTGCAGAGGCGCGTGCTTTGATTGTCGGTCTTTTCTTTCGTTGTGGATGGAAAAGGGACTTCGACACCGTCTCGGCGTGGACGTTGTCTTGCTTGGCGAGCGCCTAACACAACGTCGCCATCAACACCACCACCTCCTCCTCCCGCTGCACTCCTGTGTGGCAAAGGCACATAGCAAAAACACAGGCACTCCTAAGTGTGATCATACATAGTGATAGAGAAAAAAGAAAGAAATGACCACAAGGGAGAAAAAGGTGAAAGAAAATACATACGGAGGTGGTTGGAGAAGAGGAGTCAAAGGGCGGAAGACTGAGCTCTCGATCTATACATCATATTGAGGTCAAAACAAAAACAACAAAAACGGGGAAGGCGGCAGGGGTGCGCGGGAAAAGGGTTCCGGGGGAGGGGGGGGGGCTCGGGGATGAGGAAAAAAATAGAGACCAACACACAAAGAAAACGAAGGAAGAGGGACCAGAGGACGAAGAAAGACGCTGCCACACACAAAAGTAAGGGGAAAGGGAAGCTGTTTAGGGCGGCACGCAAGGACACGCATGCACGCATGTACATATATATGCAAAAAGGTGCCGTGAAGGGGGAAGGGAGAGGTGGGCGCAAGACGAAGAGACAGAAAAAAAAAGAAGGAAAAAAGAGTTTGGTAGAAAGAACAACAAGGCGATTATGTCACGGAGAAAAAAAAAGAGAAGGAAGCATCCGCGTAGGTTGCGGAGCGGAGGAGCTACATGGAAGGCATATAGAAGAGGAAGATGGAATGAAGGTGCAGAATTGGAAGCAGTTTACATGCGGGAAAGCACAAAAAAAAAAAGATCTTTTTTTCTGTTGTTGTTTGTTTTAACGTCGGCAGAAGAGACAAACACACAGGAAAGAGATACACAACAGTTAACGTCACCGAAGACAGAGAAACTAAAAAAAAAAGAGCGAAAGAGAAGGCCCCTTCAAGTGTTCCAACAAAGAAAAAGGTGGAGAACGAAACACACACGCACAGGCAAGGCACATGATAAACAACATCAGCACGAGTCCGCCGAGATAAATGAAAAGATGATTGCGATGAGAGATGGGGGAGGGGAAAGAGAGCTGTATCAGCGCGAAAAGGGGGAAAAGGGGGAAGGGGGGAGGGGGGAGGGCTGTAGGAGAATAGAGGAACTAAACAAGAGAGCGCACACACGCACACGCACACGAGTGCGAGGGAAAACAGAGAAACAGAGGATCGGGGGAGGGAAGAAAGAAAATAGTTCCAAGGAGAAGGGGCCAAACCAAAGAAAAAGGGCAAAGAAAGCAGGAGGAGGGGGAGAGCAAAAAAGATGCACAAACTCGCATGAACACGAAACATCACACACATAAGGCGGGAAGAGAGGAGTTCCAATGAAAAGAGCATGAGGAGGAGACTGATATGGAAACGACGGGGAGGAGATTTGGGGCGACAAAAAAAAAAGAAGTTCCAAGAAAAAAAGGCGTGGAAGCATGGACAAGGAAGAATAAAATCACACGCAAAAAAGATAAGGTGATACTGACAGAGATGCAGGCGCCCGCACTCGCATACACACATTCGCACCTTCACGCCTATAGTCATCGAAGTGAAATATTTTCAAGAGAGGCTGTAAAAAAAAAAAAGGGAAGACATCCACTTTACTCGGAAACACTTTGCTGTTGTTTGTTCGCCTGTTGGTGTAGGTATGCATTGCATTATTATTTTTTTAGTTCTCAGGTGCTAAAGTCCTTCAAGCACGCAGGAACGCACGCGCACCTATCCACATAACTATCCACTTCCCCTCACCCACTGCCCGCAACCATGCACGCTTTCACATGAGTGCATAGTGCCGTGCTCCAAGACGCATATAAAAGCGATGACGCGACAGAAAGAGCTGCAGGAAGAGGAGCTGGGAAACGAGCGAAGGAAGCGCCCATAAAATCAGGGGCAACCACACAACACATGCACACATACATATACATATATACACAACCCGTCTTCAAAAGAAAACAGAAACCGTGAGAGCATCATGTGTTTCTCTACAACGCGCACACACACACACACACACACACCTTCCTCCACTCCTCTCCGGACGGCGACGAGCATGGGGGAGGGGGGGAGGAAGAAACTCTCCCGCTCCATGTACTTCGAAAAGCGAGCTTAAACGATGCGAAAACAGAAAGCAACGGAAAGCAGCTACATCAGGGCGAGCAGGAGTGAGCACCTGAGTCGCACGAGATAAAGCGAGAGCGCGTAGGACGAGGGGAACGGGTTATTCGGGGCACGCATTTGTGTGTGCCTGGGCATGAAAAGGTTATTTTTTGTCTGCTTCCCCTCTGTCATGCAAGTTCAAACGGATGTTCGCATGGGCCGTCTTCATGGCACGTCGCACCGAAGACGCAAGCACACACGCACAGAGGAGATGAGGAGTACACGGGCATTCTCATCTACGCTCGGCTTCATTTTTCGGCATCGCCTAGTCCTGCTTGCGCTGACCCACCTAGGCGTACAAAGATGGCCGTGACGTTGTCGCGCGTGCCCCGCCGCAGCGCCTCTCCCACAAGCTGGTCGGCGACGCTGTTGGCGTCGGCCCCGCTCGCCACGTACGCGGTGGCCAGCTCGACAGCCTCGGCGTAAGACATCGTGTCCCACAAGCCGTCACACGCCAAAATCAAAAACGCATCTTCCTTCGCCAGCAACACTTCAGAAGTGTCGGCGACAGCGATGATGCCTGACGGTTTGCCGTTCGTGTATTCCTCAAGCTTGAACCCGGCATCTCCCACCGCGCGTGACACGGCAAGACTGCACATGCGCGGGTTGAGACGCGGGTGGCCCACCCTGCAGTTGAAAATGCACCCGCCAGCCTTCTTGACCCGCGTTGCCTCAGCATCGTTGCAGCTGGGATTGTGCTTGACTGTCAACAGCACAGGTTGCCCCGCACGCGCGAGGACCACCTCACAGTCACCAACGTTGCCCACCGTCAGCACCGAGCCCTGGACGACGGCCGCGGCGCACACGCAGCCAGCAGAGCTCATGTCGTTGGTGTTCTGCCCTAAAAACTCGCGCTCCACCTGAGCAAATGCGTCGCTGATCGCCGTGCGCGGATCCGTCTTGAGGCACTCGTGAGCCAGTGTAATTTCGTGCAGCCGGGAGCGGACGTACTCGGCACACTGGCGACCACCGTGCCCGTCGTAGATGCCAAAGAAGCAAACCTCCGGCTCCACGACGGTCACATGCTCGTCCTCCATGCTCGAGCGGATGCCTTGATCGCTTGCCACGCCGACCTCCAGTACCGACTGATGCTGCATTTCAGTCACCGAAGAAAAGAAAGCACTGCAGAGCGGTGAGTGAGAGGAGCTGTCCGGGATCTCCGGCGTGGTGAAGTGCTGAGCCGGCGTCCGAAGCTCTCGAGGGAGCAAGAGGTGGTACGACTCCGCCGGATGACATGTGGAGGAGTTAGCGGATACGTGATCCGTCTCGGAGTTCAGGTCAAAGCTCTCGTTGTTAAGATAACCGGACGGGAAGCAGCTGGAGCCCCCTGAGACGCGCGACTTTCCCTGCGGTGCTCGACTGTCGTGCATCATGTCAACCGCTAGAACAGTGGCAACGGGTCGATGCGCGGGTCGGAGACTCATCACCACAGACAGTGGGCGGAAGGTGCGCTCGCGATGAAGGGGAAGGGTGAAAGAAAATGCCGAGGGTGGCGGGCTTGATGTTCGCGCACGTGTTGCAAAGAAGAAGGCGTAGATGGAGGCTTCGGGGTAGGTGGGTGGGTAAGGGGGTCTTCCCGGTTTTTCTTGGAGTAGGCCAGGCGGTGATAGCGACGAGCAATGACCCCTATAGGTCCTGAACAGAAACTAGCCGAGAGAGACAAACTTAGCATACATAGAGAACAACTTGAAGAAGACGCAAAGGCGAAGGGAGCAAAAATCAAAACAGAAAACGTTCCCGTCGAAAGCACCCGCACACGCGTGCGCACGTGCACGAAAAAAAAAAGACGAGATGCGGTGGTAACGGGGAGGAAACGGGGAAAAACGTACAGAGCGAAAGAGGGGAGGGGAGGGGAGGTAAGGGAAGGGCAGAGAGAAGGAAGAAGGAAGAAGAGGAAGAAACAATGCAAAGAAAAAGAGAAAAGGTTATTTCACAAAGAAGGGAAGCGAAGCTGGCGCAGCGATGTGGAGGACAAGAGGGGGAAAAGGCAGGTACACGCACACGCACACACACACAAGCATGCAAGCACGAGCACACGGGGAGACACAAGCGGGAATCCCTTTGTCTCGGCGACGTGGGGGTAGGAGGGAGTGCGGTGACGGAAAGGAAAGAAAGCCAATGGAGTGAGCACCAGTGGCGTGAAAAGGGGCAGAGATGAAAGAAAAGCTGTGTGCGCGCAGCTTACTGTGGCTGCATGTCACGTGGGACAGGAAAGCAGGGCCGGAGGCGGGATGGAGCCGCTAGTGGAGGAGAAAAGCGAGCCCAAGAGCAAAGGAAAAAGAGAGAGAAAGGAGTTATGGAGATGGGTAGCGCCGTGATGAAGCTCGACTGTCGCGTGGAGGAGGCGGAACTGAATGCGGTGAAGCAGGGAGGCGCTCACAGCTGACTTTCGCGGTGCGGTGGAGACTCACCCATCACCTGCAAAGGGCGGAGCAGTTGTGAGTGCATGTCGTGGGTGAGAATGCAGGAGAAGGCGCGCTGGGTTTGCCAGTCATCTTCTCAAGTTTCCATTCGAGCTCCCGGCATGGCGACGCCATTACCTCAAAGTCCCCTTACGCACAGCAGCACCTCACCTCTCGTAATTCGGCTGCCCCACGTAGCAAACACCACACGCAAACGCCCCTGCGCATGAAAGTCGCCCTCCCGCATCTTTTCCACAGGAGCACGTCATTGTCGCCCAAGACAAATCGTCGCATCGCGACACGTTTCGACGTCGGGGAAAAGGGCGCGAAAGCGATGCAGGCTCTTTACCTATCGGCATGACTCTCACTGCGACATCCGTGGTAGCGCACGCATGCATGGTCGCGCATTTTCTATGCGACTCGAGAGATGTTTCTGTTTTTCTTTTTGAGGGGAGTGTTTTATGCGTGCGCATGCTTCTTTCGAGTACTGGAAGAAGATGGGTGACAACCAAACAAACGCGAAATACTACGAAGAAAAAAAGAAGCCTAAGCTGAGACGGGGCGGCAGTGGCACATCGACGGTGCAGAGAGATGGAGAGAAGAAGACTGAGCGACAGTAAAAGAAGAACAAACAAAAAAGGAGACGGGGGGGGGTAATGACGCTCTTCTTCCTTTTCGAAATTCTTTTTTTTTGTGTGTGTGTGGGGGGGGGCGTTTGCTCCTCCTCCTCATCGTTGATACAGTTATCGACGTCGTCAGTGTCTGAGGCGATGACGAAGAAAAGCCTCGAAACCAAATAAAAGACGTCAAGAACAAGCGCGAGAAGGAGAGCATAACGAAAAAAAAAAAGAAACGAGAGAACCAGAGGAAGGAAACACACACACACAACAAAAAAAAGGAGCACGCGCAAAAGTGTGCGGAAGCAAATGGAAACAAAAAAAAAATCGAAGAGGAGAAGGTTGGATCGCAGTCGTACAGAGAGAGAGAAAAAAAAATAATAATAGTAATCAGACATTATATATATATATATATATATATATTCATAACAAGCATCAACGCGCACAACGAATGCACATCCATGCACTCTATAGACCCGCTACCTGCAGACACACGCGCACGCACACAGAAAAACATTACAAACAGAGCCACTTCTGTGCTGCCCTTCCCGCCTCGCCCTCCCCTCCCCCCGTCCGAAAGCCGCAGACGCAGGTCCAGGGTATTTTGTTTTTTTTTTTTCATCGTCGAGTTTCTACAATTTGCTTCTCATTGTGCGCCTTCGACATGTTCTTCCACCGCTGCGTCTCTATCTCCCGCCTCATCAACAAAGAGAGAAGCTGTGAGAGAGCAAGAAGGAAACTGTGTTCTTCTCGGGCAAGCGAGTCACCAGCTCTTCACAAAACAGCTGAGCAGTCATCACGAAGACACGCGCCTCACTGGAGCAGCCACACTTGCGCGAGGGCTAGAGATCTTTCAAGCAGCTCCCTACCCTCCCCCCCCCCCCCGTTTTTTCAAGAAAGGCGGTCTTGCGTTCTCATGGCCATCGAAGTCGCCGACGTCATTACTACAAGCACACATGCATACATGCACGCCCTAAGGCGTTCCACCACAAATCACAGCCACAACTACGCTGTGCCTGCCAAAACCAAAAAATAAAACAGGAGGAGCACGAGATAGAAAGGCATCCTACACGCACACACGCAGATGTGCTCGTAACAGAACCGCAAAGCTATACCTAGCCGCCTCTAGTATCCCATCATCATACGCAGAGAGAGAGAAGGGGGAAGGGGGAAGGGGGCGAAAGGAGGAAGGCACAGGGAGCAGAAGAGAACCATGAAAACGAAAAGAACACGCACACACACAAGAACGAAAGAGGTACACACATACACAACCGTTTCACCATTCGTTCACACACGCTCACGCATATGCGTACACTCTCCTCGCCTTTCATAGGCCGCCCACGTGCGCACGGCTTCTTTCGCGGGCGTCGCGTTTCTTTTCCTTTTGCCTCCCTGCCCCCCCCCCCCCAACCCACCACCTCTTCCACCTCGTCATCACATGAGACACGAAGCGACGGCAAGAGAGCAATCAGCGGCGGGAGGAGGGATGGCAAAGAAAAGAAAGACGCCAGAAAAGAGGAAAGAGCAGCGCGCGGGGAAGGAAAGGATGAAGACACAGATACGCACACACACTCAGACAGACCTACACAGGCATCGAAAAACAGCTTGCCTCGACGCAGGGAAAAGAGAAGAGCCATTCTCACCCTCTCTCTATCTCTTTACATTGCTGCACCTCTCTCTACAGGCCTCCCCCCTGCTCTCATAACACCAGCCTCCGCTTTCCACTTTCCCTTCACCAACCGTTTGTTATTGGCTTTTTTTTCCCGACACCCTGAGAAATAAACGAAAACTAAGCGGGAAAACCTGGTCAACAGACGGAAAAGTGGCCCAAAAAAAAGCGGAGAAGGCGTGTTGGCGGGGGGTGCGCAAAAGAGGGAGGAGGGAAGAAGAAAGCGGAGCAGTCCGATAGAGGTGTTTGGTGCTTGCGACGGGGGAAGCGGAAAAGGGTACAGCCCGGAAAAGGCTGCGGTAGTGGGGAGAAGGAAGTTTGGGACCGTAGTCACTTCTCATCTTCTGTTTTCTGTGCTCACGCGATGTCTGCCAGCTCGCACCGATCGGCAACAGAACCTGTCCGGCCATCTGTACCTTCGTTGTCTTTCCACTTCTTAACCCCTCACCGACCCCACACAGGCATGCTCTATAATATGTCTGCCATTAAAGGATCCCACATAGGCACACAGAGAGCTATAGAGTCTCCGCCCTCGAGGCTGCCCTTCTTCTTCCGTTCGTATCACATGCATCAGCTGGTTTATTAGCTTCTTTGTTTTCCGCTTTGGGGGAGAGAAAGAGGGGTATCTGAAGAAGTCAAGAAGCGAGGTGTCCGCAGACGTTCGCGCACGCCTTGTGTGTGTATGTGTATGTATGTGTGTATGTGTGTGTGTGTGTGTCTGTGTCGCACGGCACGACTAAGGTTCTTCGGAGAGGTTGCGCGTTGAGGTCGATACAGCCGCTTCAGGCACAAACTCGCGCGTGCTCAGAGGTCCCTCCCGACGTGTCAAGTGAACCAGCATGGCAGTAACATTATCAGTGCTCCCTTTCGTGAGAGCTGCCTGAGCTAACTCCTCGGCGATGCACTGCGCCGGCACGCCTTCCTGTAATCGTTGGGAGCAAAAGTCTACCACCTCTGCGTATGTCATGACATCCCAGAGTCCGTCGCAGCCGATCACGAGAAACTCATCCTCATCCGTCAGTCGGGTAACCGACGTCTCCGGGACAGCAATCACTCCGGAGGGCTTGCCATCCGTGTACTTGGCAAGCTTGAAGCCTGCGTCTCCGATGGCGCGCGTCACGGCAAGACTAACGACCGCCGGGTTGTAGTTCGGGTGTCCGACACGATTGTGGCACACCTTGCCCCCTACAGACCGAATTCGCTCCTCCTCGCTCGGGTTACTGGCGATGTTGTGTCGCACGGTGAGAACTACTGGCTTTGCGTTGTGCGAAAGCACAACTTCGGCGTCGCCCACGTTCCCTACTACAAGCTTGTCGTCTATGATCAAAGCGACCGCGCAGACGCTGCCAGACTCGTTCGTCTCCGCCTCGGAGCGGGCGAGGAAGGCTCGGTCAGCCTCTACGATGCCATCGACGATGGCCTTCTCGGGATTAGTCTTCACCTCTGGATGGCCAAGGATGAGCCCGTGCAATTGGTCGCGGAGGTACTCCGCACATTGGGTGCCGCCGTGACCGTCGTAGACGCCGAAAAACGGAATCCCCTCGGACAGCATCGTATGCTGATCCTCCATCGTCTTGCGGGTGCCCTGCTCGGCGGTCGCGCCGTAGTCTACGACAACGAAGGCGGTCTTGCGCAAGCTACTGTGGCGGCAAAGGGGGTGCAGCGTCGTCGAGTTCTGCCGCGACGGCGCTGCGGAGCTCATATTGGAAGGAACGACCACGTGGTTAGCCTGACGGCCCTTGCCGTGACTGCCGTCGCAGGCCGACTGCGGTGCGGGTGCATCTTCTACGCCTGTGGAAGGGGGCGACGCTTGCGGGTGTAGGCCAGTCTTTGCCGAGTCGCGCGGTCTCATCGGTGAGCTCGCTGGCAGTGGCGAGAGAAAATGTGGGTTTTTGCCCACGGATGTACTACTGCTTGTAGAGCTGCTCTTGTTCACGGGAACTGTCGGCGGTTTCTGCTTCGGGCGCAGGATAGACTTCTTCTTAGCAGAACTGAAGGCTGTTGTCGCGCCGGCGGAGGTTGGCGACTTGAGCGAGTGAGGTGAGTCGGGTTTCCGCGTCGCTGTCGCGTCGCTCTTCTTCTCTGCCGGCATGCTTTGGCACGTCGTCGGTACGACAGAGAGCGAATATTAAAAAGGACGTCACCTAGAGGACGTATGGATGTCGCACAGAGAGACGCAAAACTGTTCCAGCGAGGAAGGAAGGAAAAGAAGGAGACGACGCTGCGGAGAAGAGATTACGAGGACACCAACGGAGACACACAACGAAGAATAAAAAAAAAGAGCGGTGTAAGACAGAGAGAGCTTTATATGTATATGCGGGTCTGAGTGGGTTTTGGAGGGAGGGAGGGAGGGAAGGAGGGTTCGAGTAGAACGCGGGCGAGGAGTCGAGCAAATAGGAAGAAGCGACAACACAGAAAACGAAAAAAAGTAGCAAAACGCCACCAGGCAGCAACCAAGGGCGGACGACGTTGCCCAACGCAGAGCTGGGAGAGAGAAAGAAAGAGGCAGAGGCGGCGAAGAGTGAAAACAAACAGTACGAAACAGTCCGGGCGGCACGCGGCCACGGGAAACAAAATCCGAAAGACCCACTGCCCAGTAAGACACCCTTCGCCGCGTGCTGCTGTGCGATAGCCACGTCGCTAGAAAGAGGGGTTGATGGCTGCGTGGGGGGATAGAGAAATGCGGCACGCAGCCAGCCAGACAGACGGAGACAAAGCGGTGGAGGGTGACGCGACAGAATGAACGCGGTTGCCACCGAGTGAAACACGCGAGAGAGGGACCAAGGCACTGAGGGAGACTGAGGGAGAAAGAAAACCAAAGCAGCGTGCGCTGCTCGTTTCTTGTGAGTAAATGGATGTGCGGCGGCAGGATGGAGCGAAACGATGCGCGGGACGTGCTCCCGCCTCGGTTTTCCTTCTTACGCTGTAGTCGTTGTTGCGGTTGCTGACGTCCCTGCCAGAACTGCTCACCTTCGTGCTACTCGCGTCGTGCGCGAAGATCTCGATTGCCAAGTTAACGCCGATGATGGAATGATGATGGGAGACAGAGAGGATGGGAAGAGATGCGTGTCGCTTTTTTACCGTTTTGCTTGCCGTACATGGGTCGTGAAGAGACGGCCTGGCGTAGTGCGCCCCCACCCTTTTTTGTTCGTGGGGGAAGGGGTTTCGCTGCTCCACCCTTTCCAGACACACACGCGCAGAGGACGGCGACGTCACAAGACAGCTTCTACGTTCTTACTTTTTGTTGGTGTTCGGCGAGATCTCTGCGTCCTCTTGGCCTTCGCTTCGCTTTCTACGTTCGCGCTGTTGCGAGGATCCTTCCCTGCCACCGACTGTGGACTGGCGAGTTTGTGAGACGGTGAACACGGGATGGAAAAGGGAGTAGGCAACGAGCAGTGGCCAACTGCAACGGCGGCTGCAGCCACTCTGGATTCACAGACACGCACACGCACACGCACACGCTCGCTCGCAGCGGCGATGATGGCAAAGCCGGGAAATACAAATGAGAAGCAAAAGGTGAGAGGAGAAGATGATGGAAGCGTACAATGGTGTGCGTACGTGTGCACACATCTTCACCGTGTCACAACTCGACAGAGGGCGGGAGAAAGAGTACAGAAGCAGAAAAGCAGAACGCGACACTCGTGTGGGAAACAGAGGCAAGGGACATGGTGGAGGTGGTGAACGATGAAGCGACAGACAACATCGCTCCCGCATGGAGACGGCACAGCAACCCAAAGGTACTTCTCCCTGCGGGAGAAAGGGAGGGGTGATGAGCACACAAGCGGTTTTGGCTCGATCGTTTCACCGAGCACTTCGATAAAAGGGATGCATTTTGTCACGCCTCTGACGGTTTTTCGAGTCCCCCACACCGCCACCACAGTTCCATTGCAGTGCCCATCCAACTCGCCTTCCCTCGCGGTGAACGCGAGGGAGCGGCACAGACACGCACACACGCACTCACATGCGCAGTCCACTACGCCGGTACGACAATGACGCACCCCCTGTTTCATGTATTTTGCTTTGCTTTGCTTTTTTCTTGGAGCTTCTTTCCTCGAGTACGATCGTGCGGAGGACTACAATAGAGAGGTGGATGTGCTGTGCAGAGGCAGAAGCCCGCAAATTCTTCCTCACGTGTTCGACACTACGCGAAGCACATGAGCACGTACACGCAGACACAAGCATAGATTGAGAGGCACGATCCAAGCTCTACCCGGTCCTCCCAACCCACTCGGCCTCCAGCCGCGCGACCATACCGTGTCGCCGAAAGGAAAACCCTGACACCTCACCTCTGGCTACCAAGGAAGGAAAAACAAAAAAGGTAGCAGACGTGAAGCAAAAGACATCGTACACGCAGGGCAGTGACGCAAACCGGCAGCGCCGTAATGAAGCCACGTGAGTGTGCGGGCTTGGGGGAGGGGGGGGGGGGGGGGGGCGAAGCGAGGAATGATAGAGGGGAGGCGACGAGAGAAAGAGCAGCACAGAACGAACGCAAAGAGGAGCCACCGTGACGACACGCGTATGCATACGCATACACGCAGACACACACACACACACACACAGAGAGAGAGAGAGAGGGGGGCATGAAGAGATGAACCTCACATCATCACCAAAGCCCAACTCGCGTGACAGAAAAAGGAAAGAGGATCATCAACAACTAAAGGAGACTGGTGGGAATGCGTGCCCGCGCAGGCATGTATGCGGTAGTGTTCGCCTGTGCACGCCTCTGTCTGTAGGAAAAGCACGGCCCATAGGTCACGGAAGGCGAAGGAGCGACGAGAAAACCAAAAGAGGACGCATGCGTGATCGTCCGCATTCGCTGGAGCGCGGCGCTGTTGCTACAAGGTGGGAGAGAGAAGCCCATACCGGCGCACACTTCACATGCGTGACTCGAGGATACGTGCACACAACTCCACACACGGCTCGGGCGGCATGCTGCAATGCAAGTCCATCTCCCAGCAGCTGTTGAAGTAGGCGCTAACTGCCGCCTCCTCGAACGCACTGGGAATTACTCGCAACACGTCGATCAAATCACGAGTGGGGCACGCCTGTAGCACGACAGAGCTGGTGCCAAGGATCGCGGTGCACTTGAGGGCGTAGATGCGAAGAAGGTAGCACCACTCGGTGAAGACGCGCTGGCGGATCGATGGGTCGCTTTGGGCAGTCAAGTAGAGGGTGCGAGCCGCAATCGGGTAACGGGCGGAGCGGAAGATGTCGGTGAAATGGCACCCTTTGTACTCTTTGAAACTTGCTTTGCGGGTGTCGAAGGGGTGGTGGTGGTTGCTGCGGCCTCCAGCTCAGCGCGCACGCCCGCTTGCACCGTCTGCTGCAGCTCTATACACGCCAGCCGGCTTCGCTTCAGCTCTTCCAAATATTGACCTACGTAGACCCACAAATCATTACGCACCACGTTGCCGTCGGCCTCGCCAAGATCAAAGGCGGCAATGAACTCGATCAACACGCACGCGTACGGAATCAGCAACAGCGTCTCCAGCACAGCGTTTTTGGAGGTTTCGATGAAGGCCGGCGACGCCCGACAGCGGCTGTGGAGGAACGCCTGCTCTGCAGAGCGCCGTCGCCCGCCGAGGCAGCCGCGCCAGCAGCGGTTGCAGGTGACGCGGGCTCCGTGTGAGACGCGACGTCGTGCGAGCCCACCATTCCGTGCTCGTGCGATGTAGCCATAACCGACTTGAGAAACCGCACCGCGCGGGCATCTCGGGTGACGAGAAAATAGAAGCTCACACCAAGCAACACGTGGCGCATGGCGCCCGACACTTCGAGGCAAACGTTCCGGTCCGTCTCGCAAGTGCTGAGGAGGCGCTGAAGCTTACCCAGGAGGCCGTGCGTCAGGCAGTCGAAGATGGTGGAGCGGATCTGCAGCATTATCGCACTCGCCAACTGCACCGATGTGGCGGACAGTCTGGATAGGGACACTTGTACCGCGGTGTTGCGCGCCGCCGGCGTCTGATGCAGCTCCACCCAGCCAGCGGTGCGCTTAAAGTGCACCACATCCACGACGCCGGCCTGCTGAATCTCATGCACCAGGCCTACCACAAACGGATTGCCGTGCCGGACCTCCGTTGGGATCCATTGATACAACCTTTCCGCGTAGTTCACCGTGTCCTTGGAAGACGGCGCGTCGGGGACGCTGGGCAGCCTGTCCAACGCATCCATCGTCGCCAAGGACGGCGCAGCCCAGACAAAGTCGTAGCACACCCGCAGCACCTCATCGACGTAGTCATTGCGAAGCATGCGCACGGTGATGTTGGTCGACTGCACGAGCTCATTCAGAGCTTTGCACGCCAGCTCCAGCAAGTGCGCGTGATCCTTACATGCGAGTAGCATGCCCTTGAGCGCTAAGTAGACAAGGAGTCGATAGTCAAAGCGATCGAACTCGTAGCCGCCAGACATCGGTGGCGACGCCAGATCCGCGTCCCCAGGCACGTGCGTCAGCAGTGTCGTCAGCATCGGTCGCACCATGCCACTGAACAGCGAGCTCCGCACCTCCGCATCGAACAGGCCCGCATACTGCGCCAGCAACGCCCATATCGACGCAAGGGCATGTGCTCGCACCCGCACGGAGCTGTGCACGACGACGATCGGCACCATTCCCTCGAACAGCGACATCCATAGGTGGTACTTCGTCTTGCTGGTAAAGGTCATGGGCTTCTGGAGGAGCGCGTCCAGCGTCAGGGGCTCCGCGGCGAGCGTCACCCGCGACAGGTGCTTGCCCTGCATGTGAGACGCTGCCAGCTCCTGCTCCACTGTGAGATAGCGCGTGGCCCACCGCGTGACGGCGTCTGCCGTCCGTACTTCCAGTGGAGGGGCCTCCAGCCCGTATTGCAGCCAGTGGCCACACGCAACAAGGTACGAAATGGCGCGCAGCGGCATGCTCTCGTCCACGCCGGAGCAGGCAAATGTCGTCAAGCAGAAGATCAAGTCGCTAAAGCAGTCCTTCACGTAGCTGATGTGCCGCAGTATCACACCCTCGCAGATGGACCAGGCGGACGGCGCCACCTCTGGAATGGCCGCGGCGTGGCTGAGGCACGAAAAGACGACGCTCCAGCCACTCGCCAAGTGTTCGGCGCGGAAGTCGATCACCTCGGAGAGAATCGTCATCACCTTTTGCCGGCAGGCGACGTTTTGATTCGACATGAGAATCAACTCGAACGGCTTCAGCACCTCCTTCTGGAAAGAATAGTTGAGCAGCTCCTCGCGCATGAGGTAAGTCAGCGCGACGAGCCTCAGACCATTCAAGGAGGACAAGGCAATCTCGCTGCTGCTGCGGCAGCCTGCTAGCGTAAACACCTCACTCGCATGCGCCCACAAGTCGCGCCACTGCAGCCGGCTCAAGAAAGAGGCACAAATGCTGACAAAGTCGAACAGTTTAGTTAGCGAGAAGGTGCGGGTGTACTGTAGCTCCATCTCGCACACCTTCACCAAGCCGCTCGTCATCTCCAGCTGCACTCGCGGTGGGTACTGCGTGGCGTCGAAGAGGCGGTCAAGCCATAGATCCACGTGACACGTTGGGACAGAGCGAAGCCCCAAAAGTATAGCTTTGCGGTTGTCGCGAGAGGCGCGGTCGACGATGCTGGCAGGTACATCGTTGAGAGCGCCGAACCAGAGATCCGCACGCTGCTGCTGCTGCTCCGGCGCCGTCGTTGCGGCGGAGATGCTTCTCGTGTTATTGTTGCTCGCATCAAGCCCAGGGGAAGCCGAAGAAGCGGCCGGCTTTGCCGCGGAATCCGGTGGCTTTGGAAGCACCAGACTAGTTTCTTTTGAAACTGGTGTCGTATCCAGCAGACGGCGCGCCTGGCGCTGCCACATACCCTCGATGCCGTTCGCCAAGGCATCCACGAGCGACATCGCCTTGTACGCCGCCTGCCACCCACGCGCGTTGAAGGAAGAGCCGCATTGCATGAACAGGTTGAAAAATGTCGAGAGCACCTGCAAGCGCGTGAAGGGGATCGTCGACTTTATCGTCACGCGTGAGCTAGGCACCGCCTTCACGACGACGACGGAGGTCAGACGAGTCATCTCGAACATGTGCTCCAGCAGCTTCTCCGTGTGGGAAAAGTTGCCGAACGCGCAGCAGACGCGCACGGTGTTCTGCAAGCCGAGGAGAATGGTGCTGAAATAGCCAGCGCTTTGCGTGTCCTCCAAGTAGGCGGTCACCGCCTCGTACTCCGCCCCTGCCTCCCGCTCGTTCCCGGGCGGTGACGGCGACGAGAAGGACTGCGGTCGCACGTATTTCTCCGAATCCTCCAGCAGCTGTTGCAGAGCCAACACGACAATGTGACACACCACATCTACCGACACCTCCCACATGGGAAGGGCGTTCTCGATGCTCGTCGCCGTTACGAACATGGCGTGATGCGCCGCGTCGTTGGTAGAAGCCTCTTGTAGCGCGTTCATTACCTCTTTCAACGTCGCGCGCAACTCCTGCTGGTACATCTCCTCTCGCTTGCGCCGTGCTGAGTTGAACAGCGCGTTGCCGGCGGCATCCATCGGTAGCAAGACTTTGTCCGTGATGGCTGCCGCGATCGGAGAGAGGTGACGCAGCAAGGGAATAGAGTCCAACAGGTTCGTCGTCAACTTACTGCTACGTCTGCCTCCGGAAAATCCGCCCGCCGCGGCCGCGGCCGACGCGTGCACCGACGGCTGAGTGCCGCACTTCGGCGACGGCCGCAGCACGATCTCCTCCCCGCTGATGCGGTCGTAGATGCCACCGAGTATGGACGGGTCGATGTCGTTGCCCTCGTCGATGCCTCTGTTATTCTGCAGAAAGGCCTCCTTCGTCATCTTGTTTTTGATGTGCGGACTGTGGGCGTCGGTGTTGAGCATGCAGATGGAGAAGGATAGAATGAAGGCGGTGTCTGCAGAGCCGAAGATGCCGGGGTTTTGACGGCAATACTGCGCCGCAAACAGCTCCATTGTTTTGTCCACGACCTGCGCCTCGCCCAAGAGCTTGAAGCCGCCGAGGAAGAGACGCAGTGCCTCGTCCAGCGTCTTGCCAGTGAAGTCGTGTAGCCCAATCCACTCCTCGAACACGACACGCGACGACGGACGTCGAAAGCACTTGGCAAAGTAGTCGCCCAGCACCATCTTGTCAAGGTAGTCTTCCTTGCCACGCAGAAACGCTGCCACCTTCCTAGCAGAGAGGAGCATGGCGTCATCCACATCACTCGTGATGGCTGCCGTAGACGTCGCTGCCGCTTCCACAGGGGCGGGAGGCGCGGCGGCAGCATCAACATCACCGCCGCCCAATACCTGCTCCTTCCTTCTTGACACCGCATTAGAATCTGATGGCGCCTCTGCATCGTCATTGCGAAGCCCATCCGAGGTGCTTGCGTTGATGGTGCCCGTGGCTGTGGTGGGGATAGCGGCAACCCCTGCTCTGTCGTTCAGTGGAAATTGCGCCCCGACAGCCGCCGGTGGCCCCGGTGTTGCGCTGACCGCCTGATCGGCGCTCTCGAGGATCAGCACTGAGTTTTCCAAGTATTCGATGGCCGCATCTGGGGTCGCCTTCTCATTGAACAAATCGAGGAATTTCTTGAACGCATCCTTGTACCGTCGCGCCTGCAGGAAGGCGTCGACGTTCGCGGCCGCGGCGAGGCCACCGTTGCTGCCGCTGCCACTCATCGATGAACCCATCACCTCGAAGCCACACAGCAGTGCGTGCGTCCTACCCTGCCGCAGTCCGTCCTCACTCAGGTCGTGCACGAACGGCGAACAGCCGGCAAGCTCGTGGGGTGCCGTATCTGTCGTCGCGCCGTCTCGGCACGCAGCCCCATTGCTGGGTGTGCCGGCGTGACCGTCCTCCTCCTGATCGCATTCAAAGCGCTCGATCCACTGAATATTTGAGTCGGACACCTGCAACAGGCTTACAAGTGCCTTGCGACGAAGTGGTTCTGGCACGTCGTACTCCAGCCGCACCGTCAGAACCCTCTTCAGCTCAGCGAAGAGATTGCTGTTGCGCACCTGCTGCGCCGGAGGCATGGCAAGCGCGCCGAGGTAGTGGATCATCATCTCGAAAAAACTCTGCGAGTGCGTGTTGCAGTCGTAGTTCAGGAAGAGCCCAAGCAGCAGCTGCGGCTCCTCGATGTACGACCCGAAGGCCTCAAGCACGAGTAGCTTGTGCTCCAAGGAGGTGAAAGAGGAGTCTAGCACACGGAAGTACACGTGACGGAAGACCGTGCTCGTCTCACTTACCATCTGCGGACCAAAGCGCAGGCAGCAGCTTAAGAGTACGTTGATGGAAAGCCGAAAGATGTCCAGGTCCGCCGAGATCGATGTGCGAATCGCAGCAGGCACGACGACCTGACGCAGCAGCTGGACGATTTCTGGACTCTTGCGGAACTGCGGGCCGCCGTTCACGATACTGTGCAAGAGAAAACTCAGAGCCGTCACCAGCATGTGCCCATTCAGCGACGCGGCAGAAAAGCTCGTAGTGGAGGCACCCTCTTCTGTGGCGTTGCCGGAGGTTCTGCGAGAAGCCGCTGGCGCCGCACCGCCACCGCCGGCGCAGTTGACCGGGGCGTCGCGATGATACTCGCTCGCCGATGCCGCCGCGGCGCCCACCTCAAGTCCGCCGCCGCTCCCTGACAAGATAGACGAAATTCCGGAAAGCGGCGTCAGGCGAGCGATGTGGCCGCACAACTCCAGCAGCAGAAGCATGTCCGTCACCCCACGGAGCCGTCGAGGCGGCGATGCCGCCGTCAGCGCGGCAGCGGTCGGCGTTCCCGCTCGGTCACACACAGGCGGAACCACAAGTGAAGTCGCAGCAGCAGCGATAGTGGAGGATGTGGTCGAAGGCGGTTTTTCTGCCGTCGGTTCACATGCTTTGTCTGGTGTTTCCCCGTCATCTGTCCCTGTGCACTCTAGAGGCGGGTCGACGAAGGATGGACCCGTCGGCTTGCCTGCCGAGATCGAGGTCACCGCAGTTGGCAAAGGCATGAGCGGTGTGCCGGCTGAAGAGCTCGACGCAGAGTGCGAGGCGGTGGTTTGATCCTTCGAGCAGCCATCCGCATCGCTCCTGTCATCGCCGTCAGAGACTCCCTGCTCGACATACTTGGACAAGGCGCGCGTTATCGCATGCAGCGCCTTCTGCGCCTCGTCTATGAGGATGGGCGACACCCCCGCTGATCGGGAGCAGAGCTCCAGCAGGGCGCGGAACACGCTTACTAGGCGGCCGTCGTGCACGGAGAGTTGCAGTGGCTGAAACGCAGAGGGCTGAATGTTGGTGCTTGCCTTTCGACTGAGGCGGGGTGCAGCAGCAGCCTTGAGCGCGACAATCATCACAAAGTACAGCCGGTCACACGACTCCTTCGACTGCACTGTGTCCACCGCCGCCAAGACCGCGTCTACGAGGCAGTCACGCACGTTTTGGCTCAGCCCCACAGTGTCTGCAGGCACGGATGTGACTTCGCTAGATGCCGCGTCCGGCGCGCCAGCGCCGCTTGGCGACGGGGCACGCTTCCTTCCACCCAGCAGCTTTGAAAAAAACACCTTGGCCCCTTTTGCAGTCGACTCGGGTACCGCGAACGTGGGGACCGGCGCCACCAACTCCGACGGCAGAACTCCACTTGTCAAAACGACTGCAGCCAACTCAAGCGCTGCTGTCAGAATGCGCACCGAGTTGCGAGCAAGGCCTCCATTTTCGCCCATGATCGCCACACGGCAGGCGTACGCCAGTTTGCTGAGCTCCTCGTCATTACACAAGAACCGCTGGAGCGGACTGCAGGCGGTGGTGGTCGCAGGTACAGGCGTCGAGGAGCTGGAAGGGGCAGACAGCAACGCTGCAACGGATTGTGTCGCCTCTGCGGTCTCCAGGTTTGTTGTACTGACCACCTCGGCCGCCTCCGTCCGCTCGCCGCCTGTGGGAGACGACTTTGCATCAGACAACTGCGGCGCCGACGCGCTACAGGACGGCGTGGCAGCGGAGGGCACTGGCAGGGACGCGTTTGCCCGCTGGGACGGTGCCGACTGCGCCGAGAGCTGGTCCTGGTGCTGACGAGACTCCTGTGCGAGGCGCTTCAGCGTCTTGCTCACAGCGGACAGTATTGTTCGCTCCCTCGTGTCGCTCTTCATCTCCGCCAGAAGACGCGCACACGCGTCCAGTATCTCTTCGATGCCCTTCTCCATGTCTACCAGTGGCAAAGCAGTTAAAGGATAGGCCGACCGAATCCCAGACGCAGTGAGAGAATCCGAAAAAAGAAGACCAGAGGGGAACGCAAGCGCACGTGCCGCCACAAGATGGGAGAAAAAAACTTGCGAGCCAAGAGAGACGCGCACGTTTGACACGCAGGCTGACTTCAGCTACGGTAGGTGAAAGAACGGTGGAGAGTGTTGTGCGAGGGATGGAAAGGGCGCAAGCACTACTCTCACAGAAAGGCAAAACGAAAAAAAAAAAAAGAGCGAACACCTTCACAAGCACAAGTGCTGGAGAGAGGGTGGGAAAGGGGGTCACACCTAGCCGTTTCCCCGAAGACAACAGAACAGGAAGAAGAGAGAGTGATCGGGTGAGTCAGGCGGCGAGGAGTGAAGGCGTCCAAGACACAGAGGGCACCGATAGAGAGGAGTAGCAGTGCACAGCTACGGGCGAGAGGGTCTTCATGCAAAGACGGCGACGGGGCAAGACGAGGAGATACATATGAAGGTTGGAGAGAGTGGGGCGAGCAGCGACTACCACACAACTGCTGCGCAAAATGACGAGTTCGGCAGCTGCAGGAGGAAAGTGAAATTGTTATTTTCGTTCAAAAGTAGAACATGTGTCGTGGCAGTGGATGTGCGCATGTGTGTGTGTGTGAATTAGGAGAAGTACGTATGGGAGAAGGGCGGTGGCAAAGCGGATTGTCGAGCAGGAGTTTGGGTAGTGCGTATGCACGGCAATGTAAGAGAGACACACATGTCCGGCCCATAGAACCGTACACGGAGATAGGTGCGTAACGGAGGAGATACGAAGAGACGTAAAGCGAAGATTATTCCCACTCATATGTGAGTGTGTGTGTGTGTGTGTGTGTGTTTGTGTTTATGCCATCGTCAGAGGAGGTGCAGGAGAGAGGGCAAAAGCAACAGTTGGTGGGCGAGTGCCAGTTGAAGAAGTGGCGCACATCTATATATATATATATATATAGGTGTGCATACACATACATTCATACAGAGGCGTGGAGGCATTCCCATGTGCTCCTTCTGACCCAAAGCGACAAGGGCGGAGAGCAAGAGGAAGAAAATGGTTACGAACGAAGCACTGCGTCGCCGAATGCTCTGAGAGATCCAAACATTAGACGCAGACGCGCTTCGCTGTTCCAGTGAAGACTCCCTCGCGTTTCCTCGTCGCCGCTACCGCACTCCTCCCTCCCCCTTTTACTGACACCCTTCTCGTCAGCTTACAACACGGCAACTCATCTTGCTCCTATGTGCCCTATGCTGCCGCCGGAGTGCCACTGGTGAATGTGAGGGACACAGAGAGAAGGCACACCCACGTGTAGCCTCTTACGTCAGGTTCCACGTAACACGTCCGCTTCAACGTTTTGCCTTCGGCACTTTGACCTGGTCGATCCTGCGAGAGCGAAAGGGAGGAGCGGCAGACTCACGAAACAAGATTCCCGACAAGAAAGAAAAGAGCTCCTAGTCGTCCTCTGTAAAAGGCGCAGCTCTCGACCTCTTCGAAAACCCACGGCTCTCGCCGTGATGGCTCATCTTTTTGTTGCTTTGCGACTGCGTCATGGGGGGGGGGATCTTTCGACATGAATTGTCGTGATGCACTCCCCCTCTATTTCGCCTATCCAGAAAATAAAAAAAACATAAGAAAGACCAGCAGTGCTTCTCCTCTTTTCGGTCGACTGGCGCCGCCTATGCTGAGCAGCCTCATCACACACACACACGAGGAGGAGAGAGAGCGAGAGAGAGAATGCTTCTTGGAGATACGAGAACGAGGGCAAGCAAAAGACGAGGCGCGCTATCCTTTCAAAAAGCCTCTCCTCTCACTCCTTTTCGCAGGAAAGCACCACCACACGCACACACACAGACCTGCTGGAAGCTCGTACACAACGGGGCAGAGGCTCAAACGCTATTGCATCATGGGCTTCAGCTCATCGCGAAAGGCATCCAACGCACCGGCTGAGTTACCCATGGTATCCTTGGACTTGGAAAGCGCGGCCATAGTCCGTTTCAGCAGCCGTCTAAGGTCATGGTTGAGATCCTCGGACTTGTTCAGTTTTTTTTGCCACTCCTTCTCCACCTCGTCCAGCTCAGCATCCTTCTTGCGGATGGTGGCCACTGCGTCGCGCAGCTGACCTTCCGTATCTACGATTTGAGCAAAGAGGCTGCTCTTGTCATCACCTGACTCCGCCATGGCACTCTGCAGCCGCTTGATCATGTCGAGCTCCTTTTGCAGCCGGAACACCTCCGCGTCAGAGTCAGCGCGCAGTCTCAACGCGCTCTCCTCGCCCTCACGAGCCTCTTGAACCATGGCTGACATTTCCTCCAGACGTTCCAATGCGTCCGAAACCTCTTTGCCCTTGCCCTCCAGCTCTTGCTCCATCTCGCGCATCTGCGCCTCGTGCTCATCAATCATGCCCTCCATATCGTCTTTGAGGGCGTCGTTTTCAGCACTCTTGTTCCGCAGTGCAGCTTCCGCGTCCAGGAGCAACTTGCGCAGACGAGCCAGCTCGTCCTGGAGTCCATCGTGTAGAGTGTTGTCCTGATCCGTCTGATCTCGTAGACGATTAATCTGGTCTTGTAGCACACCCACTTGCTTCTCATGTTCGTCGTTCTCACCGCGGCGTGCCTCCTGCAGCTCGAACAGCTCCTGCTCACGCGCCGCAAGACGCTGAAGGAGTTCCTTTTCATTCTCATGGCTCTGATTATTGGCGAAGTCGTCCAGATCCTTGATAACTTGATTGTACTGATCTGTCTTTTCCTCCAGCTCCTCAAGCAGGTCCTGAATGCGATTGTTCAGGGCGTCGAGGTCCATAGTCATTCTTTCGACCTCCCTCGCCTTTTCGGCGGCCCTGTCCTCAGCGGCGCGTAGATCATATCGCAGGTCGTTCATTTCCTTCTGCAACGCATCCAGCTCCGTCTCGGTGATCTCCTTCTCCTTTTGCAGCTGTTTCAGTTCATCCTCAAGGTTTTCCCGCATCTCCTCACAAACCTTCGTGTCCTTTAGTGCAGTGCGAAGCTCCTCGAGCTCGCTCTCCTTGGCTTCTAGCTGCTCCATAGCAGCCTTCTCTGTGTCGCGCGCCGCCGCCAAAACTTCGGCAAAGGCCTCTAGCTTCGCCACGCCTTCGGCGCTCACAGCATCTGCATCGCCAAAAAGTCTGCATGCTTCGTCCAACTTGTCCGTCAGCAAATCCAGTTCACCCTGGAGCCGCTCCACCTCCTCCCGAGCCTCCCCAAGGTCGCTCCTCAAGCGCTCCTCCTCATTCTTGAACAGTTTCCGCAGCTGCTCCAGCTCACGCTCCCTCTCCTCTGCGAGCTCACGCCACGCCTGTTTGGCGTCACGTGATTCCTCTAGAGCCTTCAAAAGTGCCTCAAGATGAGAGAGCACAGCTTCGCTGGCTGGGTCCGTGACTGCATCGGGATCCATCGCATCCCGAATGCGTTCACCCAATGCACTCAGCTCAAGCACCATTTGAGCATTCAAGTCCCGCTGCTCCTTTAGCTCCTCCAGCCTCACACAGAACAACGGCTCTCGTTCGATGGTCACACATGACACCGGCACATCTACACCAATTCCCTCGACCTTCTCAATCAGCGCCTCGCAGGAAAGACCCCCCTCCGCTTCCCGGCAGGCGATAGCATCGAGGCGCCTCCTTCGGAAAGCCCGAACTTCGGAAACAAGCTCTTCGTTCATCAAACTCAGAGCCGAAAGCTCACCCGCCACCTTCGCCCGATCCTTTTCCATTTCCCGAAGAGCCGCCTCCGAGGCCCGCGCAACCTCCGACAACTGACCCCGCACATCTTCGCTCTCATTTCGCGCCTCCGACAGCAAAGCAACCGCGTCTTCCAGCTTTTCAAGAAGATCTCCGCACTCGTCCCCCTTCTCGTTAAGTTGTCGACCAAGCTCTTCAACTTCCAATGCCCGACTCTCCACCTCAACCCTGACTGCAGTAAGCTCCTCCAGCGTCACAGCGTACAGCGGCTCGTCGGCGATCTGCTGCGGCCCCAGCGCGCGCTCCGCCGCCTCGTCCGCGGGCACAGGCCTCGCCGGCACGGGCAGCGTGCCGGCCGCGTCGCGGGCCTCCAGCGCGGCGTTGCGCTTCGCGCGGAAGGCGGCCACCTCCTCCGCAAGCCTCTCCGCCTCCGCCTGCTGCTCCCCCAGCTTCTTGGCAACCCTGGCGGCCTCCTCCTCCTTCGCGGCGAGTGCGCCCTGAAGCTCGCTGATCGTGTCCTTGGCCTCATCAAGCCCATTCTTTGGCGCCAACCGCTTCGCATACAGGGCCCACACGTTGGGATAGTGGTACTCCTCGACAAACCTCGCAATGTCGTCGCAGCTCATGTCACTGTCGTGCGTCACACTCACGGTCGCCTGCAGACTCCCCAGCGCAAACGCGATCTCAGAGAGGTCATCGCGACCGACGCGGCATGCAGCGCACACATCCGTCACAAATGCGTCGTGAAGCGCGTGCGGCTTGGTCTCCACAACAGCGCCCCACTCATCGCCCTCAAACACCTTCGTGTGACGCGAAGTAGTCTGCGGCTTCGCCTTATCGCTGTTGTAAGCGCGCACGTCGTGCTTCTCTAGGTCAGCAAGCGCGGCGTCCTTCATCTCACACAAAGCCTCCAGAGCGCCGTTCTGACCTTTCATTGCCTTCAACTCAGCCAACACATCCAGCAGCTCACACTCCAGAGCAGCAACATTGTCCTCAATCGCCGCTACACCGCGCGCGGCATCCTCGCGAGCCTGCTCCAGCTCTTCCAGCGTCACAGCGTACAGCGGCTCGTCGGCGATCTGCTGCGGCCCCAGCGCGCGCTCCACCGCCTCGTCCGCGGGCACAGGCCTCGCCGGCACGGGCAGCGTGCCGGCCGCGTCGCGGGCCTCCAGCGCGGCGTTGCGCTTCGCGCGGAAGGCGGCCACCTCCTCCGCAAGCCTCTCCGCCTCCGCCTGCTGCTCCGCCAGCTCCGCCGCCAGCTGCTCCACGGCGGCGTCCTTGCCCAGGTACTCCTCCAGCGTCACAGCGTACAGCGGCTCGTCGGCGATCTGCTGCGGCCCCAGCGCGCGCTCCACCGCCTCGTCCGCGGGCACAGGCCTCGCCGGCACGGGCAGCGTGCCGGCCGCGTCGCGGGCCTCCAGCGCGGCGTTGCGCTTCGCGCGGAAGGCGGCCACCTCCTCCGCAAGCCTCTCCGCCTCCGCCTGCTGCTCCGCCAGCTCCGCCGCCAGCTGCTCCACGGCGGCGTCCTTGCCCAGGTACTCCTCCAGCGTCACAGCGTACAGCGGCTCGTCGGCGATCTGCTGCGGCCCCAGCGCGCGCTCCACCGCCTCGTCCGCGGGCACAGGCCTCGCCGGCACGGGCAGCGTGCCGGCCGCGTCGCGGGCCTCCAGCGCGGCGTTGCGCTTCGCGCGGAAGGCGGCCACCTCCTCCGCAAGCCTCTCCGCCTCCGCCTGCTGCTCCGCCAGCTCCGCCGCCAGCTGCTCCACGGCGGCGTCCTTGCCCAGGTACTCCTCCAGCGTCACAGCGTACAGCGGCTCGTCGGCGATCTGCTGCGGCCCCAGCGCGCGCTCCACCGCCTCGTCCGCGGGCACAGGCCTCGCCGGCACGGGCAGCGTGCCGGCCGCGTCGCGGGCCTCCAGCGCGGCGTTGCGCTTCGCGCGGAAGGCGGCCACCTCCTCCGCAAGCCTCTCCGCCTCCGCCTGCTGCTCCGCCAGCTCCGCCGCCAGCTGCTCCACGGCGGCGTCCTTGCCCAGGTACTCCTCCAGCGTCACAGCGTACAGCGGCTCGTCGGCGATCTGCTGCGGCCCCAGCGCGCGCTCCGCCGCCTCGTCCGCGGGCACAGGCCTCGCCGGCACGGGCAGCGTGCCGGCCGCGTCGCGGGCCTCCAGCGCGGCGTTGCGCTTCGCGCGGAAGGCGGCCACCTCCTCCGCAAGCCTCTCCGCCTCCGCCTGCTGCTCCCCCAGCTTCTTGGCAACCCTGGCGGCCTCCTCCTCCTTCGCGGCGAGTGCGCCCTGAAGCTCGCTGATCGTGTCCTTGGCCTCATCAAGCCCATTCTTTGGCGCCAACCGCTTCGCATACAGGGCCCACACGTTGGGATAGTGGTACTCCTCGACAAACCTCGCAATGTCGTCGCAGCTCATGTCACTGTCGTGCGTCACACTCACGGTCGCCTGCAGACTCCCCAGCGCAAACGCGATCTCAGAGAGGTCATCGCGACCGACGCGGCATGCAGCGCACACATCCGTCACAAATGCGTCGTGAAGCGCGTGCGGCTTGGTCTCCACAACAGCGCCCCACTCATCGCCCTCAAACACCTTCGTGTGACGCGAAGTAGTCTGCGGCTTCGCCTTATCGCTGTTGTAAGCGCGCACGTCGTGCTTCTCTAGGTCAGCAAGCGCGGCGTCCTTCATCTCACACAAAGCCTCCAGAGCGCCGTTCTGACCTTTCATTGCCTTCAACTCAGCCAACACATCCAGCAGCTCACACTCCAGAGCAGCAACATTGTCCTCAATCGCCGCTACACCGCGCGCGGCATCCTCGCGAGCCTGCTCCAGCTCTTCCAGCGTCACAGCGTACAGCGGCTCGTCGGCGATCTGCTGCGGCCCCAGCGCGCGCTCCACCGCCTCGTCCGCGGGCACAGGCCTCGCCGGCACGGGCAGCGTGCCGGCCGCGTCGCGGGCCTCCAGCGCGGCGTTGCGCTTCGCGCGGAAGGCGGCCACCTCCTCCGCAAGCCTCTCCGCCTCCGCCTGCTGCTCCGCCAGCTCCGCCGCCAGCTGCTCCACGGCGGCGTCCTTGCCCAGGTACTCCTCCAGCGTCACAGCGTACAGCGGCTCGTCGGCGATCTGCTGCGGCCCCAGCGCGCGCTCCGCCGCCTCGTCCGCGGGCACAGGCCTCGCCGGCACGGGCAGCGTGCCGGCCGCGTCGCGGGCCTCCAGCGCGGCGTTGCGCTTCGCGCGGAAGGCGGCCACCTCCTCCGCAAGCCTCTCCGCCTCCGCCTGCTGCTCCGCCAGCTCCGCCGCCAGCTGCTCCACGGCGGCGTCCTTGCCCAGGTACTCCTCCAGCGTCACAGCGTACAGCGGCTCGTCGGCGATCTGCTGCGGCCCCAGCGCGCGCTCCGCCGCCTCGTCCGCGGGCACAGGCCTCGCCGGCACGGGCAGCGTGCCGGCCGCGTCGCGGGCCTCCAGCGCGGCGTTGCGCTTCGCGCGGAAGGCGGCCACCTCCTCCGCAAGCCTCTCCGCCTCCGCCTGCTGCTCCGCCAGCTCCGCCGCCAGCTGCTCCACGGCGGCGTCCTTGCCCAGGTACTCCTCCAGCGTCACAGCGTACAGCGGCTCGTCGGCGATCTGCTGCGGCCCCAGCGCGCGCTCCACCGCCTCGTCCGCGGGCACAGGCCTCGCCGGCACGGGCAGCGTGCCGGCCGCGTCGCGGGCCTCCAGCGCGGCGTTGCGCTTCGCGCGGAAGGCGGCCACCTCCTCCGCAAGCCTCTCCGCCTCCGCCTGCTGCTCCCCCAGCTCCGCCGCCAGCTGCTCCACGGCGGCGTCCTTGCCCAGGTACTCCTCCAGCGTCACAGCGTACAGCGGCTCGTCGGCGATCTGCTGCGGCCCCAGCGCGCGCTCCGCCGCCTCGTCCGCGGGCACAGGCCTCGCCGGCACGGGCAGCGTGCCGGCCGCGTCGCGGGCCTCCAGCGCGGCGTTGCGCTTCGCGCGGAAGGCGGCCACCTCCTCCGCAAGCCTCTCCGCCTCCGCCTGCTGCTCCCCCAGCTTCTTGGCAACCCTGGCGGCCTCCTCCTCCTTCGCGGCGAGTGCGCCCTGAAGCTCGCTGATCGTGTCCTTGGCCTCATCAAGCCCATTCTTTGGCGCCAACCGCTTCGCATACAGGGCCCACACGTTGGGATAGTGGTACTCCTCGACAAACCTCGCAATGTCGTCGCAGCTCACGTCACTGTCGTGCGTCACACTCACGGTCGCCTGCAGACTCCCCAGCGCAAACGCGATCTCAGAGAGGTCATCGCGACCGACGCGGCATGCAGCGCACACATCCGTCACAAATGCGTCGTGAAGCGCGTGCGGCTTGGTCTCCACAACAGCGCCCCACTCATCGCCCTCAAACACCTTCGTGTGACGCGAAGTAGTCTGCGGCTTCGCCTTATCGCTGTTGTAAGCGCGCACGTCGTGCTTCTCTAGGTCAGCAAGCGCGGCGTCCTTCATCTCACACAAAGCCTCCAGAGCGCCGTTCTGACCTTTCATTGCCTTCAACTCAGCCAACACATCCAGCAGCTCACACTCCAGAGCAGCAACATTGTCCTCAATCGCCGCTACACCGCGCGCGGCATCCTCGCGAGCCTGCTCCAGCTCTTCCAGCGTCACAGCGTACAGCGGCTCGTCGGCGATCTGCTGCGGCCCCAGCGCGCGCTCCACCGCCTCGTCCGCGGGCACAGGCCTCGCCGGCACGGGCAGCGTGCCGGCCGCGTCGCGGGCCTCCAGCGCGGCGTTGCGCTTCGCGCGGAAGGCGGCCACCTCCTCCGCAAGCCTCTCCGCCTCCGCCTGCTGCTCCCCCAGCTCCGCCGCCAGCTGCTCCACGGCGGCGTCCTTGCCCAGGTACTCCTCCAGCGTCACAGCGTACAGCGGCTCGTCGGCGATCTGCTGCGGCCCCAGCGCGCGCTCCGCCGCCTCGTCCGCGGGCACAGGCCTCGCCGGCACGGGCAGCGTGCCGGCCGCGTCGCGGGCCTCCAGCGCGGCGTTGCGCTTCGCGCGGAAGGCGGCCACCTCCTCCGCAAGCCTCTCCGCCTCCGCCTGCTGCTCCGCCAGCTCCGCCGCCAGCTGCTCCACGGCGGCGTCCTTGCCCAGGTACTCCTCCAGCGTCACAGCGTACAGCGGCTCGTCGGCGATCTGCTGCGGCCCCAGCGCGCGCTCCGCCGCCTCGTCCGCGGGCACAGGCCTCGCCGGCACGGGCAGCGTGCCGGCCGCGTCGCGGGCCTCCAGCGCGGCGTTGCGCTTCGCGCGGAAGGCGGCCACCTCCTCCGCAAGCCTCTCCGCCTCCGCCTGCTGCTCCGCCAGCTCCGCCGCCAGCTGCTCCACGGCGGCGTCCTTGCCCAGGTACTCCTCCAGCGTCACAGCGTACAGCGGCTCGTCGGCGATCTGCTGCGGCCCCAGCGCGCGCTCCGCCGCCTCGTCCGCGGGCACAGGCCTCGCCGGCACGGGCAGCGTGCCGGCCGCGTCGCGGGCCTCCAGCGCGGCGTTGCGCTTCGCGCGGAAGGCGGCCACCTCCTCCGCAAGCCTCTCCGCCTCCGCCTGCTGCTCCGCCAGCTCCGCCGCCAGCTGCTCCACGGCGGCGTCCTTGCCCAGGTACTCCTCCAGCGTCACAGCGTACAGCGGCTCGTCGGCGATCTGCTGCGGCCCCAGCGCGCGCTCCACCGCCTCGTCCGCGGGCACAGGCCTCGCCGGCACGGGCAGCGTGCCGGCCGCGTCGCGGGCCTCCAGCGCGGCGTTGCGCTTCGCGCGGAAGGCGGCCACCTCCTCCGCAAGCCTCTCCGCCTCCGCCTGCTGCTCCCCCAGCTCCGCCGCCAGCTGCTCCACGGCGGCGTCCTTGCCCAGGTACTCCTCCAGCGTCACAGCGTACAGCGGCTCGTCGGCGATCTGCTGCGGCCCCAGCGCGCGCTCCGCCGCCTCGTCCGCGGGCACAGGCCTCGCCGGCACGGGCAGCGTGCCGGCCGCGTCGCGGGCCTCCAGCGCGGCGTTGCGCTTCGCGCGGAAGGCGGCCACCTCCTCCGCAAGCCTCTCCGCCTCCGCCTGCTGCTCCGCCAGCTCCGCCGCCAGCTGCTCCACGGCGGCGTCCTTGCCCAGGTACTCCTCCAGCGTCACAGCGTACAGCGGCTCGTCGGCGATCTGCTGCGGCCCCAGCGCGCGCTCCACCGCCTCGTCCGCGGGCACAGGCCTCGCCGGCACGGGCAGCGTGCCGGCCGCGTCGCGGGCCTCCAGCGCGGCGTTGCGCTTCGCGCGGAAGGCGGCCACCTCCTCCGCAAGCCTCTCCGCCTCCGCCTGCTGCTCCGCCAGCTCCGCCGCCAGCTGCTCCACGGCGGCGTCCTTGCCCAGGTACTCCTCCAGCGTCACAGCGTACAGCGGCTCGTCGGCGATCTGCTGCGGCCCCAGCGCGCGCTCCGCCGCCTCGTCCGCGGGCACAGGCCTCGCCGGCACGGGCAGCGTGCCGGCCGCGTCGCGGGCCTCCAGCGCGGCGTTGCGCTTCGCGCGGAAGGCGGCCACCTCCTCCGCAAGCCTCTCCGCCTCCGCCTGCTGCTCCGCCAGCTCCGCCGCCAGCTGCTCCACGGCGGCGTCCTTGCCCAGGTACTCCTCCAGCGTCACAGCGTACAGCGGCTCGTCGGCGATCTGCTGCGGCCCCAGCGCGCGCTCCGCCGCCTCGTCCGCGGGCACAGGCCTCGCCGGCACGGGCAGCGTGCCGGCCGCGTCGCGGGCCTCCAGCGCGGCGTTGCGCTTCGCGCGGAAGGCGGCCACCTCCTCCGCAAGCCTCTCCGCCTCCGCCTGCTGCTCCGCCAGCTCCGCCGCCAGCTGCTCCACGGCGGCGTCCTTGCCCAGGTACTCCTCCAGCGTCACAGCGTACAGCGGCTCGTCGGCGATCTGCTGCGGCCCCAGCGCGCGCTCCACCGCCTCGTCCGCGGGCACAGGCCTCGCCGGCACGGGCAGCGTGCCGGCCGCGTCGCGGGCCTCCAGCGCGGCGTTGCGCTTCGCGCGGAAGGCGGCCACCTCCTCCGCAAGCCTCTCCGCCTCCGCCTGCTGCTCCCCCAGCTTCTTGGCAACCCTGGCGGCCTCCTCCTCCTTCGCGGCGAGTGCGCCCTGAAGCTCGCTGATCGTGTCCTTGGCCTCATCAAGCCCATTCTTTGGCGCCAACCGCTTCGCATACAGGGCCCACACGTTGGGATAGTGGTACTCCTCGACAAACCTCGCAATGTCGTCGCAGCTCATGTCACTGTCGTGCGTCACACTCACGGTCGCCTGCAGACTCCCCAGCGCAAACGCGATCTCAGAGAGGTCATCGCGACCGACGCGGCATGCAGCGCACACATCCGTCACAAATGCGTCGTGAAGCGCGTGCGGCTTGGTCTCCACAACAGCGCCCCACTCATCGCCCTCAAACACCTTCGTGTGACGCGAAGTAGTCTGCGGCTTCGCCTTATCGCTGTTGTAAGCGCGCACGTCGTGCTTCTCTAGGTCAGCAAGCGCGGCGTCCTTCATCTCACACAAAGCCTCCAGAGCGCCGTTCTGACCTTTCATTGCCTTCAACTCAGCCAACACATCCAGCAGCTCACACTCCAGAGCAGCAACATTGTCCTCAATCGCCGCTACACCGCGCGCGGCATCCTCGCGAGCCTGCTCCAGCTCTTCCAGCGTCACAGCGTACAGCGGCTCGTCGGCGATCTGCTGCGGCCCCAGCGCGCGCTCCACCGCCTCGTCCGCGGGCACAGGCCTCGCCGGCACGGGCAGCGTGCCGGCCGCGTCGCGGGCCTCCAGCGCGGCGTTGCGCTTCGCGCGGAAGGCGGCCACCTCCTCCGCAAGCCTCTCCGCCTCCGCCTGCTGCTCCCCCAGCTCCGCCGCCAGCTGCTCCACGGCGGCGTCCTTGCCCAGGTACTCCTCCAGCGTCACAGCGTACAGCGGCTCGTCGGCGATCTGCTGCGGCCCCAGCGCGCGCTCCGCCGCCTCGTCCGCGGGCACAGGCCTCGCCGGCACGGGCAGCGTGCCGGCCGCGTCGCGGGCCTCCAGCGCGGCGTTGCGCTTCGCGCGGAAGGCGGCCACCTCCTCCGCAAGCCTCTCCGCCTCCGCCTGCTGCTCCGCCAGCTCCGCCGCCAGCTGCTCCACGGCGGCGTCCTTGCCCAGGTACTCCTCCAGCGTCACAGCGTACAGCGGCTCGTCGGCGATCTGCTGCGGCCCCAGCGCGCGCTCCGCCGCCTCGTCCGCGGGCACAGGCCTCGCCGGCACGGGCAGCGTGCCGGCCGCGTCGCGGGCCTCCAGCGCGGCGTTGCGCTTCGCGCGGAAGGCGGCCACCTCCTCCGCAAGCCTCTCCGCCTCCGCCTGCTGCTCCGCCAGCTCCGCCGCCAGCTGCTCCACGGCGGCGTCCTTGCCCAGGTACTCCTCCAGCGTCACAGCGTACAGCGGCTCGTCGGCGATCTGCTGCGGCCCCAGCGCGCGCTCCACCGCCTCGTCCGCGGGCACAGGCCTCGCCGGCACGGGCAGCGTGCCGGCCGCGTCGCGGGCCTCCAGCGCGGCGTTGCGCTTCGCGCGGAAGGCGGCCACCTCCTCCGCAAGCCTCTCCGCCTCCGCCTGCTGCTCCGCCAGCTCCGCCGCCAGCTGCTCCACGGCGGCGTCCTTGCCCAGGTACTCCTCCAGCGTCACAGCGTACAGCGGCTCGTCGGCGATCTGCTGCGGCCCCAGCGCGCGCTCCACCGCCTCGTCCGCGGGCACAGGCCTCGCCGGCACGGGCAGCGTGCCGGCCGCGTCGCGGGCCTCCAGCGCGGCGTTGCGCTTCGCGCGGAATGAGACGAGCTCTGCCTGCTGTTGGTTGTTGATGTGACGGAGCGCTTCGGCGAACGCCTCTGATGCTTTGAGCTGAAGTAGAACGTCAATGAGTTCGCATTCGAGTGCACAAAGGGTCTCAGCGGTTTGTTGGTTTTCTGCTGCAAAAGCGTCCTGTAGTGAGCGTAGCTGTTTCGCATTCTGGGCACACTTCTCCTCATGCGCCTTCAGGAGGTGATTCATTTGTTCCGCCTTGGCTTTCTGTTCCACGAGTGCTGTTTGAGCGTCATCGGCGGACTGTTTTTGACGCCTGTACTCTTCCATTGTAACTGCGTACTCTGCGTTTTGTGCGTCGTGGGCCAGCGGAGCAAGGTTGTAGTGGAAGCGCGCCTCTTCAGCCCGTTGCTTCTGCACGCGGTTACCCTCGAGTTCTTTCTCCTGCTGTTCCGCAAGATCCTTAAGCTTTGAGACAATATTGCGTAGCCGAGCGACCTCGGTATTCAAAGCATCGTGATCTTTCTGAGCCTCTGACACCTGCCTCTTCAACTCGGCAGCAGATTTGTCCAGAGTGTACTGTAGTGAGCGGTTCTCGTTATTAAGCTTGTCGAGAAGCATGAGCAAGTCGCCAATTTCACTCTCGTACGCGTCTTTGTCGTTGCTGAAAGTGGTGTCCGGCATGTTTTCCATGAATTCGTCGAAGTAAAGACCTTCATGCTTACCTTCTGGAATCCCGAGCGCGTGCTCGAGGCCTTCGATAGCCCTGTCGAGGCCCGTTTTCACACCCAGAGGCTCCTCATGAAGGAGGTACATGGATGGAAACGCGTAGCTTGCGAGCCTCTGATCAATTTCCTTTGTTGTCACGGTTTCTGGGTGGCTGAGAGAGAATTCAGCAGAAAGGTGCTTTCCATGTGCTGCCATTTTCGGATTCGTCACGCACTGAATCGGCACACAACATGCGAAGGCAGCCTCCGCGGCAAAGACGGATTTCGTTTCCTCTGGCTTGTGATGCAACAGGGTATCCCCATCATCCCAAGGAAATGTGATAGCATGCTTGGTCATTACCAACGCTGTGCTGCTGTCCCATGCACCCCGCAAGCTCAAAGGGTCGTGCTCTTTCCGTTTTTCAGGGAGGGCAGATCCGCTCCCTCCACCATCAGGAATTCGTACAGGTTCGGATGTAGTCTTCACGCGTCTCAGCTGCTCCTCGAGGTCGCGAATCTGATCGCGCAACTCGTTTCTTTCTATTTCCGCCGCCTCAACTGTGGAGCGCAGTTTATGAAGCTCACCGTTGAGCTGACTGTGGGTATACGTCACCGCCTTTTCAATAGAATCTACTTCCTCTGAAGAAAGCAAGACAGACGGGATTGTCACCTGCGAGATGACTCGCAGAATAGAACTGCGGAGGACTGCTATAGAACAAGACGCGGGGGTAAACTGTTGGCATTTCACCTGAACTGTCGAAGGTCCTTTTATTGTCTCCAGATCAGCCAACAACGAGCGAGAGCGATTTCGATGCTTGCCAATCAAGACAAGGCACTCTGACAACTCCTCTGATGTTCGCTCTTTCTCCTCCTTTGAAGTTCTACAGCTCTCTGACTCAATACGTTCTCGAATGGCAAGGAGACGCTCTTGGTGGGTCTTGGCCTCAGCCTTCGAAGAGGCGGCCTCACTCTCTAGCCTCGCAGTCATGGCTTTATCCACTGGTGCTCCCACCCACTGGCTGATTACGCACACACGGTCATCAGAGCGAGTAACGGTCCCAACACCCCATAGCCACTTCTTTTTGGCGTCCAGAAACTCATAACAGACAACACACCCCTCCAAAGGTAAATGGGCCATCGTCGCTGGGTCTACAGAGAGTCCGGCTGAACAAAGCTGAGTATGGAATGATAATACCTTCAGGAAAAAGAGAAGAGCGTTTGCGATAACTCGCGTTTCTCGTGCAAGCAGGCTTCGATAGTTCCGATTAAAGCACACGCGTTTCAGAAACACACCAGAAACAACCCACTTCTAAAAGTTGCGTCTATCGCGCGCGAGTCCCACTAAAAAGTAGACGTCTCACAAGCTGTAAAAAAAAAGCACTCTACGTTTCGACTCCTTGACACTGTTGGTGACTTGTCGAGAGTTACTGGTAACCGACAATGCGCTTTGTTGTTGGGCGACTCGAAGCAGCAGACTTTTGGCTCAGTGAACAATGGGAGCTAAAACACAAAATAGTAGCTTAGTACAAAAAGGCGAATGACAAAAAAAAAAGGCTGAAGAGAGAGAACGGTGAAACAAGCAAACAAGCTACAAAAAAAAACGATGTTGGGAGCCGGTTTACACAAGTGCAACCGTGATTGAGATTGGGAAACGAGACAAGACTCTAACAGTGTACAAATTTCAGAAAAAAAAAACTGCACTTTTGAGTCGGCTGAGTAGTTTTTTGTGAGTAAGCGTATCCTAGTAGCGCGGAGAAGTGTCCTAGAGAGAAAGACTCGAACATCAATGATTGAGAAAACATGCACTGACGCACACACTATCGCTACGTTCAGTTTATGAATGTGAGGGAAAGAGAAGTGTGAACGGAATGTGGGGAGAAAAGAGAAGAAAGCGAAAAAGGTGAGGAGGTAGAGTGTATAGCATGAGGCTTGAGAGGGTGCGATTTTCGACATGAATGTCATGGATTCCCATTCAAAAGCAGAGCGCTCGGTTCCGTTATACGGCAACGGAGTATTCGAAGGCACACATCCAGGCATTTTTTTCTAATGCGGAAATAGACACCCTGTGGTGTCACGGATTTAGCCTACCTTCGCAAAGCAGAAAAACAAACGAACCCATGGTTTCTCTGTGTCTGAACGAACTACGTCATGTGCTTTCCTAAGCGGACGAGCCAAAGGTAGACTTCACTTTCCTGCTTTGGCCAAGAGAAGTGTGAAAGGAATCGCACGCGGCAAAGAGAGCCTTGCAGCCCTTGTACTCCCATAGGATGTCTTTTCAGAGGCACACAAGATCCGCTCTGAGTCCTTCAGGGAGAATGGATGTAGAGAAATGTTCATCTAAGTCCCCTCGTCTCGTTGAAGGCCACTGTGGCCAACGAACTGACTCTTGACAAATAATGCATTATTTCACTTACTACCGTTGCAAGAATATGTCTGTATTCACACCCTGCGATGTAAGCACTGAGGGTCCCTACAATATCCAATCGACTCATGGATGCACAGTGCATCTGAGTAGCTCTTTCGGAGGAGACGATGGCAACCTACCCCCGAGCATGTCGAAACTCTCATTTGCAAGTAACGCCTCGCGGGCATTTCTGCATTTGAAAGCTGTGTACATATCTCAACTTCAGCATCGACACCACGTTTGCAGCCCTTGAAGTTAAGTCTGCAAGTGTTGGGGTGTAAAAGGACGACTACTTCAACGACGTGCTTACCGTATCTTCAACCGGACTTCGTGGCAAGTAGAGCCTCCTCCATTGACTCGTTCACGGGCCCCATGTGCTGAGGCACCTGCAGACTTTTTGGAGCGTGCAGTCCTGTGAAAAGCTTTCACAAAAAACAGTCAAGAAGACAATTCTGGCTGAATAAGATCAACGAGCAGTCTCAACTAAGCACCCTTTCTATTGCTTGAGCAACAGGGTCTCGGGCTTAGGTGAGCCATTTCGCTTCGTTCCTCTGAGAAAAGACAAGAGTGAAGAGATGAGATTTTTGGGGGGGTTGTTGAAGGCAGTTTCAGTAGTTCGCAGCTAGCCTATGGAACAGACTCACGGCACACGCGCAGAATCGTCGGCTTGAGGTGCAAACTCCGTGACACCGCCGGGCAAATGCCGAAAAAATACAAAAGTGGGATTGAAACGGGTCAAAAAAGGTAGGCGCATTTGCAGTCGGGTATGCAAGCAGCACATGCAGATCATAAACTCGGTTGTCCTAGTACTCACAATTAAGGTAGCCACACACCAAAAATAAATCTTCTCTAAATTAGCGGGGGCTCTCAGACACGGCACTAGCAGCAGGTGACGTGAAGAAACGCGAAAAGGACCCGCTCATAAACTTGAGCCTGTCTGATTCCCTTCTCACCAAGGCTCACTGCAGATCACAAGATCGAGCCAGTGAACATGCGAGAGAGGAACTTTAACAACACATGACGTTGCGTTTACGCGGCCATAGGGAAGCGGCAGCAAAGGCACACAACCAGCGCATTCCATGAAAGATGCAGGGTTTGTTGACATCACACTTGACTCACTTTCATTAGCTTGAAACATCTCCGCTGGTCAGTGTGACTGTTGTAGATTGCTCACCAGCTCTCACTGGAAAGTGAAACAAGTGCATCACTTTGCAGCCTCTCAAGAGTAGCACTCTCACTTTTGTTGAAGTGTACATGAGCAAGAAAACCGGGCGTGGAAACGGGTAGCGGTGCAGCTGTGGCACTTGTAAATCTTGCTTTTCTTGGCGGTCAGGGCCCGATATTTCACGGGCAGTGCGCAGATCAACGCAATAAGGAGGCAACATCCAGCATTAATGCAAGAGCAGGGTTGTACATGTACATGCATGTATATTTACGGATATATATTTTTCACGCTCATTACCTCTGTGAGGGAGATAGCAAAGCCGAAAGCTTGAAGTCAAATGAAACCTGCATTGTATCGGTGCACAGCGTTTGTTTTCCTCGAGATTTTTTTTCGCTTTGTTCGCAACGCTGCGACGAGATCCTCCATTCATCGCGATACCCACCTCTTCGTGAAATGACAACCACAGGATAGTAACGACCCATGCCTTCTAACCCAAGGGTCGAAGCTGCATACGGCTGCCCTTGCACAGATTCCGCAACTCCAGCTTGGTCATCCAAGCATGGACTGTGCCTCGAACTCTGCCTACCTTCCCCGCTGAGCAGGTAGCCACCCCTGGTGCATCTGTCGAGGTTGCTCAGGGTTCCCGCCACCAGGAGGCAGTGATGACCGTGTCGGATGCGCCAGAGTCACGCTAAAACCCTGCGTACTCATAGGGATGGCACAAACGTGTTCACTGACGCAGATCGCTCCGACGCCACGCCGTCCAGGACCTCACCGCCGACATGAGCCGCAATAAATTGTTCTGACGTGCCCGCGTCGTAGGCGCCTGACCCTGACACCACCAGAAGGGGTTCTGAATTGGCAGGGGTAGGGGGCTGGCTGGCTAACCCACGGAATGGGTTCTGGAGCCAGATGCCGAGCGCCGAGTTGTCCCTCGTCGTCAAGGTTGCAAGTGAAGGAGACTTGTATAAATGCCTTTACTGGCGAGGTTCTTAATACGGTTCACCCAGATAGTCCCAGATGCTGGCGGGCGCCGCAGCACGCTGCATTCGTTCATGCTCATCTGGGCGCTGTGCAGTGCGTTGTCAGGCGTTTGAAATCAACTGACCGTGTCGCTTTAGCCAGTGCAGACAACAGGTTTGCCCCCCCCCCCCCCGTGCGCCAAGAGCAACCTTACGCACGACACCTCTTCAAATCACTTGTCTTATTTTTGCGAAAGGACCTGTGCCAAATCCGCTTTTCAAGCTTGACAGCTCCTTCAAGCATTAAAGCGTCAACTACGGAACGGCCCAAACACGCTTGTCCCACCCGTGATAAAAAATAAGCGTGAAGGCTTTACACTGTTTTTGCACCCAGCAGGTTGTCAAATTGCACATCTGCTAGTGGGGTTAATCGCCTCTTCTCGATTTCAACTTCCATGCAGCGCCGATTTTCACTCGCCAAAGTACTGAGAAGAGTGGAGCAAGCCTGCGAAACTTCCGCTCACATTATTAACCTGTGCCGGTTTCAGAGTGAAAGTTGAGCTTGCGTATGAAATGGCATTGGCAACCATTGGCTTTCTAGATGTCAAACAGAGGTAAGCGGTTGGGCAACACTGCCTCACGCACCTCGTGGCAGTTAGGTTTTGCTACATCAACTGAACCCACCACTGTTGTCTACTCAAGACACGAATTCTGGCACACATTTCACCAAATGGTAGTGGAATGCATTTTCAGGCTACTCCCCACTTCAAATGAAAACGGAGTTTGTTCCTCTTAGCCCGCATCTTTTGCGAGCGCTTTTTCGTAGTCGCTGCTGCTGCTCAGTTTTTCCTTGGTTCACTTTCGCCAGCTCTCAAAGAGGGCAACCGTGCTGAAGGAAACTCAAATGGGTGCCATGAGCCAAACCTGCGCCTGGTGTTTTAACCGCTACAGTACTTCATACTTGTCGTATCTTGCGAACGTACTACTGATGCTGGTCTTTCTTTCATTAAACGACTTCTGGCACCGAAAGAATGAAAAGCTATGGGTAGCTTTCAGCTCTTCTTGCCGCTCCGGTATACTGTGCCCCAATATGGTGGTGCTCCACTTTTTTTCCTATTACTAACCTGTTCCCTTCGGGCCTCACCTGTGATCCCTAATCTTCTCTAACTATGCTCTGCATAGGTGTATACAACCGTGCTCATGGAAAGCGCAACACTTGGTCGTTGCTCTTGTGACTCTCGGCCTTTGCAAAGCGTCAATGCGCTGCTTCTAGGAGGCTGTTTCTGAGTCAAGGTGATCAACGTGTGCACGTAGCAAGAGGCAGCCTCGGACTAGTATCCTTTCCCTCACCGCTTATTTTATCTCCGATTAGGCTGTGTTTGTTGTCGCGAAAAGGAGAAGACCGAGCACTGGGGTTATAAATCCCGCAATGATATTTTGGAGCAGAACCGCAAGGTCTGTTAATGGCGTTAACTCAAGTATGCGAATTGCAAGACACCACGACAGCTTCTCGAAGTGCTATTTTCGCAACTCTTGTACTTCGGTGTCACTCCCTTGGAGTTACTGTAAAGTATGAAGGCGTGAGAGAAAGCTTGCGGGGCGAATCACTCTATGTCCCACGTGATTTTTAATTTGCTGCGGTGAAATGCACGGATGCACCCCTTTGATTAGGACTAAAATCGAGAGTATGCGTGCTAACTTCCCTTTTGAAGAAGTGGGTCGGTTTTTCCTTTTCGGGTGTTGAGGGCAACCGGCTGGCATTCTGGAGAATTCACTGAATACTCCAATCGACTTTATTCGAAAGGCGCAAAATATGTCTTCTTGCTGATTTGTTTGTAATGATTTTCCATCTCTACGTTTGCTTGCGTTGTTACTGCCAACGCACTACGTTGCACGCCTGACATAGTTTCAGTGCATCTACACAAGAGGTTAGCGTCTCAAGCTACATCTAGGTTTCCCTTTTTTTCTCTCTGTTAAGACAGTGCTGACGCGTGCGTGGATGTGCACCTGTTCAGCCTAAGCCTCAGAAGCTACCTCGACATCTGTCTTACCATTGCAAATGTTTCTCTTTAGACGTCTTGCATCTTTTCGAATCTGAATCTCTACTTTGTTTTTGGGCATCCTCTCTGCGCAACGGAAAGAGTGTTTCTGCGTTGAATGCCGCACACGACTCCGTACCCCGAAAGGCACACATGGGAGTATTTTATGTTTCCGTATTGCACTTGCACCTTGAGTGAGAACGAGAGCCTTGGATTTTACTGAAGCGAATACACAAGAAAAACAAGACATGCTAACAATTTACACTACTACGTGCGCTTTGATACTGCTACGAAGTGTTTTTCGTCATCTCCCGCTCTATTTCGGGTAGTTTGCGCCTCTGTAACAGCGGGCGATTGAAGTGACCCCATTCTACTCGTTCTACCTCATTGAGGGAGGGCGTGGCAATTATTGCACATTTTATTGCAGCTTATCGCGCGCAGCTCTCGTTGTGTGGTGAGCAGCCTGCTTTCTGACTATGCTTCTCCTCTCGCATACTACTATGTTCCTTTCACTGCCCTTATTTGTGCATTACTACTATTATTAACGAGTCTCCTATTAGTAGAGTTTTCTTGCCACAGTTCGCTGCTGGCTCGCACAGCATTTTTTTTTTACCCTTTCTTTTTTTTTTTTTCAGCACTCTAGAGAATATACGAAGCTTGTATTAGTTCAGATTTACAAGTTGGTGCTATACGTAGACGTGAAAACCCATCGAAGTGCTAACTTGTTTGTTGCTTGAACGGCGCCACATTGGAAGGTGCCTCTGCATGTCAGATAGAGATCTCTGATCTACCCGTTTTCAAGTGTTTCCGCTGTTCTCTGCTGTGCAGCTAAGATGTCCCGCATAGCACCCGGCGACTCCGTGAAGCTGCTGAAGGAACAACTATCGGAAAAGGAGTTTCGTATAGGCGAACTGGAGAGCCGAGTCAAGGATCTTTTCAGCGAAGCCAAAGAGCTCGATGAAAAGCTGCGTATCGCGAACCGTAATGCCCGCGTTCTTGAAGAGGAAAACAGCAACTACCACATTCGAATCAAGAACTTTGAGAAGGATGGCGATGCTTTGGACATCTTTCCCTTGCAGAAAGAGGCGATGAAGCTCATCCAAGAGAACGAGGAGCTGCGGCAGTCGCTCACAGAGGCTGAGAGACGCGTGAGGGAGATATCCGGCCGCGAGCGCGACAGCGACCACGACGCTGAAAAGCGAATTCGCGAACTGCAGAGCGAGTGCGAGAGAATGCGCAAGGAAAGACTGCGCGAGTACAAAGAGCTGGAGAACACTAGGCGTCTTTGCGCTGACTTGCAAAAACGCCTCGATGACGACGAGGAGACGCTGAAATCAGCGAAAGAACTGTGGGGCCAGGAGCGCGATAGGTACCAGCAGAAGATCGACGAGCTACTGGACTGCAATAAGCGTGCGGAAAGGCCCCTCGTGACGCGAAGTGCTTGGCACAGGGATGGCTTTGCGGATGAGCCGCTGGAGCAATTTCTGTTGAAGGAAGAGGTTGCACAGCTGGAAAGGACGTTGAAAGAGGTCCAACAGAAGAACTGGGAAAAGGAGAAGACGTGGGTTCGCACCGAAACCGAGCTGCGCCACCGCATCAATGAATTGCAGGTAAGCGGCAGCCCGGAGAGCCGTAACGACAATGCACTTTTCCAGGCCATGAAGGATCAAGTCAGGGCTTTGCAAGACGAAATTCAGGCTCTTCGGAGTGACAGGCGTGCCTCGCGGTCGGCACAAGGCGCGCCAATGAGCTCGATGAGTACGCCCTCTACTGTGACACCGGCTGTAAAGAGCGGTGCAGTGGAGGATTGGGCAGCTCGCTATGAATCCGTATCGAGGGAAAGCGACAACCTTCGCGATCAGGCAGATGCAGCGAAGGCGAAAATTCTTGAGCTTCAAAACCTTGTCGACGAGAAGGTGGTAGCATGCAAAGAGATGGAGCTTCGACTCGCAGCTGCACAGAAGCAACGCGCAACCGCTTCTCAGGCTCCACTGGTAGACAGGCCATCATCTATCCGCTCGACCAGTGAGCGCAGTTATGGAAGTCGTGCAACCGGTGCTCCGCATAGTCAGGACGATGCACGCGCGATGATGGTCATGAGACAGCGTGTGCTTGACCTGGAGGCGGAGTTGAGGACACTCCGCAGCGCGCAAGAGCAGAAGGAGACCATTAGACATGCTCGCCTTAAGGAGTACGAAAAGCAGATCGTGGAGCTACTACGGGAAAACGCGAATCTTAGAGATGCGAGCATGGATCAGGCTGATACTGAGGGCGGATGCACTATGATGGATTTTTCGGATGGGGTGATGCGTTTGACGAAGGACAAGCGGGAGTCGGTAGAGGAAGTGATGCGACTTCTTGAATTCGCGTGGGACAGCGAAGATGAGCTGAATCGACAGCTACGCCGAGCCAAGTACCAAAATGCGGCCATGGCTGCTCAGGGTGCCGCTAAGGACGACGAGATTCAGCGTCTCCAGAAATCTGTCGGTATCTTGGAAAACAAGCTGCGAGACATGGAAAAACGGGCGCACGACAACGGCGATTTGAAAGACGCCATGGGTGAACTACGCAAGCAACGCCGAGGTCTGACGGATGAAAACGACAAGCTGCGCAAGAAGATTGGAGATCTGGAGAAGGCTAAGGACGAAGTAGTGCAGCAGCAAAACGCAAAGCAAAATGATGCTAAGCGGCGTATTGAACAGCTACAGGCTGAGATTGATGATTTGACGCACAAGCTGGCCAACGCGCGTAAGGCAGGCAGTCAACCAGTCTCTCCACGCCTCAGCACCCGCTCCCCGAAACCCGGTACTCTCTCTCCGAGACCCAGCGCCCGGCGTCGCACACCTGAGGCAACTGCTCTGTCCCACCTATCTGTCCGCTCCACAGATGAGCAGCGTCGAAGTGCTGTCCCTGAAGGTGCTCACCTCGCTTTCACAGTCGTGGAATTGACGGATGTGCTGCGCAACGGTCGACCGATCACTGAACCCGGCCACGTCATCATCAAACTGAAGTCCATTAAGGAGAAGTACAAGACTTCCGTGAAGTTGTTGTCTTCTGTCATCCGCTTTGATGAGACATTTGTGTTCTATCTCGCGCAACCAGATCAGGATGTCATCACTCTGCACGTCTTTTATAAGCCGCATGGCGGGTCCCGTGAGTTTCACGTCGGAGACGCCTGCTTCTCCATGGCGACACTATACCGAGGACTTCCTCGCCAGCGCATAGCTCCTGTGGTGCAGAGCCCCGGAACAAAAGAAGCGCGTCGTGCCGCACAGGTCGAAGTGCATTTGCAAACGGATGACTTCGGAAAGACGATGGTGCACACGCAGGAGGAAGTGGAGGAGGAGAAGATGCGTTTCATGGAGCTCGTGAACAAGTTTGAGAAGGGCTCCCCAGAGATGCTGCACGCGGTGGATGTTTACATGGCGTCCAACGAGCTACAGTAGCTTTTCGCGCGCATCGACTGCACAGGCGCCAAGGGCGGAGTCTTCGCGGTGATTCCTTTTTGTGGCATGCGTGCGCGTGTGTACGTTAGTGGGTGGAGATGAGCACGTGTCCGCTTTTAGCTGTTTTCCGTTTCCATTTGCGTAGATTTTTTTTTCTCTCATATGCGTTTAGTCTCTTGAACGTTGGCTTCTCGTTTGGAGAAGCCTTAGCCGTGGTGCTATAGATGTGCGCGGAATGCGAACCGCTTGCGAGTGCGCTCTCTCGCGTGTCTCTTTTTTTTTTTCGGCTGCAGTCGGCACGAGACGACCTCGTTTGAGGGCCTTTGTCTCTCCAACGCGCGCATTTTCTGTCGTGCGTGCATATGTATGTATATATGTGTGTGCATGTGTGTATGCGTTGAGGAGAAGTTGAGCAGGATTGCTGGAGACAAAAAGGCAAGCAAGCCAACACACATCAGCAGTAGCGTTTTGCAAGCACAATGAAAGTGAAAGCGAGAAAACACCGCTTCTTTTTCCTGTTTTTTTTTTTTTTTATCACACACTGCTCTCACTGCCCTACTTCTCCTGATGCTCTGTGTTTTGTTTACATCTGGCTTCCTTTCATCGCTTGCTTTTTTTTTACTGGTCGGGTGCGGTACTTAAATCGCAAGGACGAGTCTTGTCTTGTGTCGTTCCCTGTTCGTTTCGAGACTGCAACAGCGAGGTGTAAAATTTTTCTTTTTTTGGCACTCTGCCGTCACGCTACCGCTATCTTCCGCACATTTTTCTTCGCTTTCCTTATGCTGGCTTTTTTCTTGGTGTGCTTGTGCTCGCTTGTGATCTGCGCTGTGTAGTACGTCAAGTCCTCTCTCTCGTGCTTTCATTCGGCCTCGCTTCCTCTCTTCTCCGTGATGGCCACTCTTGTGAAGCCCTCTACGTTTTTTTTTTTTGGTTCTGTGTTTCACCATTGTTCTTTTTTTCCCTTGACCTTTGTCAACACCATTTTCGAGAGCAGCATGCTAAGAGTACGTGCACCATTTCGCCCTCGCTCTCTTTTTCTTGGGCAGGAGGGGGGGGGGTTGGGTGGGTACTGCTAAAAGGTGCTTTTTTCTGTTGATCAGCGGCGTGAGTGTGTTATCTTGAGCATTGTAGGCGCTCAGGTGTACAACCTGACGTATGATGAAGTCCAGTAGAGGTGACGACGCGTCTACTGCGAAGAGAACATATTGGATCCTACTCGTTTTTCTTGAAGCGCGCGCCATCAACTGGGTTTCCTGTGTGTCTCTCCCTTTCATCCGGTTTTCGCATCGCTGTCTTGGCGTTTGCGCGATGCGCTTTCCTGCACACCTTCCGACATCCACGTGCGACTCTTGACACGCACCACGGAGAAGGAGCAAAACGGTTACGTTTCAGCTAGGCTCTCGCTGTAAGGTCCCTTGACGCTTCGTGACTCATGTCGAGCCTTCTGTTCGCTTCTACTTTGACGAAGCTAGGAAACCGAACCACACACACAAAAAAAGGATGGAAAAAGCGCACGAAAGAGGCAGCAATGCATTTGTTTTCCCTTCATCTCTGCGTTCTTCGCTCTCGCCCACCTCCACCTCTCGGAAGGTATATGCGCCCTCATCCTTCGGTCGACACTACCATGGAAGAGGCGGCGGAACGGAGAGAGTGTGATGAAAGGTAGAAGGGTAGCCCCCCTCCCCCTCCTCCGCACGCAGTAGCAACAGAAAAACGCTTCTGTTCATTCCAGTGGCAAAGATCACTATCCGCCACAACAGCCTTAGCGGAAAGCGAAACGAAGACAGGCGTCCTTTTCCGTGATATTGCCTCTTCTCTCCATCCTTGTGCACAAGAGCACCAGGATATAAGAGCACGGGAGGGAGACACCGCCTTGTGTTTGGCTTCCTGCTGGGCGCGCCGTTGTTCATCAGCATGCATCCTCCTTTTTTTTCGTTTCGGATTTCCGTGCTCGAACTGGGACGCTTCAGTTTCGTTTTCTTCTTGAGGCCCACCTCTTTTTTCCCCTTTCCTTCCACCATTCCTTTTGTTTTGCGCTTGGCGTCTTCGAGTTAGAGGGCAGCGCAGAGATATACATGTATGCATGAGTATGTGTGTCTCTGTGTGCTTGTAGATGAGATTGCGTGTTTTTTTTACAAAAACACACGAACAAGGGAAGAAAAAGCAACAACCGCATCGGCAGCGACCTTGATGCAGGTATGAAAGTGGCAGTCAGGGGGCTCCATCAGACGGGAGGGGAGAGAGAGGGAGGTGGAGGCCAGCATAGCTTCACGCGCAGCGATGAGGTTCCAAACATGTGCACCTACCATAACAAACATTCGCTGGTGCGGATGTCCCTTGGCGCCCGCCGTGTGCCGAAGGGTATCACCTCATAGTGCCAGCTTCGCAGTCGAGATTTCTGTCTCTTTTTTTTATACTGCGTCATTGTCAGTGTGTCCTGTGAGGACTACACAGAGAGAGCAAGCGTATTAGCCAGCTGCCGTGAATTACCCTTCACAAAACCTACCCACTCAGGAGTTCTCCACTGACCTCTTAGGCGCGAAGCTGCTGCGGCCTACTTCTCAGTATCGTTGATGTACGGTGCATATATACAATTCCTGCCGTGATCTGGTCTCTGGAAAAAAAGCCATTCACCTCCTCTCCCTTGATTACTCCTTCCGTGATGCGCTTCGCATTCTCCCCTTTTCGACTGTCCCCATTTTTCTCTGCATCGCGCTACATTCCGCGCTGTCATCGCACTCTGTGTGTGTATATGTGGGTTTGCGTCTGAAAATACGCCAACATCACTTATGCGACCGCCAACATCTGCGCCTCCCTTGCTTTCTTGCAGAACGACAACCGCACTACAGCCAAGCAGTTCAGAAAGAACACGAGTGCCAAAGGCATCAACAGGGCATTTTTATAAGAGGTGGTCACCACTTTTTTCCGTTGGGCTGCTCAGCGCTCTTACATTCCCCATTGCTCATTGTTCTGGAGATAAAAAAATCAGACGCACGAAGCACACACGAGCAACCGCACAGCCACAGCACAAGATTGTTGCTTTCCCACCGAAGCACAGGCACAGCGAGAGACACGCGATTGCATGCCTGTTGCCCGCGTGACTCGGCTAGATGGTCTCTTACAAACCTGAGCGTTTTGTTACCGTACGGGATCCTTGTCGGATCACTCGCACACAGGGCCGCGTCACAGGCTCGTGTCACCTCCTCTTCCTCTTGCACTGGCTGCGTGCGCGCGCGTATGTTCTCGCGCGGATTGCCGCGTCTAGAGCGCCTGAAAGCTGAAAAAGGAGTTGAAGGAACAGAAGGAACGCGGCGCAGGCATGAACTCAATCACGGATAGGGTGATAGCATATCGCCTTCCACAAGATGGGGCGGGGGAGGAGGCCTACGGCCTGTGCCTGCGAAGAGAAGGGAATACGCTGCGCGTGATGTTGTTGCAGGAGGAGAACAACTACGAGCTACCACTGAGGTCAGTGCTGTGCAAGCTATCCGACGAGGATGCCATCGTGAGCGAGCTTGAGAACCGCTTTCAGTCACTGCAGTCGAGTCTGTTAGAGGAGAATGACGCGGCAAGGCAGAAGAAATGCCGCTTGCAAAAGAGAATGCTACAGTGGGCTATTCGCCGATTGGAGGGGGTCGAGGAGAAAGAGTGGGCACTGCTGTCGCAGCAACGCCGCCCTTCTGCCATGATTAGCTCTGTCGGATGCACCGTGTCTTCCATCGCTGCAGGGAAGAGTCTTGTGTCTTCTACGTGGGCTGATGCGCAAAGGCTGCTCCGCAGCGGCAAGGAAATGGTGCTGCAGCTGCGTCAGGTTGGCGAACAGCGGATGGAGAGGTCTCTGTATGACTCCATCGAAGAGACCTACTTGTCCGACTCGACCTTGTCTTACTCGTCCGTGTCGCAAGAGTCGCTGTCGCTTGGCATCCTGCACAAGTGGATCACGGCTTTCATGGATTACCAACGTGCCTGCTACATGGAGGGCGGGGGCGTGGAGCTGCAGCAACAGATGACCAGCTGCCAGAGCAGCCTGGAATCGGCGCGCGAGCGGCGCAGCTCGCTGGCGAAGCAGGCAGATCTCATCAAAAAAGGAAATTGCTACAGTCGCACCCAGACGATACGCAGTGTCCCCATAGAGTACGTCCTTTACCTCATGACATCTGAGAAGGTTACGACCCGGCAGTACCTTCTCAAGGAGCGCGTCCCTCTCGAATCGCTGGAGGAGGCGCTGACGAAGTCGCTTGTTGGCCCACAAAGTGCCCGCGGCTGCCGCGACGAGAAGAAAGCTAGAATGACGACGCTTTCCTTCCCTCGGGTGGAACACCCTGTCGCGGAAGCCAGACACACGGATCGCACCCCCACCGGTGCCTCGACGCACCCTTCGCCGAAGGCTGAGTCGGCGCGGACAGGAACGTGGGTGAGCGGGCGTCACGTTCGACGGCCGCGTGCCTCCACAGACGACGGCGGCAATATGGACGCTGCCGAGAGTCTCTGTGCCGCGATGCCATCCTCGACTGATTCATTACGGGAACAGACAGAGAAAACCCACCTTGCGAGGGAGGTAAAACCTGCATCTCGCAGGAACAGCGGCTCATCGTTGTCGAGTGGCAAGGCTGCAGTGACACGCGCCATGACGACCACCACTACAGCAACAGGTGCCGTCGCTGCTTCTTTTTCTTCGACCACCCAGGCGGACAGGGATACCGGTGAGTCTTTTCCGTCACGTGAGCCCAGCGCTCCTTCAGCGTCTGCTGATGCCCAGCACGTACTCGCAGATGTCAAGAACCACTTTAAAAACGTGCAGGAGACCCTGCTGGCATGCTTGGAGGAGTACGAGCAGCTGGAGGAGAAGTACGCGAACACCGTAGAGCAGAGTAAACAGCTTCTGCAGACTTTGGAGGAGCGTGACCACGAGATTGCGCGGCTGCGCGAGGACTTGTCACGGGCGACACAGAAGCAGCTCTTGGCAGGCCGTGCAATTTCGCTACTGCAGCGGAATCAGCTTGGGGCGTCCAGCGGTGGCCGGTGCAACGGACACCAGAACTTTAGTGATGAGGTCCGGCTTCAACTTACGACTTCCAGCGCATGCGATGCGGGGACTTTTGCGAGGCACGTGGAGTACTTGCTGGATGATACGCTGGATTTTGTACGAGGGGCTGCTGCGGCCCCAGTCATGTGAGCAGGCGCACTGATGCGTGCCTAAAACACAACCTTCACGTGGCGCTCTGGAGCGCCTCAAAAGTCGCACGCGGCGTTTGCTCCCCATCTCGCCCTGCCATGAATATGCCGTGTGCGTGTGTGTGTGTGTGCTCCGACGTGTTCAGGGGTAGATCTGTGGAGAAAAGAAGAAGTGTGAGGGAGGCGGTAGAAGCAAAGGATGGACGGCACGCGCGGTTGTGCGTGTGTGCGCCGCTCTTTTTCCGCTCTTTCCCACCCCATTTGGCGCATGTGCATGTACGATGGAGGGGTGGGGTAGGGGAAAGCACATGAGAACAGGACGGAAAGAGAAAAACTAGCGAACGGCATTTACACAACTCAAGGGGTCAGTGGTTTTCAAGGATTTTTTTTTTCGCGCGACATGTCTGCATCAGTTGTCACTATGTAAACTTACTCTGGGGGCGTTCCGGAAGGGAATGATTTACAGGGGCGAGAGAGGGGTTGGTGGGGTAGCATAGTCAGTGCCGCACAACCATCGCGCCGCCATTCACGTGACTCCTCCCACCTCGAACCTTTTCCCCTAATCACACAGAGAAAGGCTCCTGCCAAAGGCCCTTTCATCGCTTGATGCCTTTTTCTCGGTTCGACAAACATGTTTTTTGTTTGATTTCGCGTTTTCTTAGCTTCTCCACTCTTTTAGTTCCTGTTGTTTGCTCTTTTTCGTGTTGTTTCTCTCCTCCGGCTTTCAGTAGAGCCTAGAACGCTCTCGGGGCCAGCGCCTCTCTGTTTGGGTGCGCGGAAAGAAGACGAACGACTTCGTAAAGACAGAGAGGAGATGACCAACGATACACGCGTACGCTCACACACACACGCACACACGTCCACACACCCACAGGCCGAGAACACAAAGAAAAAAAGGGTGGTGGAATGCGCTGCTTTTTTTTTTTGTATCGCTGCGGTGATTTATTTTCTTTTCCTTTTTGTTTTGTGTGCTCACTTATCTCTGTTTCTCCTCTTCTCCGCGCACTTGTTTTGCTTGCTTTCTTCCTTTCCAGCTCCCTCTCTTTTTCGTTTATATCACATGTATCTTCTTTTTTTCCCCGTTGACGCTCGCGTGCTTACATCTTCTTACCGTTACGTTTGACCACCACCCACCCACCCACTACCACCGCCGCCTTCCTCCTGCTGCTGCTTTTCTTGCCTGAATCATCCTGTGTGTGTGTGTTTCTGCTTCTACGCTTTTTTTTTTCGGTTTGCCTCCTCATACAGCTGGATTTCTCCACTTGGTGCTCTTGCTCTTGAGCCTGCGCTCTCGTGTGCGTCTTCCTCTGGAAAATGATTACCCACTCTGTACGCTTTTCGTTGTCGTCATCTCCCACTGTGGCACCCTTTTTTTCGCTCTTCTCTTCCTCAAAATTGCAAGCCCGATCTCCCAGTAGTGCAAACCATACGGCTGATATGCAAAAGGAGGGGGGGGGTAGAGAGGGGGATTCGTGGAGGGCCGTTCCATCGCACGCTGTGTTTGTCGATGCTATTGGTGGTCCTTTCACTTCTGAAGTCTTCGTTTCTAGCTTGTCTTTTCACTTGTTGTGGCAGTGTAAGACTCACAGGAAAGCGGACAGGCTCAGCTGAAAGAAGAGTTGGAAGACGCAAACAACCAGACAGCGGAAGTTTTTTTTCGCATGCCATCCCGATGCGATTTCTACGCATCGGTGTCTCTCGTGTGCACTGCGTGGTAATGTGACACGACGGTCTTTGCATTGTAGAGGATGAGTTTCGACTTCTGAATGGCGTGGCGGTCGTTGCCCACACCCACATGCAAAACGCACTCCCAAGCGTCAGCAGAATCCGCCCAACCTTCCACACTGGCGTAAGATTAGGTAGCGCAACGTCGGCGGCAGGAAAGATGGGGGATGCACAGGCTCCGAGAGTCTTGCTTTCCAGTACGAAAAAATGGAACGAAAAGCGGTTGCCTTTCCCCATGAAAGTTCTTAGAAATGATACAGCAGGGCATGCCTGTGTTTGTGTGCGTGCGGGTGCGCACTATTCCCCCCCCCCCCCCGCCCTCCACTTCAGCCCACCCACACAACAACAGCGACATAACAAATAACCACTGAAGAACGGAACTCTACGCGAGATGAACGAACAGAGTGAATTAGGGCTTTGATTCAAAGTTACGTGGCGTGCCAGCAGCACAACTCTGAGCTGCACATTAGCCTTCGTTCTTGTCGCCTCGGTACTCTCTCCCGAGGTAGTGCGAAGAGGAAACGAAAGAGTAAGAGTTGCACTCATGGAGCCTTGAGTAGACGTTCCGCTAATGTGGCGCGCTACTCTATGCGGCATCGTAGCCGCATGCTCTCCCCTCTTCTCTCGCCCCGTGCATGGCCTCGTTTGTTATCCATGTGCTCTTCGCGCCCGGCTTTCTTCGCCCTCTCCACTTCCTTCTCCTTTCCTCTGCTCATTCTCTTCCACCCACTCGTCTACGGTGATAACGACTTTCTTCTTTTGTCCCCCATTCGCTCCTTGCGTGCGCTCTGCCGGCTCTCTGTGCATCATGGAATGCGCCTCCGTCGAAATTTTGAAGGTGAGGTTCCAACCAGTGCGTTTTCTCCTTTTTTTGTGTGTCTTGACGACGAGGACGGCAACATCGAGATTCTCATTTCGCCCGTTGACCCCTCTCTCTTTTTCTGATGTGCAAATCGGGCAACTAAGCACCCCCGCCTCTCCCTTACACCACATCCACACACACACACACACACAAACACAAAAGAAAAACAAAGCGGAACCAAGCGGGAAAAAAGAGGCAAGAGACAGGGATCATTCTTTACATCAGCTCTCTGCCCTCCCCCTTTTTTTTCGTTCCTAGCGCAGAGAACTCGCTTCTCTGGCCCTCTTTTTTTTTTGTTTCGCCTGGCGCATCGGCCTTTCCGTTGTAGCGCAACTTCATTAGATCCAAAGTCTACTCCGAAAGGACTCCATCGCTTCCGCTCGTTTTGGCTTTGTCAAGTCTCCTTCCTGTATTGCCCTTCATACGTTTACCCTCTTTTCCGTCTGCGTCTGGTTTGACGCTTCATCACGCGCGTCCACCACACGGATTGAGGACACAGGTTTGTATCTCCGCCTTCGTCTCCCCAGTTTCTATTTTCTCTTGAGGCTACTCGGTGCTCTCTCATAAAGAGAATTCGGAGTTTTCTTTTTTTTTTTCCTGGCTTACACCTTGCCTTTTTTTTCTTCAAGGATACGAAATTGAGCAGTCGGAGAGCCCCCTTACGTTTCCTTTGCTCCGTCTCCGGCTGCTTTCGAGACCCTTCCTTTTTTTTGAAAATTTTTTTTTTTGGTTTCCTCCCTCCCGACCTATTAGCGTTGGCGTGCGTCTTGAGCCTAGTCACCCCGCTCTTCTTTTTTTTTTTCGAAATTGATCGATCTACTTGTGTACGCACCTCCTCCTTTCCCCCTCGTTCTCTCCAGAGCGATCACACCACCTAGATTTCCTTTTCTGTGTACTAACGAATCTTTTTCGTGTCAAGCGTTTGCCTGTTTCACTCTAGATCCCTGTCTTGGCTATTGCCTTTCGTTTTTGACGCCCCTCGTCCTTTTTCAGACACCGGCACGAGATACCGAGACACTTTTTCCGCCTCGCTGTGTGTGTGTGTGTTTTCCTCTTCGCAACTTTTCGTGTCATCCACACCACTCTCTCCCGACACCACAGGCCGCTCGCTTCCCTCTCTGCCCTCGGAAAGAGAGAGAAGACCAACAGCAAACCGAAGAGACGCGAAAAGACGACTGTGAACAACTTGTGGTTGCCCTTTTTACCAATTTGCCTTTCCTCGCCGTGTACTGTTGAGCGTTGTGTCTCTGCTCCGTCTCTCTCTCTCTCTCTCTGCGTGTGCGTGTGGGTGTACGCCGCGTTTTTGAGCTTTTTTTTTCGTTTCTTCGGTTTCTTCACCATTCGCCTTTTTTTGTTTCCTCTCCCACCCTTGTACTCTGTCTGCCTCCCCTCCTTCTCTGTATCTCTCACCAGTAAGCTAGCTGTGTATATATACATATATATACATACATATATATGTATGTATTCGTGGTGTGTGTGTTTTTCTGTCTGTCTGTGCCCAAATATTTTTCCGTTTTGATTTCTTTCAAAGTGAGCTGGCCAAGGAGGGCAAAGAAAACCAAGAGAGTCCCAGCGTAAACACACACGCACGCACACTCGCTTCGTTTCCCTTTTTTTTTCCTTGTTCTTCAGTGTCTGTCTCTTTTGTGTGTGTGTGTGTCGCTCGCTCTCTCTCGTGTGTCGGAGACTTGCCTCATTCCTGATTTGTGCACATTTACACACGCGTATTGTCATTGGTCCTCCCCTTCCTCCCCTTTCTACCGAAGTACACAGTAAAACGCACTGTGCTGCTCCCTCTTCTTTGCTGTCTTCCTTTTCTTGCTCTTCGCAGCCGTGCGTCTAGTGTTTGCCGTTCCAAAGTCGCTCAGCACAAAGAAGCATCGAGGATACCGAGCCCGACAGGTCGCACAGTCAAAGGCCTTTTTCCTTTAGTCGTCCCCCTCTCTCTCTCAATCAAGACATCTTGCCCACACTCCTTCGTGAGCACGACTGCTGAGAAGGGCCGTGATTTGCGCAACTAGCCACTCGCCCTCAAGGAGTCCGCCGGTCGGAAACCCCAAACTGCAGTCTCATCTGCCCCGAAGCCTTCCCCTAATCACATATATACACTCAGCTTCACCCAGCTGGCGCTGGAAGAGTCGCGAGCGGCTAAAATGGCGTCCATCTCTCCTACACGGCCGTCGATAGAACCCTCGCTGCGGGTTCGCGAGCCGTCTGCCGCCAACACTCGCTACCAGAAGACATCCGTGCCCAGCGGCTACTGCAGCCCAGGACTTGCAGTGGAGGAAGCGGCAACGCTAGAGCCAGCGGGATGCATTTTCACGACCACTGTTGCTGAGGAATTCGTGCGCGCTGGCGCCATGACGGTATCGATGGCCACGACCCCTCTGGCGAGCGTGCAATGCACACCGCGGCTGCCAAGAGGCAAAGAAAATGCAGCCAGGTCTCCAGAGTCCATCCTGGGCCACTGCAAACCAGCGCGATCACCACGTCCGTCGCAGGTGACGGAGCTCCGCTGGACTACAAATGAAGGCGGCGTGTTGACCACACCGCACGTTGGCGGTGGTCTGCAGACACGCGCTGCTTCTGCTGCTTGCGGCACTCGTCGCAGTTTCACTGACAAAACCGACGGCTCTCTGACTAAAATGGCGCTCTCCACTGTTCTCCGCCCGCGGAGAAGCAGCTTATGCGAGCCGGACAGGCTCGACCTCTTGTCTGCAGTGGGGCAATCCGATGTCAGCATGGACGACTTCGCCCCCACTGCCGCCTCCTTTCAGGTCACGTGCGAGGGGACTGAGTGGTGTGCTGTGGTCGCCGCGCACACAGAAGCTGTGCAACGGCTCGCAACAATCGATATCACATCGGCATGTGGGGTTACCACAGGCGAGCTTTCTAAACTGACAATGATAGCCACCGAGACAACTGGGCTTCAAATTCGCTTCCAGCTTGTTACGTGGGGTGACGGACAGCGCGAAATCACCTTTCGTCGTCGGCTGGAGATGTGTGAGTTACAGCGTCTTACAAGACTCTACCAGAACTTCGTCACCACGCCGATGTCGCGTCAACCAACGGATGGGGAGAACATACAATGGCCTCCACGCTCTCTGGAGGATAATTCTCACCTTTCTGAAGTAGTCCTCGCTTCCACCGCCAACAATCACCGCAGGATCAGCGAGGATCGCCGGCAGCTCGTTTCAGAGTTCGAGACAACATTGGAAGATATGCAATCTATGCTGTTCCAGAAGGAACAGGAGCTTCAGCACCTGGCCTCCCAGCTCGAGGAGGAGCGTCGTTGCAGTGGGCAGAATGTAGCGGACTTGCAGAGCCAACTAATTACAATGCGTCTGGACCATGCGTGCATGGATCAAGAGCTCGAGAGCATCTCTGCAGCTCTCCTCGACACGCAAGAGTCCTGCAACGTGCTGCGACAGCTCGTCACCGAAAGTGAGGAACGCCACCGATTTGACATACAGCAGGCACAGCAAGAATACACAGCACTCCAACAAGAACGCGCACACCTCATCGATCACTATGAAGCTCAGATTACCTCGTTAAGCGACCAGCTACGAGAAGCTGACAAACAAAGTGAAGCTGCACCACACACCACAGACATCGACCACATCATCTACACTCCCGGGCAAGAAGATATGGAAAACTTGAACACTCACTTATCGACATACCATGAGCAGAATAACACGCACAAACCGCTTACCTTCTGCACCCACGGCATCGTGGATGCGGTGCGCAGCGAGTACGAGGCGCAGGCTGCTGATCTTGTGGACTCCGCGGAGCTGGTGGAGGCGCACGCCGCGCTGGCGGCGGCGGAGCAGCGGTGCGCCGCGCTGGCCGCTGCCCACGCGGAGGCTGTTGCTGCGCTGGAGGCGAAGAGCGCGGCGTCCGAGAGCGAGCTGGCTGCTGCGCGCGACGCGATGCGCGCTACTGAGGAGCGGCTGGCGGAGGCGGACACCGAGCATGCGCGCGTGGTGGCTGCGCTGGAGGCGAAGGCGTGTGCTGCCGAGCGTGAGGCCGCTGCTGCGCGCGCAAAGCAGGAGGCCGTTGTGAGCTGCACGCGCGGCATCGTGGACGCGGTGCGCAGCGAGTACGAGGCGCAGGCTGCTGATCTTGTGGACTCCGCGGAGCTGGTGGAGGCGCACGCCGCGCTGGCGGCGGCGGAGCAGCGGTGCGCCGCGCTGGCCGCTGCCCACGCGGAGGCTGTTGCTGCGCTGGAGGCGAAGAGCGCGGCGTCCGAGAGCGAGCTGGCTGCTGCGCGCGACGCGATGCGCGCTACTGAGGAGCGGCTGGCGGAGGCGGACACCGAGCATGCGCGCGTGGTGGCTGCGCTGGAGGCGAAGGCGTGTGCTGCCGAGCGTGAGGCCGCTGCTGCGCGCGCAAAGCAGGAGGCCGTTGTGAGCTGCACGCGCGGCATCGTGGACGCGGTGCGCAGCGAGTACGAGGCGCAGGCTGCTGATCTTGTGGACTCCGCGGAGCTGGTGGAGGCGCACGCCGCGCTGGCGGCGGCGGAGCAGCGGTGCGCCGCGCTGGCCGCTGCCCACGCGGAGGCTGTTGCTGCGCTGGAGGCGAAGAGCGCGGCGTCCGAGAGCGAGCTGGCTGCTGCGCGCGACGCGATGCGCGCTACTGAGGAGCGGCTGGCGGAGGCGGACACCGAGCATGCGCGCGTGGTGGCTGCGCTGGAGGCGAAGGCGTGTGCTGCCGAGCGTGAGGCCGCTGCTGCGCGCGCAAAGCAGGAGGCCGTTGTGAGCTGCACGCGCGGCATCGTGGACGCGGTGCGCAGCGAGTACGAGGCGCAGGCTGCTGATCTTGTGGACTCCGCGGAGCTGGTGGAGGCGCACGCCGCGCTGGCGGCGGCGGAGCAGCGGTGCGCCGCGCTGGCCGCTGCCCACGCGGAGGCTGTTGCTGCGCTGGAGGCGAAGAGCGCGGCGTCCGAGAGCGAGCTGGCTGCTGCGCGCGACGCGATGCGCGCTACTGAGGAGCGGCTGGCGGAGGCGGACACCGAGCATGCGCGCGTGGTGGCTGCGCTGGAGGCGAAGGCGTGTGCTGCCGAGCGTGAGGCCGCTGCTGCGCGCGCAAAGCAGGAGGCCGTTGTGAGCTGCACGCGCGGCATCGTGGACGCGGTGCGCAGCGAGTACGAGGCGCAGGCTGCTGATCTTGTGGACTCCGCGGAGCTGGTGGAGGCGCACGCCGCGCTGGCGGCGGCGGAGCAGCGGTGCGCCGCGCTGGCCGCTGCCCACGCGGAGGCTGTTGCTGCGCTGGAGGCGAAGAGCGCGGCGTCCGAGAGCGAGCTGGCTGCTGCGCGCGACGCGATGCGCGCTACTGAGGAGCGGCTGGCGGAGGCGGACACCGAGCATGCGCGCGTGGTGGCTGCGCTGGAGGCGAAGGCGTGTGCTGCCGAGCGTGAGGCCGCTGCTGCGCGCGCAAAGCAGGAGGCCGTTGTGAGCTGCACGCGCGGCATCGTGGACGCGGTGCGCAGCGAGTACGAGGCGCAGGCTGCTGATCTTGTGGACTCCGCGGAGCTGGTGGAGGCGCACGCCGCGCTGGCGGCGGCGGAGCAGCGGTGCGCCGCGCTGGCCGCTGCCCACGCGGAGGCTGTTGCTGCGCTGGAGGCGAAGAGCGCGGCGTCCGAGAGCGAGCTGGCTGCTGCGCGCGACGCGATGCGCGCTACTGAGGAGCGGCTGGCGGAAGCGGACACCGAGCATGCGCGCGTGGTGGCTGTGCTGGAGGCGAAGAGCGCGGCGTCCGAGAGCGAGCTGGCTGCTGCGCGCGACGCGATGCGCGCTACTGAGGAGCGGCTGGCGGAGGCGGACACCGAGCATGCGCGCGTGGTGGCTGCGCTGGAGGCGAAGGCGTGTGCTGCCGAGCGTGAGGCCGCTGCTGCGCGCGCAAAGCAGGAGGCCGTTGTGAGCTGCACGCGCGGCATCGTGGACGCGGTGCGCAGCGAGTACGAGGCGCAGGCTGCTGATCTTGTGGACTCCGCGGAGCTGGTGGAGGCGCACGCCGCGCTGGCGGCGGCGGAGCAGCGGTGCGCCGCGCTGGCCGCTGCCCACGCGGAGGCTGTTGCTGCGCTGGAGGCGAAGAGCGCGGCGTCCGAGAGCGAGCTGGCTGCTGCGCGCGACGCGATGCGCGCTACTGAGGAGCGGCTGGCGGAGGCGGACACCGAGCATGCGCGCGTGGTGGCTGTGCTGGAGGCGAAGAGCGCGGCGTCCGAGAGCGAGCTGGCTGCTGCGCGCGACGCGATGCGCGCTACTGAGGAGCGGCTGGCGGAGGCGGACACCGAGCATGCGCGCGTGGTGGCTGCGCTGGAGGCGAAGGCGTGTGCTGCCGAGCGTGAGGCCGCTGCTGCGCGCGCAAAGCAGGAGGCCGTTGTGAGCTGCACGCGCGGCATCGTGGACGCGGTGCGCAGCGAGTACGAGGCGCAGGCTGCTGATCTTGTGGACTCCGCGGAGCTGGTGGAGGCGCACGCCGCGCTGGCGGCGGCGGAGCAGCGGTGCGCCGCGCTGGCCGCTGCCCACGCGGAGGCTGTTGCTGCGCTGGAGGCGAAGAGCGCGGCGTCCGAGAGCGAGCTGGCTGCTGCGCGCGACGCGATGCGCGCTACTGAGGAGCGGCTGGCGGAGGCGGACACCGAGCATGCGCGCGTGGTGGCTGCGCTGGAGGCGAAGGCGTGTGCTGCCGAGCGTGAGGCCGCTGCTGCGCGCGCAAAGCAGGAGGCCGTTGTGAGCTGCACGCGCGGCATCGTGGACGCGGTGCGCAGCGAGTACGAGGCGCAGGCTGCTGATCTTGTGGACTCCGCGGAGCTGGTGGAGGCGCACGCCGCGCTGGCGGCGGCGGAGCAGCGGTGCGCCGCGCTGGCCGCTGCCCACGCGGAGGCTGTTGCTGCGCTGGAGGCGAAGAGCGCGGCGTCCGAGAGCGAGCTGGCTGCTGCGCGCGACGCGATGCGCGCTACTGAGGAGCGGCTGGCGGAAGCGGACACCGAGCATGCGCGCGTGGTGGCTGTGCTGGAGGCGAAGAGCGCGGCGTCCGAGAGCGAGCTGGCTGCTGCGCGCGACGCGATGCGCGCTACTGAGGAGCGGCTGGCGGAGGCGGACACCGAGCATGCGCGCGTGGTGGCTGCGCTGGAGGCGAAGGCGTGTGCTGCCGAGCGTGAGGCCGCTGCTGCGCGCGCAAAGCAGGAGGCCGTTGTGAGCTGCACGCGCGGCATCGTGGACGCGGTGCGCAGCGAGTACGAGGCGCAGGCTGCTGATCTTGTGGACTCCGCGGAGCTGGTGGAGGCGCACGCCGCGCTGGCGGCGGCGGAGCAGCGGTGCGCCGCGCTGGCCGCTGCCCACGCGGAGGCTGTTGCTGCGCTGGAGGCGAAGAGCGCGGCGTCCGAGAGCGAGCTGGCTGCTGCGCGCGACGCGATGCGCGCTACTGAGGAGCGGCTGGCGGAGGCGGACACCGAGCATGCGCGCGTGGTGGCTGCGCTGGAGGCGAAGGCGTGTGCTGCCGAGCGTGAGGCCGCTGCTGCGCGCGCAAAGCAGGAGGCCGTTGTGAGCTGCACGCGCGGCATCGTGGACGCGGTGCGCAGCGAGTACGAGGCGCAGGCTGCTGATCTTGTGGACTCCGCGGAGCTGGTGGAGGCGCACGCCGCGCTGGCGGCGGCGGAGCAGCGGTGCGCCGCGCTGGCCGCTGCCCACGCGGAGGCTGTTGCTGCGCTGGAGGCGAAGAGCGCGGCGTCTGAGAGCGAGCTGGCTGCTGCGCGCGACGCGATGCGCGCTACTGAGGAGCGGCTGGCGGAGGCGGACACCGAGCATGCGCGCGTGGTGGCTGTGCTGGAGGCGAAGAGCGCGGCGTCCGAGAGCGAGCTGGCTGCTGCGCGCGACGCAGTATGCTGCGGGGATGAAGTGTTTTCAGAGAATCCTCCTACCTGGCTGCGTTTGTGTGAGTCTCGTGAGTATTTTGTTGTTGGAATGCAGTACGGTGTTGAAGTTTTGCGTGAGGAGTTCGAGGCGCGTGCGAATAAACTGGTGAGCTGCACGCGGCGAATCGTTGGTGCGAGAGCTGCTGTGGAGGCTGCGCGGCGGAGGTGTGCGGGGGTGAACGTAAAGTGGACGCGAGCCAATGCAGGTGGTGGCGATGAAAAGGAGTTCTTAAGGGGAGAGCTTCTTGCGGCCCAGTCTGAGTTGAACGCCATGATGGAGCGCTACCTCGAGGCCGAGGCGGCAGCCGATGAAGAGGACGCCGAAGAAGAACACCCGTGTGAGGCGTTATTCTCTGCATTGACTCGAGAACTGAAAGATGCCCGCGAAAAGCTGAAAACAATGCAGCAGCTTAACCGAATGCTACGGGAAAAGTTCCGATCTGATCTGCAGGCAGCGGAGAGAAGCACAGGGTATTGAAGTTGACTTCTGCCGTGTTTTTTATTTTGTTTTGATTGGACTGGTTGAATGAGTTAAGGGCACCCTATTCAAGGATTCTTTGATTCAGTTGTGTCTGCGTGGAAGTGGTCATGCGGGTGAACAGCAGACCGGCGGGAGGTAACCGCGACTATAATAGCGGACTCGCAAACGCTCGTAGGAGGCCGTTACCTTTCTTTCCGACTTACTGCGGCAGAGGCTTTAGCAAGGCGCGCATATCTGCACAAACGAGGTTTCCTTTTATTTTTTTCTCCATAGCAACTGCATCTTATACTTCGGTGCGATGCTCAGTGTGATGAGAATCTTTTTTTTTTTTGCAGGTTGGGTTTTGCGCTTGTTCTGCGTCTCCTCGTCGTCCCTCCTCGCGGTGGCTCATGCGGACGCCGACAGTGTCACGGAAACACAGCGGTCCCAGCTGGTGCGGGTTTCGTTGCGTTTGGTGGCGTTTAAGCGCGACACTTTTTTTTTATTTCCTATTTTCAAGTGTATACGTTTTCTTTCGCTCATGTTTGGCGATAGCAGGAGGAGGCGCTTTCGCTCGACACACGATGTGTAATGACGCGTTTCTTGCATCGCCGTGATTACTTCGCACGAGGGCAGAGGCGCGTTTTTCTTGTCCCCGCGAAAAAAGTTGTTCCCACTCTGCCTTGCCCTCTCCCAACAACATCATAAACCGACGGAAAAAAAAACGAAGAGGAGGCGCATGGGCAGTCGATCAAGCTTAGCAGACCACTCCTTTTACAGGTGGATGGTTGTGTGCTGTGGTGGTGGAGGCGCATCCGAAGCGAAATAAATAGAAATGAGGCGTTTGCCCACTTCCCCCCTGCATCACGCTTTTTGCTGTTCTCTACGGCTGACGTCAGCGCGTAGTGCACGTCGACATGATCATCCGCCACCCCTACCCTTGCCGGCTTCCGTTGCTGTTTACTTGTTACTTTGCCCGGAAGACACTCAACAAAGAAGTCGGAAAAAATGAGAAAATGCGCGCGCTCGGTGGAAGACTTTTAGAGGCGCTACGCTTCACGGCACTCTTCGCGGCACGTGCGCACGTATTCGATCGACACATAGAGAGAAACAGCTCGCCGATCTATGCTTCAGCCGATTTTTGCACCCCCGAGCCGGTGCGCACATTTTGGTGTGTCTCTTTCCGTGCATGTTTTCTTCCCTTGTTTGTGTTTGTGTGTGTTGGGACCTCGCCACTTCCTTCCTCGTCGCCTCCGTTTTCTTTTTTTTTCTGGTTGCTCTTTCGCCCAACCCCGTCCTGCGGTGCTTCTCGCCGTTTTCAGGTGTGGGACTTTACTGCGCACCCTCCATCGGCCCTCACGCCCGTCCATTTCGCCTCTATACAAGACAGCAGCACAAACCAGTGCGCATCTTCGGCAACACCACGCGTGTACCTTCCAGCGGGAAACCACGTTTGTCCCTCACACTTTCGCACATCCCCACAACTTCCTTTCGTCGCCTTCCCCCCTCCCCCCAAAGGTGATGAGCGCGCTTGAGCTCTCCTGGGTGAGCGTCCTCGGTGGCCATTCGGGGCTTTTGAAGATGCGCCGCAGAAGTTTGTCGCGAAGGTTCCTGCGGCGGCGGCGGCGGCGCCCTTGGTCTCGACCGTGTCGTCTCGACTCACCAAAAAGTTCGACGGGGATGACTGGAGGGACCTTGTCGCGTCCGCTCCTTCGCTGCTCTGCCAGACATTTGTCTGCGAGGCGAGCATTGCGCTGGCGGTGCCTCAGGAGGCCATCACAGACGTCCAGTTTCGCCTTGGCAGCCTCTACGTGACCTTTCACGTCACCCACGATGAGGACATCAGCCAAGAGGAGATGGCCCACCGCATTGAGGAGTACCCGTTTCGTGAGATGTGGCGCCTGTACAACCAGCGCGACGGTGCCCCGGACGGCTTGGATGCTGCCCTGCAGCGCCTCAAGGATCTCGAGATGGAGCTCAAGGACCAGAATCGCGAGCTGGATAAGGAGCGCGGTGACAAGGAGCAGAAGGTGAACGAACTGAAGAAGCAGCTGCAGGCCCTTCAAGAGGAGCTTGCTGGCCCCGTGGCTGAGCGCGAGCAGAGCCTGCTGCAACAGCTGGGTAAAGAGCAGGGTGCTCGCAAAAAGGCGGAAGCCCAGCTCAAGGTCGTTGATGACGAGAGGAAGAAGTTGCTGGAGGCCGTGAAGCAGGAGAAGCTGCGCGCGGAGAAGAGCGCGCAGCGCCACAACGACCTCATCGCTGCCATCATCCAGGAGAACAAGAAGGAAAAGGAGGCGAAGGAACGTGAGCACAACGAGCAGATGGAGGTAAAAGACTACATTATTGAAAACCTCAAGTCTCAGCTGCGCACCCGTACGAACGGCAGCGCGTCTCCGCGCAATAGCATTGTCGACGTTGATCAGACCGAGGAGTTCAACAGGCTGATGGAGCGCATGGAGGACATGGCAGCAGTACTACAGCGCACGCAGGAGTCGGAGAACCAGGCTCGCGCGCAGATCCAACGGCTGTCTGATCTGCTCAAGGAGTCGGAAGAGGCACGCCAGGCGGAGTCGGTGTCGTATGACAACAACGTGGCTGCTCTCACTCAGCAGATCCACTCGTACCGCGACACGAAGATTGCGGAGGACCACGAGCGCCGTGCTAAAGAAGACCGCCAGCGCGGACGTGGCTCGGTGAGCGAGGCTTTGAAGGAGAACGCGACGATTGTGCGTCAGTACACCACCAGCCTTGAGAACCTCATCGTCTCCCTGCAGGATCGCCTGCACGCTATCAGCGAGGAGTACAACAACTACTTGACAGAGGCGGAAGCGGGCGTTTCGCATGAGCGTCAGATTCTTGCTGAGCAAGACGAGGATAGCAAGAAGACCCGCCAGACCTTCCGCTCCAGCTCGATCGCGCTGCAGAAGATCTACTGGGGCTCTCGCGAGCCGGAGGCGCAGGAGATCATCCAGAACCTCGACGCCGCCGCCTCCAACGCCGAGAAGTCGAGTGCGGCGGTGCGCGTGGTGATTGCGATGCTGGATTCGAAGGCGCGCGCTTTTGGTGATCACCGGAATTGGATGGAGCAGCAGCATAGGATGATGCGCGAGCTCTTGACCTCGCTGCGTGACCTGAACCAGCGAGCCTTTGACCGGCAGCGCGCACTGATGGACGAGAGGGTGTCCAAGGCGTAGTCCTTGTTTTCCTGTCTGCTTCCCGCCTACTCCCCGCCTCCTTGTTCTTTCTATCGAGTGCACGTTCACTTCACTCTTCCCTGCGTGTGTGTGCGTGTGCGTGACCATGAGGACGGTGACGGCAGATCAAGGATGAAAAAGGAAATTTAGGAGACACACGCACACACGCATACACATGTATAACAGCAACAACGAGAAGAGTTAGCTGCTGTCGCTGTGTGTGTGTGTGCGTGTGCAGTTGTCTACTTTTCTGATTTGCCGTCTTCTCTCTTCGCTGCTGTATGCTGATGACGACCCATGCGAGCTTGTTCCTTTTCAAACCCCCCTCCCCACAGACCGCTCTAACCCTCCCTCTTACATTGTTTTCTTGTCTTCTTTACAGTTTTCTTCGTTTGTGGTTCTTTTCCTTTTTTTGCGTTTGGCCCCGGCGTGGCTCACCAGGCCGCTGCACCTCTCCCCCCATGCTGGTGTTGTTGTCTGTGTTTCAGTGTGTGTGTGTGTGTGTGTGTGTGTGTCCACAACAGCATCAAAACACGCCGAAAAGGAAGAAAGAAGCGGTCGAAACAACGAGACGAAAAGCCCGCCGCTGCCGCTGCTTTTGAGTTAGTTCTGTCCAACTTTCTGTTGGGAGATGCGTGTGTGTGTTGCGTCACAAGCACGTGTGTGCTTCGGCTCTTGCTTGTCTTCCTGTTTTCCGCCTTTTCTGAAAAGCACGGCGGCGGTGTGTGTGTGTGTGTGGGCGTGGGAGGGGCTGGGCAAGGACCATGTGCAGGGGCACATGTCGTCTGTATCCAACTACTCAGCCGCGGGCTCTCGGTTCTTTTGCCTTTCTTTCCTTCTGTTTTTTTCTGTTATCCGTCACTGACTACACATAAACAGTCCACACGCACACATATGCCGGCGGGCGACTTAGTGTAGGCGCAGCGGCTCGAGAACGAGAGAGAAGGGCAGTAGATGGGCGGAAGCCAAAGTGTCGCGGACATATAAGCTGGAAGGAATGAAGCGCGTAAGCAATGAGACTCTACCGCCACGATCACTGCAAGAAGAGCGCTGCGCTCATGGGCACGAGAGGCCCGGGGAGGGGGCAAGTCTGGAATCGAGGGAGACAGTAGAGGAGGAGGTGTGGCGGTACCTCCTTCTTCCCTGAAGCACGCACATGCGACCTTTTTGTTTTTACCTCCGCTTTATCCCGTCGTCTGCACAGAAGGAGCCAGAAAAGAGGCGTAACGCGTTTTCGTTTTATCCCCTCTTGCTCTCTGCTCGGCACTGGCCTACTTCGCCTTGCCTGTTTCTCTTCTTTACATCGTAGAGTATAACATCTCTGTTTGCGCCTCCCCCCCTTTCTCCCCCCTCCCCCCCCCCCCCCGAAATACGCGCACACACACGCACACACATACATACGCACCTACTTTTAAGCGTACTGGGGCTCCTATCCCTGCTTGCTCGCCAGGGCAAAGAGTGCCGAAGAAAATGGACGGATGGGGGGGGGGGGGGGAAGGGCTGAAAGAGAGAGTGGGGGTTTCAAGTTACCGCTGGCCGCAACACCTGACATGAGCAAGTGGTATGTGTGTGTGTGCGTTGGCGTTAACCTGCAAATGTGAGTTAGCATGCCTTCTCTTCCCCTTTTTTGTCTCTTTCTTGATTGGCCCTTTCCTCTCTGAGCTGGACTTTGGATGAGGTGAGAGACTCTTCAGGTGATCATCATCACGGCTAGACGGAAGCGATGTGGAAAATGGTATCTGCTCTTCCCTGCCTCTTCTCTTCTACCCCATTTTGTCTTATGTGGGTCATGCCCCGCCGCATTTGTTGTCGGGAGTTTTCTCTTTGGTTTTCATGTTTTTTTTTCCTCTTCACCCGTTGCTTCCCTGACCCAACGCGTGCGTTGCTGATGCTCTGTGCGCAACCGTTACTTCGCGTTTGTTCATTCTTTTGGTTTGGTGTTCTGCGTTCTCAAGTGCCACGTGTGGCACAAGCATTCGTCTGCGTCTGTCTCTGTCTGTGTTGCGTTGCGTGCCGGTATTCTTGTTGCGTTGGTGGTGGTGGTGGACCCCCACTTCTCATTCAATAGCGAACTCGTTTTCCTTCGTGTTGTTTTTCCCCTTTGTTCTCTCTTCGTGTTCTGCTTTGCTCTTCTCCGCTCGCACATGGTGGAAAACACGAAAGCAACACGAACCCATCCCCCCCAGAAGAAAAGAAGACAGCAACGCGCGCGCACACATGGACTAACCCCTTTTCGTTGTTTTCGTCGTCTTGCCTTCACTGATTTGCGCGTCTTTTTTCCCTCTGTTTCTTGTTTAGCCTCTTTTTCAACTAGGGAGGTGAAAACAATCGCGAAGCAGATGAGCACACACACACACACGCACACACGCACAGCGGGATACGCTGAGAAGGAGCGAAAACAACACAACAACAATATTTGGCCCACGAGCGCAAGAATGCCCAGACTGCCGTCACACCTTTGCCTTTGTGTTTGGTGTCTCTAGAGTGTAGGAGAAGATGTTGCAGATGCTTGTGTGTGTGTGTGTGTGTGTTTGAGGGGGGGGGGAGTGATGTGGAGGCGCTGGTGGTCGTCTTTTTTTTCGAGTTGTTTCTTCTCATTCACCCGTGAGTTGACTGTTGGTGTCATCATCTTTTGCTTTGGCGTGCTTGCGAAAGGGCGGACGAGCTGCTGCGGCGTACGCGGGGCAGCCCTTCGCTGCCTCGAAAACATAGACAAAACAGCATCATGCGACTGAAGGGCGAACACGACGACAAGAAGTACCCCCTCTCGTGTGTAGGGGTATCAAACGGACGATAAACCGGTCGAGCAACGCGACTCGGCCAATCGTGAGAGGAAGGCGCTGGGGGATTGAAGGAGATGGAAAGGTCACTCGGGAGTTGATGATTCTGTTCGCGCGTTGCTTGCGTGCACGTCCTTCCTGTTCCCCCATGCTTGCCCCTTTTATCTCCCCAGGTACTGGGGCTTCTCTCTTCCACGCGTGTTGTGCTGTGCGTCCTTCTTGCTTGCCGTGCGTGCTGCACCGCACCTTTCAGGCGTCTCTGCCGACAGCCGTCTATGCGCATCCCTGCTCTGCTTCTCCTCGTCCATTTCTGTACCTGCTCGTGGGCCCGCCGCTTTGGTGGTCTTCTGCCTTCTTCACAAACCTGCACGGCTGGTTGGTCGGTGTGTCCCATACACGTGTCTCACCTCCTCTACGCGTCCTCCCTTTCTGTTCGATCCCTCTTTATCATCACCCACATACGCGCCCTGTCCCCCCTACTCGTGGAAGATTTTCACAAAAAGAATTAGCCTTCCTTCTCATCTGCGTTTCGACACGGCTTCGTCTCTCGCATCGCATACAACCCGCCTTACTGTGCCCTGCATTTTCCTTTTTTACCCTCGCAACAGGAAAACCCGCTAAGCAGCAATGCCGCCACGTCCGTCCCGTGACGAGTACCGCCGCGTCCGCGAGGGCCGCGAGAACCGCGACCGCTCCGAGGGTGCTGAGAACGAGGTGCGTGTGACTGCTACCCATGGCCAGCACAGCTACATCTCGTACGTCATCGCCGTGCTGAACGGTGAGGACGGCAAGACGCGCAACGACACGGTAAAGATCAGCGGTATGGGCGGCGCCATCTACAACGCCGTCAACATCGCCGAAATTGTGAAGCGCCGCATTGCTGGCCTGCACCAGGTCACTGAGCTGGGCTCTGAGCTGGTCCGCGACGAGTACGAGCCGATCGACCGCACCCGGAACCCTGAGAACGTCGTGGTGGAGCGCAAGGTGTCCACAATCCTCATCACGTTGTCCCGTAACTGTTTGGACAAGTCCAACCCTGGTTACCAGGAGCCGATCGCGGATAGCGAGGTGACGGAGCAGGAGAGGCGCGACCCCAATATGAGCCGTCGTGGCGGTCGTGGTGGCATCCGCGGTGGTCGTGGTGGCATCCGTGGTGGTCGTGGTGGCAGCCGTGGTGGTCGTGGCGGAAGCCGTGGTGGCCGCGGGGTAGCGGCCATCGATCGCCGCGATGACCGCGAGAACTAGAAGCGCTGGGGAAGTAAATAGCGGGAATCGAGGGGGGGGGGTTGGCTATTTGCCGGCGCGCACCTGGGTGGCGCGTGAGTGTCCCTGCCAGCTTTAGGGACGTCCGTGCCTGCCTTCGTCACATCCCTGCCCTTGCAGCCGCACCATCTTTGTGTGTGTGTGGGGTTTTCATGGTGTGAGCCCTCAGATAGGTGATGCTGTGGGCGGACATTACACGAAAAGAAAAGCCATACCGAAGAAAAATCAAACACGCGAGGCTGAAGAGTGAGAGAGATGATAAAGTGTATTAGCGCGCTTGATTTGTGCGGTTTCCTTTTTTTTTTTCACACACACATACCGTAGTTGTACCACTCCCCTTCGTACCTCACCCACTTTGCCTTTCTTTGTTTTTGGGTTTGCTGGTGTTGGTGGCATGGCGCCGCGGTGCTCCGGCTCGCGGTGTGGTGATCGCAGCAGCGCCTAGCTGGTTCTACTTGTATCTATCTTGCTTCCGTATCAATGTGTACCTTGGCGTGTGCAGGCGCAAGTCACCCGAAACGAGGCGAAATTAGTGCGGAATCCAAGATGACGGAAAGAAAAAGGAGGGGTGATGCCGCGCGGGGTTTACGGCGTGAGCGCGAGCGACAAGAGAGAAGAAAAACGAGAGGATGGAGCAGAGGAGGAGGCGGGGGAGGGGCCGAAGGAACAAGGGGGAAAAAGGCCGCTTGTTTTCCCCCTTCCTCTGCCCCCCGTCCCCCTTCTCTGCCTCTCCGACTTCGCCATCTCTGTGCGTGTTTGGTTCTCTCTCTCCTGCGCATATCTGTCGCTTCTTTTGATGTGTTTTGTTGCGGCTTGGTTCTTTGTTTTCGTTCTTTCTTGGTGTTTTGACGTTTTTTTCTTTTTCGATTTTTTTTGTTTTGTGATGTTGAGGGGAATGGGTGACGACCCTCGTCGTGTAGTGGTTCGACTGTCTCTTTCCACAGTCGCTGTGCAGTTCGTTTTTTCTTTTTTTCTGTAGTATGCACAAATGCTTATGTGGAGCCCGGTGAAGGCCTCACACTTTCAGAATCAAGCACATACACACACGCACACACCATGAGCAACGTGACGTCGCTCACCCTGTACCCTCTTTTCTATTCTCTTTTCCTTTTCTGTGTTTGGTTGTTTCTTCTCTCTGTCCCTTTTCGTTTCTCTCTTCTCTCTCGTCAGACAACAGTGAAGAAAACACACACACACACACAAAGAAAATAAAAGAGGAACAAGCTGTACGTGTATCTTTTCAAAGTCCCCGAAACCCCTGTGCGACCCCGCGATAGTAACTAAAGCAAACATGAGGAAGAAAAAAAGAGGGCAGACCAACCTCCCTTTCCTCTCCTCTCCTCTCCTCTTCTTTTTCCGTCGGTGTCTCCTTGCCATGTTTGTCGTGCCATTTTGAAGTGATGTTCCCTCCACGTTTTTCGTTGCTACGCGTGCCCTTCTCTCTCTGCCTTTTCGGTGAACCACAAGGAAAAAAATGCCTGCGAAAGAGACGCGAGATGGGCGAGCAAGCGGCAGACAGAGGGAATGGCTGCAAAACATTTTTTTTTCTTCGTTTACTGGGTAGGTGAGAAGGGCGAAAAGAAGACGAAGAAGAGAGGTACTTCGTTCTCGGTTCGGGAGAGGGCTTTCAATAGAGGCTGGCGAAACGGAGGAGAGAGAGCGAAGGGCGAGAAGAGGGAGGGAGAAAACGGATGTCTTGTGACAAAGCCCCCGAAACCCCAAATACAAAGAACAACAACAGCAAAAAAGAGGAGAATTGATCTCTCTCCCAACACTCGTGAACGGACATGGACGTAAATTCACACAATCGCTCTTCCACCATCAGCCCCCTCCCCTCCCCTCCCCTCCCCCCATCCATCGACCACTTACTCAAGAGTGATACTAGCAAAGAACTTCTCTGCCCGGCCCCCTTTTTTCTTTTTTTTTCCCGACGCCATCCGTACAGACGGCATTGTGTTTTGCTCTCTTTCTCTCCGCCCTGGTTAATGAAGAACTTTTTTCCCCTCTTTTCTTTTTCTTCTCTCTCCCCGTTCCTTTAGGTTTCCTTTCCTCTGAACTATTACGAGCCACCACCACCAGCACCAGCACCAGCACCACTATTACCTCTCTTTAATTTGACTCGTCTCTCTCCATCAGCCCATCTCTTGCCATTCTCTTTATTTCTTTTTTTCGTTTTTTTTTTGTTGTTCTCTCGGGCGTGTGCCGTGAGCCTATTCATCGTCTGCTCCGTAAAGTTTGTCCGCATGTCTCACGCAGCATGTGAAGGCGACGAGGCACCACTGTGAGAAGACAGCGGGCCGTCGCGCCCTCCATAACAAAAAAAAAAAAACAAAAGGAAATCAGACAAAACAAGAGATGCGAAGAAGACGAAGAGGAAAAAGAAAACGCAAGAAAAAAGAAAAAAAGAGGAAAAGAAGGCGATGAAAGAAAAGAACAAAAACAGAAATGCACCCACCCAACCACCCAACCACCCAACCACCCACCCACCCCACACACACACACATCCCACACAGGCACATACACGCGCGCGCCCTATTTTGTTTGATGCTCTTTTTACAAAGAAGAAAGAAAAAAAAAACTCCGTCTCACACATGCAGAGAAAAACAAACAAAAAAAAACAAGCAGACCAAGAGTACACGTGGAAGAGGGGGAGGGGTAGACGACGCGCGCGAAAGAAAACAAAAGAGGCGCATCAAGGAAAATCATATATATGATGAATGCGTGCGTGCGTGCGTGTGTGTGTGGCTGTCTCTTCCTCACTTCGCCGTTTGTTAGCTCGACTGAGTTTCCCTTTTTCCCCCTTTCTCTCTCAATCTCTTTCTTCTTTCTTGTATTGTACAAGGGAGGTGTAGGATGGATGATACGGCACACATATACAGCGGTGAGAGTGACATTGGCTGAAGCTGCTCAGGAGCACGAGGAAAGAATCTGTTTCTCTTCTCTATTTGCGTCTCCTTTACTCCGCGTCCCGTTTACGTTCAATACCCAAACTCGCACTATCATTTTTCGCTCACTTCCCCGGCTTGTCCTTTACGCCTTGTTTCTCACTGTGTTCGTCGGTGTGTTTGGTGCCTCCCTCTGTTTTTTTTTCGTTTTTGGTTTCTCTCTGCCAACCGTGTCTATTGCTGGTGCTGCCTCTTTTTCTTTTTCCTTCGCTCCTCCATAATCCCCATCCACGCTTTCGTATCTCTTCACTGATGCAAGTACACAACGTGTGCTTTTCATCGCTAAGAAGAGAGCGAGGGAGAACCGTGACGGCTGGGTATGGGCGGGAGGAGAGGGCAAGCATGACGGAGACACCATGAGAACGAAAGAGAAAAGGAAAACAAGAACAAAAGCAGAGGGCATTGCTAGGGCTCTTGAACACCCTAGCAAACCTGAACGCACTGTCTCCTCCGCTGCCGCAACGACAAGAAGACACACAAACCCTCGCGAAAAAAAAAACTTTTTTTTTCGCCTTTTTCCCCCGTTTGTCAGACTTCTTCAAGTGCGATTGACGACGACGACGACCAAACAGCAGGAAGGAACGAGGAAAAGACAGGGAATGCACGAAGTTTTTTTTTTGCTGTAGGGAAAAGGAAAAGATCGAACCATACACGGAATAAGAAACGGAGATAAAAAAGAGAGAAGCTCCTCCCCTCCCCTCCGCCTTCCCACGAAAAAAAAAAAAAGAAACAGGTAAATGCCATATACCCCGCAAAAAAAAAATGGAGAGGGAAGAAGAATATGGTGCACGGAAGAAAACAAAATCACGTCAACCCATCTTCTTCCCCTCCTTCCTGTTCACCAGGAGAAGAAAGCGAAACACGAAAAAAAAAACGCACACCCACACGACCACATAGGCGCAGACAGATCCTCAAGCTCGACGTTTTCGATTAGGGAAAGTGCGTTGTTCATGAGCGGCTTTCGCAGTGACAATGACAGTGAAGAAAGACGATGAGGCTCAATATGGGAAGAGAACAACTGAAAGCACAAAAGGGCCACTGCACAACTGAAAAAAGAAGGAGGAGGATGGGGGGGGGGGAGAAACCTCTCCCCTACCCCCATCCGCACAGAGAGAAGTCCGGTGCCCGGTGAAGCGAAGGCAAAAAAAAAGGGATGTGTCATGCTCCTTTTTCTTTTTCCCCCTTTTCGCGCTTTTACTTTGTGTTTAATTTTTTTTTTCGCTCTCTTGTGCGTTGCTCCTCATTTTGGCTGCTGCTACCAGTGCGATTTTATTTTTTTTCTTTCCACTTTTGTTTCTCTCTCGTTATCTTTCTTTTTTCGTGTGTTCGGGTGATGCAGCTGTGTTGTCGTCTCTGTTGGAACTGCTGTTGTGTGCGCGCGTGCTTTTTTTTCCGTCCTACTGTCTGAATCCATCCCCCCTCTCCCATGCAACGCCCTCTCCCCTCCTCGTGTCGTCAATATTATGGTTCCTTGTTCGCTCTTGTGTTTTTTCTCTTCGCTCTCTTTTCTTTCTTTTTGTGCTAAATCGCTCACTAAAAAAATGACGTGAAGCTCTGTGTGTTCGGTCGCAGGCTTTTGTGGCTACGAGGACATCGAAGACATGCACTTCGCCGCAGACGGACTTGTCGCCTGCGGTGTGCTACCTGGAGTGAGGCGACGAACGAGAGACGCATCGCCCGACGGCGATGGCCTTCTCTACCTTCTTCCGCACACCGCACATGGTAGCGTTGCTACTGAGGAGGAAGGGGAGGGGGCAGGCGCTGCCTTCTGCCGCGCATCTTTCCTTTTCCGCCACGGCAGGCACTTCTGCGGTTTGACGGAACGCGAAATGTGAGGCGTTGGCAACCACGACGACACGGTGTCGAGCGGGCATGCACCTTCCCTCTATCTCAACCACAAGTGCGGGCGGTGCAGAAGAGACCACGCACACACCAGCCCTACATTCTCCACTGGCCTCTCTCCTTGTCTCTCACTTTCTGGTTACTCCAACCGATTTTCACGGCTGATGCCGTATGATGTCTCTTTCTTCCGCACACCGTTATTACCTACTTTGTGCCCCTCTTGTAGCGTGCCTCAGAAGAACGCGCGGCGCACAGATACAGAGGGAACGTGTTCGTGTAAGAGGGGTCGTCACAGAGTACTCTCCCACCGGCTGAGGCGACTTCGTGTTCTAGGAGACTTTCACCCACCCACACGCTCACAAAAGGAAGGACTTCACGACCATCGTTGGCGCTGCCGTCTCCACCGCCTAGTGTAGCCCATACCGCCTTCTCTTCACATGCTCTCCCCTTTTTACATACACGCATACCTCTCTCGGAACGCATATTATACGTTATCGTGGTTCGCCTCTCGCATGCGTCACGCTTTATTTGCGATATATATATATATATACATGTCTATGTAGATGTGTGTACATTGGGGGTTTTCGGTGTGTCTTTCTTCATCTCTTGTTGAAGCTGCATTTTAGTTGTTCCACACCCTTTCCGCCGGGGATTCCTTCTCCCTTCTCCTCTTGTCGCCATCAAGACGAGAGCGGGCAGGTAAAAGTAGGGTGTCGCATCTCCTTGTTGTATTGTTTCTCTTCTTGTTGCCGGTGGTGTGTGCATCGTGCTCGCTCGCGACGCTCTGTCACCCCGCGGGGCGTCATGTTGTCATGTATTTTTTTGCTGAATGAGCATGGCGAGGTGATGGTGGAGCTGCAATTTAGTGAGCGAATCCCGCGCTCAACGTTGGAGGGATTCTGGTCGACCTATATGGCGCCGTCGAAGGGAGGCCGCGAGGCGCCCGCGGCCATCGTCGCCTACGGCGGCACCGTGTTCTCGCACATTCACCGCAATAACGTGTTTCTCGTCGGCACACACCCTTCGGACGACACGGCGCTAGTGGTGATTGAGCAGCTCTGTCTCGTGGCCCGCGTTCTCACAACATACCTGAGCGAGGTGACGGAGAACACCATTCGAGAAAACTTTCTACCGTCTATCAGCTACTACAGGAGATGTTTGACTACGGCTACCCCCTCACCACTGAGCTCTGCTCACTGGAGGAGCTGGTGCCGCGGCCGACGCTCGAGAACCGCGTGCGCACTATGCTGGACACGCCGCTCGTGAGCAAGGTGATGCCGGTCGGCAGCCGCACTGCCATTGGGGTTGGCAGCCGGCAGGCATCCAGCTTCTTCGGTGGTGTGCCATGGCGGGACCCGGAGACGCGTCACAACACGAATGAAATACTCTTTGACGTGGTGGAGTCGCTGGACTACGTCCTGGACAGCGAGGGCCGCTGCGTCAGGGCTGCTGTGCAAGGGAGCATCGAGGTGAATTGCCGGCTGAGTGGCATGCCTGACGTGGTGCTGCGCCTGCGCGATGTCGACGCCGTGGTGGACGACGTGGCCTTTCATCGATGCGTCCGTCTGGACCGCTATGAGCACGATCGCACGCTCTGCTTCATTCCCCCCGACGGCAAGTTCACGCTGATGAAGTACACCTGCAAGTCTTCTCTGCTGATGCCACTTCCACCGTTCTACGTGACCCCGCAGGTCACTTTCAACGCTACGGGTGGTCGCTTCCATTGCATGGCAGGCATCCGCGGTGGCGGAGCGGGCTTCTCCTCCGTGGCGGAGAAGGACAAGGATGTGCAGCGGCTCTCGGTGCGCCTCCTGCTGCCGCCAAACACGTCATCGCTCACAGTGACGAACTGTTCGAGCGGCACGACCGTTTTCGACCGCTCCAAGGCGACGCTCACGTGGAGCGTGGGCAACTTGACGCATTCCGCAACGCCGTCCCTCGGTGGCGAGTTCTTGTTAGAGCCGGAAGGTGGTGACAGCAGTGGCGAGCGGGGGCATGACAGCGCGGCGCCGTCGAGGTCGGCGCGGGCAACAACCCGTGCGGCCGGAGTCGGAAACGCCACCATGGCCGCCGTGTCGTTCCAGCTGCCGAACCGAATCATGAGTAGCCTTCGCGTGGACTCGGTTCAGGTCTTGAATGAGATCGGCAAGCCGTACAAGGGGCTGAAGTACCTAACGCAGTCTGGCAGCTACTTCATCCGAGGCGCCTGATGCACAGGCAAGGTCCGCCGCATCCCTCCAAGCGCGTGCAGGGCATGCGTGTGCGTCCGCGCATCATCCTCGGTTTGGCGTCGCCTCCTCCTCCTCTCCTACCGAAGTTGCATCAGCTTACTTCCTTCGCTTGCGCGTGCGCTTGTGTGCTCCACATAAGCTCCCCGCTTCTCACGCTCTCCCCTCACACACAATACACACTCTTATACCGGCTCATACATCACCACGCCACAAACAAGGCAACAGCAAACGAGGCCAACCGTATGAATAGTGTGGCTGCTGCGACTCAGCCGCATTCTTCACCTTTCCCCTTGCTTCAGTTTTGCTCGTTTTCGCGTCTTGTCAGTTACCGAGTGCCACGAGGAGGCGTTGCTGAACCTCCGATGATCACATCCAACGTGGAGCGCAGACCCTGCTAAGAACTACAGCGGGGGCCCTCCACACTAATCTACTATGCCCTGTGGATGCCGCGGTCGAAGGGCGCGCGCACAGGATACAGAAGGCGACTCAAAGCTGTTTTTGAGCGCTGCTGCGGTCGATGCATCCACACTGCAAGCCCCCGCATCTCTGGTTGAAAACACGCCAGCTGCGCCTACCGTTCGCCGCATGCCCACTGCCCCGCTCTTCCTCGACAGAGGACCGCATCGCCTACCTACCCCCTACCCCCTCCGCGCCTCGCTGCTGCCCCTTCACTTTTCGTTTCATCTCCTTGCGGTCGTGCTGCTGCGTCCACACCAGCGATACCACATTAGGTCTGCTGGCCCCGTTTGACTCGCATACACACAAACATATTCCACGCTTCATCACGCGCCCCCCAGCTCTCTTTCACCCGCTACCGAATTGCTCTCTATCGTTGCTGATCCGCCAGCTCTGCCCCTCCCCTTTTTTTTCGCACCTCCTCGCACATCGCCTCTGCTTTTCCGTCACTAAGCCCTGGTGCTACTGCATAGGCGCATTTCCATACCCCTCTCAGCTCGAGAAACGAGAGCAGCGAAGCCCAAGAGCAACAAAAAATGTCTGCCAAGGAGTTTGAGCGCTACACAAAGTTGGTTTCCGACCTGCGGTCAAACCTGTCGATCCCGCAGAAGATCGAGATGTACGGCCTGTGGTGTGTGGCGACACGGGGCAAGTGCACGCTGAAACAGCCGTCCCGCGCCAACATGGTAAAGTACAGAAAATGGGCTGCGTGGAAGAAGTACGAGCCCCTTGGTCAGCAGAAGGCCGCGAACTCTTTGTCGAGAAGGCAAAGACCATCGTAGACAAGTACCCATCTAGGTTGTGATGGCATGACCACAGCGGAGAAACGCGTGGGCGTGCGACCGAGAATGGTCCTCTCCTCGCCTCCTTTTCTCCTTCCCCTTCTTTGCTTTCGGTCAGTGACATGTTTAGCTGCTAAAATCCAACATCCGCACACCTCTATCGAAGCACGAAGACGACTGCTGCTGCGATGGCGAATGACGGCTCAGCGCTTCCTAGGAGAACGCAGACAGCCGCTAGGAGTACTTCTGACTGTCTGAACGGGACTTGTGGCGGTGGCAGCGGCTTTGGTGAGTGCGTTCCATTCTGCAGCCCCCTTTCTCTTTTTTTTTGTGCGCCTTTACCGTGTGCCGGCCCCACGGCAGCCCTGCTGAGGTTAACCCTTCGATCCCTCCCGAGCGTGCACTTTGTTTTCCGCTTCACGACCATGAGCGTATTCTTTGGAGAGCTCTCGGGCTGCCTGCTTTCGTCATTCCGGTGAGTTTCTATGTCTCTTGTCAGAGTGCTGCGGGACCGTAGTGCGCAGTCGTGCTTTGCTTGGTGATTGGGCTTATAGGTTTTGCCAGTGGCCGATGCTGCTCGCATTCTTCGCGCCCGCCATCGCCCTTTCTTGCTCGCTCAAAGGCGCAGTGCCTGCTGCATGTGCAGCGCGGCGTCCGCACACTCATGCACGAGCATAGGTGTGCCCAACGGGCGGCACCTTCGCGTTGCTGACACCCCCTCGATCTGCGACGGACTCGCTCCCGGTGGGTGTTAGCGAGGCCCGCGACGAAGAGGAGCCCCCAATGCTATTGGCGACCATTACCAAAACCCCACTAGGGCCGCTCCCGCGTTGCTTTCTGCCTCATTTTTTTCGCGTGAGCCTCATTTCCGATACTTCTGTGCGTATGCCGAGTGGCGCGCGCGCGGCTGTGTTTTCGTTGAATGCCGTCGCAGCGGTGGTGAAGCCCTACAGCAGCCGTAGTACAGGAAGAGGCTGCAGCAAAAGGAGGCGGCACGCCCGTTCCCCTCCGTGGCATGGTCAAGGAAGAGGGGCTATTGGGAAAAAGTCAAGATGCCAAAAAAAGTGGATGCGAAGCGTTGTCAGCTGCTACGCCACACGGATCCTTCGCTTGGGAGGGGGCACGCAGCTCTGCAGCCATCTGCCGCCACTATTCGCTTATTTTGTGTTATTGCTCGTTCGAATTTCGTTGCTTGTCTGTGTGCTTGTGCGGCCCCTTCTTCGCATCTTCTTCGTTTTTGTTTCACGCTCCGGCCCCCATTCCTTTCTCTTCGTCGCAGAACGCGGCCTACAGGGACACGTAGAGACGGAAGGGCACATGCGCACAGAGGAAAAAGAGGGAAGAAAATAGTATATCCTGCTTTAACCACCGAAGGGATGCGAACACAAAGACACAGGGGGTGGGGGGAGGTGTGTGCGTGTTTGTGTATCGGGAAAGAGGAAGCGGACAAGGAAAAAGGGGGAGGATATATCGGCTATCTGAGGCGCTTGTCTTGCTCTCTTTAAGGCGGCATTTCAGAGAAGGCCACCGTGGATAGTACCGGCCGCCTCCGTGCGTGATATCTCTGTATCCAGTGCCCCTCTGTATGGGGAGGAGCCAAACAGCTCGCAGGCCCGCCCTCGGGTACGGCCGGCGGGGCAGGGGACCGTTGGTGTCGGCAGGACAGGCGTGGGGATGGCGCTGTGCCGAAGAGACTTGCGGGCACGATGATGCTCGTACGAAGTCGCTACGAGCGGTGTCGACGGTTCAGCGAATATACGCATCCCCCACTGTTCTTTTTTTGATTGTGCGTGAGCTGCGATGTGGTGACTGTGGGCCCGGTTCCGTGGCGAAGCTTCGATGCAGGTCTGCATTCTGCAAGAGACGCATTTCACCCCCGCAGGCCTGCGAGACGTTGGATCTGCCGGGTTTGCAGGGCTCCGGCGCAGCACGAAAAAAAAGCGGCACGGCGGTGTCGTCTCCGTGCTCACGCAAAAGGACATGTGCACAGGTGCGGGCTCTACTACTCCATGTGAAGAGTCACCACACCGTATTTACGAGATGCGGCGGGTTTAGGCGAGTGAGGGAGAGCGGCATGGCATGCAGGCAGAGCGCGCAGGGTGTCAGAGGGCCCTGACCTGCGGCTGGCCAGCTTCCTCCCTGAGGTCGTCCGGCATGCGCCTAAACCGCCCCCTGCTGCCCGCGCGACGGACGCTCACCGCCTCCGCCTCCAGCACGACCCTGAAGGCGGCCCCGCCTGGACGAAGGCATGCCGTGCACTCGGGTCGGTGCGGCGCCGATCGCGCAGCAGTTGCGCGAGGGTGTGTGCATGTGTGGGAAGGGGTAGACAGACCACGTTAGACGCATGGCCCGATGCAGCGGGGGGACGCTTCGTCCTTGACGACGCGGATGCGGCAGCCGTTGCAACCGTGGCGTGTGGGCTTTGGGTGCACATGTGTCGACGCGCTCGCCTTGTTTGGCGCAGGGAGGGCACGCTACAAGAAGACAGAAAGAAGAAGCGTATTATAAGGCTCACGAGGAGAGAAAGGGGTGTCCACGTGGAGCGCGAGTGGCGTCTCTGCTCTCTTCACTAGACGGCGCCGTGAGGAAGATGGAGGACTTTCTCTGAGGGCACCGTATGCTCTTGCTTATGAGCGCAACCAAAAAAAAAGAGGGGAGAGGTTTCTGCTCTCCCCCGCCTTCTGTGCCGCTTTCTGGTATGAGACACATATACATATGCACGCATCTAGCGTATTGGATTGCTTCTTCCACTCTCTTTCTCTTGTCGATGCACATTTTTTGCGTCTCACCCACACTTGCCCACGCGTTTTTCGTTTGTGTGTTTTGTGTCGGGTTCCTTTTTCTTTTTCCGCTTGCCCACCCTGCTGACGCGTGCCTTTTCATGTGCGCCTGTTCCCATCATTTACCTCTGCTGAACGCCGTCATAGTCGCACGCAAACACACACCACACACACACGCACACGACCAGCCGCAACTGCCATTGCCCTAGCGATTGCTCATTCAAGTAAGCAAGAGCAAGCGAGAGAGATCGTCTGCAGCGTCACAGAAATCGTGCATCTGCAGACGCGATTCGCCACTGCCCCGCACCGGCACATACGGACGATCATACGCAGACACAAAGACGACAAATACCTTGCTTGGGGTGATTGTATTTTTCGTTTTGTTTTGCTTTCTGTCGAGTATAATCATTGCCCATCTCTCCGTTGTTTCGTATTCGAGGGAGCTTTTTTTTTTTTTCATTCTTTTCTCTCTTGTCTCCTCCTTCTTCCCCCGCTCCCGCGGCGCAGCGCGCGCTCTCGCTCCGGCCTATCCGCGCGCGGGAACGGATAGTCGTACTTCGCGGACTCTTTTCCGTAGCTGTTCGCATTGGCGGAACTTCTTCTGGACGCATTTCTGGGAGTGCAGACAAGACAACTTCGAAGACACTACGCGCACTCGATAAGCGCTAGCGCTTTTTTCCCTTTCTTTTAGGACGACGCTGCCTTTGATACGCAGTGCTCAATGACGGAGGGTCCCATTCGTACTGCGGAGGCTCGCGACCTCACCCGAGTGGAGCGCGTCGGCGCGCATTCCCACATTCGCGGCCTCGGCCTCGATGACACGTTCGAGGCGCGCGTTTCGAGTCAGGGCATGGTGGGTCAAATGGAGGCCCGGCGTGCGGCAGGCGTGGTGGTGCAGATGGTGAAGAAGGGAAAGATTGCCGGCCGGTGTGTGTTGCTGGCTGGCGGGCCGGGCTCTGGTAAGACGGCCATTGCGATGGCCATGGCGCAGGCGCTTGGACCCGAGACACCCTTCACCATGATCGCTGGTAGCGAGATCTTTTCTCTTGAGATGTCCAAGACGGAGGCGCTGACGCAGGCGTTTCGTCGCAGCATCGGCGTGCACATCAAGGAGGAGACGGAGATGATCGAGGGCGAGGTGGTGGAGGTGACCATTGATCGCCCGTCTACGAATCCCGCCGAGGCCCATCAGCGCACCGGGCAACTGGTGCTCAAGACTTCGGACATGGAGTCGACCTTCGACCTGGGGCAGAAGATGATCGAGAGCTTGCAGAAGGAAAAGGTCCAAGTAGGCGACGTCATCACGATTGACAAGGCCACCGGCCGCATCAGCAAACTGGGCCGCAGCTTTGTGCATAGCAAGGATTTTGACGCCATGTCCGCCAACACGCGCTTCGTGCAGACGCCGGAGGGCGAGCTGTCGAAGCGCAAGGAGGTGGTGCACACCGTCACGCTGCACGAGGTGGACGTGATCAACTCTCGCCAGCAGGGCTTCCTCGCTCTCTTTGCCGGTGACACCGGTGAGATCAAGCCCGAGGTGCGCGAGCAGATTGATCAGCGCGTCGCCGAATGGCGGGAGGAGGGTAAGGGCGAAATCGTTCCCGGTGTACTCTTTATCGACGAGGTCCACATGCTCGATATCGAGTGCTTCTCGTGGCTGAACCGCGCGCTGGAAAGCCCGTTGGCGCCGGTGGTGATCGTCGCGTCGAATCGCGGTATTTCGCGTATCCGCGGTACACAGTACAAGGCCCCACATGGCATCCCGATCGACCTGCTGGATCGAATGATGATTATCACCACAAACCCGTACTCGCAGGAGGAGCTCGGCAAGATTATTAACATCCGGTGCGAGGAGGAGGATGTGGAGCTGACAGAGGACGCGTTTGTCCTCCTGACGACACTGGGCCAGAAGACGTCGCTGCGCTACGTGCTGCAGCTCATTACGACGGCGAACATGGTGGCGCAGAAGCGGAAGTCGTCGACCGTGTCGGTGGACGACATCAAGAAGGTTTATCTTCTCTTCATCGACCTCCGTCGCAGCGTGGAGCTGCTGCAGGAGCACGAGAAGGACTTTCTTTTTGGCGAGGAGGACGCGCACGTCGAGAACTCGACTCGCGTGCGCGTACGGGACGGTGAGGAAGATTGCGGCAACGAGGAGGAGACGGTGCGGTAAATCGCGTGCGTGTTTGCGTGTACGTGTAGTGTGATCAACGAGAACAAGGCGGCGACCGTAAAGGGGCTGCTGTGGAGTTAGGGGGAGGGGCCTGGCCGAGATGACGCCGACGACACACTTTTCGTTTCCACGGCTCTGCTTGCTCTTCGTTCCGCTGGGAACGTCTCAAGTGTCCACATGGCACGCGCGAGGGTTGCCCTTCCTCCCACCCTCTACCCTGTGCATGAAAACCATGTGACGGTGCACATATATATGTACCTTGTTTTACTTGTCCTGCGTGTCTGTAACGACGCCACATAACACAGCGCACAGCCCAAGCGCGGCAGATGACTGGTAAGAGAGAGGGACGGCCATGATGGGCCTGAATGCTCGTGGCTTCTTGGGTGTGTGTGCGAGGAAGACGGGGAGGGGCGTGCGAGGGAAGTGCACCCTTCGCTCGATGTGCATTGAGGAAGACGGAGAGGTAAGGGAAGCGAAGTGGGAGGGGAAGAAGGGGAGGGGCAGGTGCTGTCCTCAAGGAAGGGGATGCACTAGCGCGCTCGTCATCCTTGTGTCGCGACCCCGGCTCTCTCTCTTTTCTTGTCCCCACCCTCTGCATATCCTCGTCTTGTGAAGGGGATCATTCACGAAGGAGCATGTTTCGGTACCATATGTCTTGTACCCTACGCGCGCGCACCCCTCAGCCACTTGGGCCTACTCTCACTTCGGGGGAGGGGGAAGGGCATCCGCCTGCATGGATGTGTTTCTCGTCTATGCCGCTTCTTTTCCGCTCTTCACCGGTGTACATTTGGCCGTGGTCTCACTTGCTCTCTCCCTTCTTTCCTCTTCGCGTTCCTGCGACGCCGCGCATTATTAATACCTGCATATATATATATATATATATATATATATACGTGTGTGTGTGTGCGTGTGCGTGTGCGTCGATGGCATATGTGTACAGGCAGCCGCAGGCGCACCACCACGCTGACACGTGTCTGACAGCTGGCCAAAGCTCTGCGGGGCGTACCAGATCATCGTATCGGTGTTTCCATGGACGTGCTGCTCTGGTGGCCGCTACGGGATGACCTGGCGACGACGAGTTGCCGCCGTTGGCGCGTCGTGGCCACTCACGTCGTCTGCGAGTCTTCGCCTTGTTAGCGCGGCTCCGCCATCGCCTTTGATGTCTGCGCGGCAGCATCAACTGCAGAATGTTTGCGATGCCATCTACCGCAGCGGCACAGCGAGGGAGGCTCTTCGCCAGGCGATACACGAGCCATCCACGAGAGTGCCCTCCGCTTGCTTGAAGAGTTCGAGAAGGATCCCGGCATCTGGCGCGACGAGGCGTGGTCCACCGCTTTCCTAACCGCCTCCTCGCACCTGTCAAGCCAGATGGACCTCTTGCTTGTCCGCTTCACGCAGTGGCACACAGTGCGTAAGGCGCCGACCAAGGTTGCAATGCACAAGCCATGGGACTGGTATCCGCAAGCGCGTCTCATGCGCCGCCGCTTTATCTTCCACTACGGCCCCACAAACAGCGGCAAGACGCATGCCGCTTTAGAGGCACTGATGCGGGCACGCAGCGGCGTCTACTGCGCCCCCCTTAAGGCGCTGGCGGCACAGGTATGGCACCGCGTGAAGGAACGCGTGCCGTGCGACCTGCTCATCGGCGACGAGCGCGTGTTTGGCGGAGCCGCGGAGCACGTCTCATGCACAGTGGAGATGACTCCAGTGGACTTGCCGGTGGACGTCGGGGTCGTGGACGAGATTCAGATGATGGCGGATCGCGACCGCGGGTGGGCCTGGACACGCGCGCTCCTTGGCCTGCCCGCGCGCGAGATTCACCTCTGCGGTGAGGCTCGGGCATTGCCGCTCATCCAGAATCTGCTCTACGCCACCCACGAGCGGAAGAACTTGTCAAAAGTGGAGCACAAACGTCTCGTGCCGCTGGCGGTGTCCCCGAGCCTTCGCTCTAGGCTGCGGCCGGAGACAGTGGAGAACGGCGACTGCTTCGTCTGCTTCTCCAAGAAGCAAGTACTGTCCCTGCGGGACAACCTAAACCGTCTCCCTGGCGTGACGAGCTCCGCCATCTACGGCGCCATGCCATTCCAGGTGCGAGAGGCTGAGGCTGCACGCTTCAATCGTGGTGTTACCGAGTACATCAACGCTTCCGCCTCCTGCCGCGCCAACGCAAAAAACAACGCAGCTGGCTGCAGTACCACGTCGCCGCCAGGCACCCGGCCTCGTGAGTCATCGCCGGAAACGGCGACGCCCACAAAGCACGTTCTCGTCTCTACCGACGCCATTGCCTACGGCCTCAACATGAACATTGAGCGCATGGTTTTCGCGACACTGCGCAAGTTCGATGGCAAGGGCATGGTCGAGCTGCCTGCCGCGACTGTCCAGCAAATCGCAGGGCGCTCCGGCCGCTTCGGCCTCACTCGGCAGCACGCTGTGGGCCGCTGCACTGTGCTGCACGAGTCCGACATGGCAGCGTTTGGCGCCGCCATGTCTGCGCAGCTGGAGCCGCTTGCAAAGGCGGGGCTGCTGCCCACAGGCGACATTCTTCAACTGTTTGCCGAGCTGGAGTCTGCCAAGTCGCTCAAGGCGGGTAAGCCAACTTTGGATCTGAGTGGCGGATCGTTTTTTGAGCTCATGTCGAGGTTTGCCGCCTCGTGCGCGGAGTCGCAGAACTTTTTCCCCTGTGACATCCATCGCTCTCTGCTGCGAGTGGCTGAGCTCCTTGAGCCGGTGCGCAACCTTTCCTTGACGGATCGCATTGTGTTTTGTTATCTGCCGCTGAGCGACACGAGCGCTGCGTCACTGCAGCTGATTGTGGCCTACGCCGCCGATCACGCCGCAGGGAAGCCCGTGCCCTTGCGGTTCGACGTTTGGTGCACGGAGCTGATGCAGCGGGCGGAGCGAGAGGAAACGTGGGGTGTGGAAGCCGCACCTCCGCACCACAGGCAGCAGCAGCAGCTCTCCCTGAGAGACCTGGCCACCGAGCTCGAGCGGTGCTTTCGACAGGCAGAGATGTACTGCTGGCTGTCCTGGCGTTTCGGCAAGACGTTTGTGGAGCGTGAGAGAGGCCTCGAGTTGAAGGCCTCCATCACCGCTGCCTTGACACGGCTGAACGGATCTGCTTGAGGTTAGGACTGGAGGCGCGCTATGTTCTCCTCTCCCTCGTCTTCGTCTTGGCAGGAAAGAGAAAGTGAGGCTGTGGGTGTGTGGGGTGCCCTGCCCCCACCGCTCCCCATGTGGCCGAGATGCGCAAGACAGAGGGAGGAGGCTCCCGTATGCTCTCTCCCGCGGCTCCCGTCTGGCAGGTGAAACCTGCCTCTTATTCGCGCAGCCATCAGGGCTGCACAACACATCTTCTCTACTCACATGCGCGCGCGCCGCTTGCACGTACCCCCTCCCCCAACAACACCAACAACAACTCAGCAGCAGCAGCGGCAGCGAACAAAAACCGCAAAAAAAGCGAACAGACGAGCACACGCAAAGAAGACAGCGAGCCGGCTGGTCAAAGGATGTGCCATTGGTGTACATTTTTCGTCTAATGGACACTGGGCTTGGAGCACCTGTAGCGGCCCTCGCGGCCCACGCGTGCCTTTGCGTCCCCTGTGCAACACCGTGGCATTATCGTCTCTGCTCCCTTAGGATGGCCACGTCGCAGATATAGGAACAGACAAGGAGTTCGGACTAGATCCCATTCCGTGACCACTACAAACACACGCGCACCGTCGGCGTCACTCTCCTACACGTATCCCCACTTCCTTTCTCGTTCTTCACCATTGGTCTCGTTGCTCTCGTTCCTGGCCTCGGTTTGCGCCTGAGCGGGTCTGTCTACCCGGCCAGTAAGCCACCCGACGACAACACTTCTGGAGCCGCCTTGATAGCGCACTCCTTCTCTGCTGTATTGCTTGCGTTGTTTGCCGTGTGCTACTTCGTTTCTCCTCACCACATCACGAAACCGCGTCTCTGCCTCTGTCTTTGTTGCATGTCTTTTTTTTTTTGTGCGCTGTTTCTGTTTTCCCCTCCTCCCCCCTCCCCGACACACACACACGCACACCGCACAGTGAACTATTCACACTTCGCTCCTGCATAGGGATATATAAACATATATATGTTTTCTTTGTGCCTGCGTGCTCTGCTCTGCAGCTTTTCTCCTCTCTCTGTGTCCGACCTGTGGTTCCTGCGCGTGCGTGTGTGTGGGTCTCTTTGCCTCTCGCGGATTCTTCTCCGACTCGTTTCAAAGTCTCCGTGCTCATCCTCGTATCCGCTCTCGATGCGGCGGTGGTGTTCCGACCCCTCCGCGCTCACTGACTCCGCACGTTATGCAGAATTGTACTCTCACCTCTCCCTTCTCCATCTCCTCGATAGTTGCATTTTCTTCGAGGCTATCCGTCTTCTGCCGAAGACGGAACGTGAACGATGCGAAAATGGGTGCAACAGCGGCTTGCCAAGCCGGCGAAGGACCGCTCTTGCGAACAGCGCACGATTCAGCTCAATGACCCGCATGGCCGCACCAACTTCTGCGACAACCGCATCTACAGCTCTCGGTACAACATCTTCACTTTTCTGCCGCTGAACCTGTGGGAGCAGCTTCACCGCCCCATCAACATTTACTTTGTGCTGGTCGTGGCGCTGCAGTGCATTCCCTCTGTGGCGCCAGTCAGCCCCCTCACGACCATCTTCCCCATCACCGTCGCATTCCTCGTCAACACCGTGAAGGAGGGCATCGACGACCTGCGCCGCCATCGGCAGGATGTTGAAGTGAACGAGCGCGTGTACCAGCGCGTGCGGCCCGGCACACTAGAGTTGGAGGATGTGATGAGCGCCGACATCCGTGTCGGCGACGTTCTCATTCTGCATCCCTTTGAAGTTGTGCCGAGCGATGTGGTGATTCTGCTGACCTCGCACGACAGCGGCAGCGCGTACATTACGACAGAGTCGCTTGATGGTGAAACCGGCTCGAAGCAGCGGTTTGCGATCCTGCATCAACTGTTCAAGTACTCTCAGGCCGCCGCCTCGCCCGTGCCGTCTCTGTCGCAGTGCTGCGGTCTGACCTTCGGGACGACAACAGCGCCTGACAGCGACGCAGCCGGCGTACACGCCTCGGCAGCAAAGGCCATGGGGAAGTTCACAGATGCTCCGGTATGGGACTTGCGGCGGTGCTGCGACACCGCCGAGGATCACCAATTGCACTGCCTCCAGTACGCCTTTCGCTCTCGCCTGGTGCTGTGCTCTGAGGGTCCGAATGCGCAGCTGCACTCATACCACGGAGCCGCCACGGTGCGTGCGCCGCGCAGCTCATCGCAGACCTGGAGGGAGAGTCGGCCGTCGACAAGCAGCACCTGCGGTGCTGCCGGTGATGCGGTCAAAGCAGGGAGCGCGGCCCCAGAGTCGCTGCCTGACTGTCTTTACGGCTCCTTCCCCGCTCCAGCGGTGCTGCCGATATCTGCGGACATGGCACGCGCGGGCGAGGCAGACATGGGCGAGGCATTTCCGCGCCATCTTCCGATGCCGGTGACGGCGCCGCCCCCTCTCCGCCAGCGCGCGACCCGTACGCCAGACTCAATGGTCGTAGACTCTTTTCCATGTATCGTCGACGAGCGCAGCGGTCTTCTGGAGTCAGGTGGCCCGTCGCAGGCGAGCGCTCCGTCGCGCCAGTCCTCATTGGAGGGGCAGGCAGGCGCATACGACTACTTTGACGGCCCGGAGCAGACTCTCTCCGTTAACATCGACAACGTCGTGTACTCGTCAAGTCGCATCGGCAACACGCACTTCATCATCGCCCTTGCCATCTTCACTGGCCGTGAGACGAAGATGAGCATGACGCGCAACGTGCTGCCGACTAAGTGGGCCACGATCGACAACCGCTTCAACTACCTGACGATGCTAATCTTTTTGGTGCAGTTTATCCTGGTGTCGACGTGCGCCTTTGTCTCCTGCTTGCATCTCAAGGCCCACGCCCCGCTCTGGTACCTCGGCGGCTCGGTAGACCCGATCAAGGCCAGCGAGTACTTCCCCATCCTGCCGCTGCGGTACCTGATGATGCTGTCACCGATGGTGCCACTCTCCTTCAAGGTGATGGTCGAGATCTCAAAGGCGTATGTCAGCTACGTCATTCGCTGGGATGAAGACATGCGCACCGAGGTGGAGTCTGTGTCGGTAAACAACTCAGCCCTGGCCGAAGAGCTGGGGCAGGTTGAATACGTCTTGTCTGACAAGACGGGCACACTCACCGCGAACACCATGACCTTCCGTGCCTTGGCCACCGTCAACGACACCGTCTTCTCCGCAACCACCGAGGACTTCATCGAGTCGGACCTGCACCGTCCCGTGGCTGAGGTGGGCAAAACCATCAAGGCAACGACGGCACGCGGCCAGCACGAGGACTACTACCTCATGCTCAGTATGGTCTTCTGCAACACAATCGAGCCAACGCTGTCGCCGCAGTTTAGCGCGAACGGCAGCGTGGCTTACGGCGCTCGCAGCACGCGCAGCAGTGAGGTCAGCACAACCGGCAACACGTCCTTCTCGAGACGTTGGATGTCCTCATCACCGGATGAGGTGGCCCTCGTTGAGGGCGCTGAGCAGTGCGGCTTCTCTTTGCGTCGGCGCAGCCGCAGCCACGGAACGGTTGGGCTCTGGGGCGAGGCTGGTACGTCCCTGGAGGTGGAGGTGGTGCGCACGCTGCCCTTCAGCTCCGACCGCGGCATGATGAGCGTGCTGGTGTGCTGCCCCGCTGTGGCCGTGAAGGGCGCAGAGGCGGAGGCCAGCGACACCGCCGACGGGGGTAGCACTTTTCCACCCATGAACTATGTGCTGCTGATCAAGGGTGCTGACGAGAAGGTGCTGCCGCGCTGCACCGACGCCTGCAGCCGTTCTCACCTTGAGGGCATTACGAACCGCCTCGCCGGCTTCTCGCGCGAAGGACTGCGCACGCTTGTGTACGGATACCGCATCGTGGCCGAGGAGGAGGTCAAGGAGGCACTGTGCCGCTTCACCGCGGTAGAGGCAAGCTTCGCCTCCGCTGTAGTTCGCGAGGCGGAGCTGCAGCGCATTTACGCCATGCTTGAGCACGACTTCACGTACTGCGGGATCACCGCGGTGAAGGACGAGCTGCAGGAAGGGGTGCCGCAGACGCTCGCTCAGCTTCGCCATGCCAATATACGGGTGTGGATGCTGACGGGTGACAAGACAGAGACGGCAAAGCAAACGGCGGTCGCGTGCGGGCTGCTGACGTCGGCCGACCGCGTCATCACACTCACGCCGCCCAACGAGGATCTGCTGACTCCGACGGATCACCTGGCCTACGTTTCGGAGAAGCTCTCCGAAATAAAGGGATCTTGGCGCGGGAGGGACCCACGGTGGAGATGACGATGCTGACGCGCTGGCAGAAGGTGCGCGGGTGGTGCCGCCGCTTCTTCTGGGAACGCTCCGGCCTCGAAGATTTTGTGCACGAGTTCACGCAGCCGGCGACGTGCGAGCGCATTCGCCCTGTTGACCACCCTCTCCTCACGCAGCCGCTGAGCACCATCCAGGCTCGCTATGGCCAAGTAAGCCCGTCAGTCACAGACATGGTGCCAAGGGTGTGTGGTGCGGCCGCCGGGAACCTGGCTTGCACTTCGCCTCCGCCTTCGGCGCTTGCTCTGACTTCGACACGTGTGGTCTAAAGCGCGGCTACTGCGTCACGCTGTCTGGCAAGACCCTCCGACTGCTGGAGAGGGAGGATGTCATGTCGCATGGTCATAGCGCGGTGGTGCGCCTCCTCCAGCGGTGCCTGTTGCAGGCGCGCGCGGTTGTGTGTAGCCGCACCGCTCCCTCTCTCAAGTCGTACGCGGTGGACATGGTGCGGCGCTCCGGCCACATCACCTCGCGATAGGGGACGGCGGCAACGACGTCCCCATGCTGCAGGCGGCGCACGTCGGCGTCGGCGTGAAAGGGCGGGAGGGCAGCCAGGCGAAGCTCGCGTCCGACTTTGCGATCGGCCAGTTCCGCTTCTTGTCGAAGCTGATTCTCGTGCACGGGCACACCGCCTATCAGCGCACAGCCATGATTGTGCAGCAGAGCTTCTGGAAGACGGTGCTCATTGCGTGGGTGCAGGTGCTCTTCAACGTGTCCACCGATTTTTCCGGCGTGTCCTACTGGGATTCGCTTAGCCTCACCTTGTACAACGCCATCCCCACCGTCCCCGTGACGTTTCTGTGCGTGATGGACGTGCCTCTCTCGCACTGGCTCCTGTGCACGACAACGCAGCTCTACACCATGTCCCAACGCGGCCGGTACTTCAACGCCACCACCTTCTACGGCTATGTTGCTCGAGCGCTTCTGCATGGTACCATGATGTACTACTTGTCCGTCGCGCTTCAGCGCGGCGCTGGGGCAATCATGACGAATGGGTGGGTGCTCGACCGCAGCGGCGACTTTTACGCGCCGTACATCGCTGTCGTGACGGTGCACACTTACACGGTGTGGACCGAGTCTCACGCCATCACGATTGCGCACTGGTTCTGCTTTCTCTTCTCGATTTGGACGTGCTTCCTCAGCTTCTGGCTGTACGCGCGCGCACCGGCGTCGCCGAACGAGACCTTCTCGATGCTCCTCAGGAGCCCATCCTTCTACTTATCGTACCTCGGCTTGCTCACCGCTGTGTGCGTCTCGCTCGCCATCTATGCTATACCAAAGATGTTATGGTTCCCCGATGCCCTGCAGCTGGAGCGGCTGCTGCTGGCGCATGTGCGGCAGACGCGTGCGTGGCACCGCGGCTTGCCAGTCCATGCCCTCCGCGCCTTCTTCCAGGAGGACAATCCCTCACAGTTTTGGAAGTCCGTTTCGCTCTATCACGCGCTGCGCTACTCCCAGCCTCCGCGGCAAAACTTCACTGTCGCGGCCGAGTAGGAAGCGGCGGCTTGGTTCTCATGTCCGTGATGGAGACGAAGTGGCCGGCTGCCCTGTCCCTCCTCCTTGAGGGGAACAGAGAGCCGGAGAAAAGGAGAGAGAGCCACACTCACTGGGTAGGGCTAACGTGCAAGGAGCAGTCGTCACCAAAGTCGAGCCGGGGATGCCGTTGTCGGTCGCGCGCACACAGCTTTCGTCCCGTCCTGGTCGATGCAGGGGCGGGGCTCATGGGTGCGCGTATCGGGTGTTCGTCTCACGGGGTCTCTGTTTCTCTTTGTGCTGTCTTGTGCGGCAACCTTTGCCCCCTGCCGAGAGAAACGAAACAGACAAGCACGTGCGGCTTCCTTGACAGGGGCGGAGGTCGGGCCATCGCGTCATCGCTTAGGTGAAGGTGGCTACACAGCGAAGCGAAACGCCACCTTTTCCTTTTCATGTCTTGACGCACCTCCCCTTGCAGTCGGTAGCCGGACACGTGCCCGCGTGGAAGGTGGCTTAGAGGAGCGAGCGGAGGGAAGGCGAGAGATGGCGTTTTGGGTTCTGCGCCTTGGACACGCTTGATGTGTGGAGGTGCGCGTGTGCTCGTGTTGCCTGACACGGACGCATATTCTTCATGCTCTACATTGTCTTACCCTCTGCCTCGTCTTGCCCACGTCTTCGCCTCTCATCTTTGTTGTGTTCCTCTCTTCTTCGCACTGCGCAGACTCGGTCACGGCACGGACGGACAGGGAGGAGAGAGAGCGCGGGGCAAGACCGCTGGCCAACCACGGCCACTAAGAGGCACGCTGCGCGTTTTTTTTTTTGTTTTGTCTTCCTTCACGCGTCTGTGGTGCCGAATGTTTGCCACTCGGGCTGGCTTATTTGCCGCATCCCAGCGGCGGGCTCTTTGGTGGCCACGTGCTATTCAAAGGCGAGACGGCGTGAAATGCGCGCCAGATGACGCGATGGGAGCTTGCGTACTCCCTGACGCGGTGATTGACGCGTGTGTGCCACGGCGAGCAGCATCTCGCGTGGCCTGTGGTGCCTATACGCCCTGGCCTCCGGCTATTTTCGCGTCGCTCCTGTTGCGCATTCCGTCTTCTTCAATGTGCCTGCGCGGGTGCGGCACGGAAACCAAAGATCAGCGAGCATCCTTGCCGGGTGAGGTGCCGCATATTACTCATATCTCTGGTGAGGCCTCGCAGACACCGGCGTGCTGCACGGTCGGCATGCTGTACGACACACTCGCCCACACACAGGGCTGCTCCTTTACCGCGCCTCCTTCCCTTGAGGTGTTTTTCGTGCGTCTTGCGTCCTTCGCGCCGCTGTTTCTGCGCCTTACCCCCACCAGCCACCCTGGTAGTGCTGCCCGCCAAGACAGCGCTGAGATGCTTGTGGAATACTATGCGGGGATGACTGCCTCGTTATATTCCACTTTGCACCCCTTCATGCGACGCCTGCTTCGCGATGTGCGCGTGTCATGGCAACCGTGGCTATCTTCGCCCAAGATAGCAAGGGTCATTGCTGCTGCTGCTGGTGGTGGTGGTGGTGCTGACGGTGATTGGGGTAACGAGCGCTCTGTGCGCGAGCACGTCTCGCCGTCTTCCGTGTGCGATTCCACGGACTCTTCTCTGGAAGCGCTGCGCTGCTTGCCAGGCGACGGTGGCCATTCAGGCACGCGTGCAGGTAAGCATCGATATGTGTGCACCTCACAAGATGCCGTAACGGCTGAGAACGCGTGGCAGCCGCTGCTAGAGCATGTGCCGCCGTTCTTCGTGGCTACTGCGCGGGTACAGGCGAGTCTGCGGCGCGCGTACTCAGATGACAAGGCGCTGCGCTTGTTGGATGCGTGGTCATCTCAAAGTCACTTGCATGCCACCGCACCCCTTGACGTCGTGGCACACGCTGAGTGTAGAAATCCTGCACGTCTGCGTTGCAAAGACAGCCGATGCGGCGGCCCGTACGTGGAGGTGTCGCCGTGCGGAACGGCTATTCGAGCTCCATCTCCAGAGCAGTGTCTGCAGGCCGGCTGTCCCGCCCGGCTAATGTATAAACCGCAGCATGCACCTGCCACACTTCACGAAAAGTACACGCTTTCACATTGCGTCGACGACTGCGGACCGTGGCTCATGCACATGGCACTTGCGCTGGTGTGCGCCGTTGTCCCTTCAACTCCTCAGCCACTCTCTGTCGTGCGCCAGATTTTCTCAGACCACCAGCAGCAGCAGTGCTCGCACCGGCAGCAAGAAAGGTACTCTGGGAAAGCGATCGAAGCGGCTGACGGACTGGATATGGCACCGGCAGCGGCTCATGCAACGTGCGCGTCTTTCTTCCCTTGTGTGGAGGTGCTGCTGGACCATCCACAGCTCGCTTTTGCAGTGCAGGTGACAGACAAGTCAACCGGCTGCGTCTGCGCACGCTTTCCGGTGCCACGCGAAGCTGGTGCGAGGACGGCGGCGCCATCCAACAGACTGCAAGATCTGCAGGTGCAGCTGCATCCGTCGTTTTCGCATGCGCAGCGCGGCAGGGCGGATGCGGCGCTGTCTGTGCTGGAGAAGATGCAGCGCATGGCGGTGCTAGCGGAGGTGCCGCGGCCTCAACACAAGCGCGACGCTCCTTTCGACATTTCACATGTGTGCGCTGTTCGGTTCCACGATGCGAGGGATGGCGTATTGACCGAGTCGCTGGAGGCTCTGCTGCAACTACTGGAAAAAGAGTCGGCAACGACGCTTGCAGCGGGGAGCGCATCGGATACAGAGCAGGCCTTTTTTGTTGGCGTGAGCGAAGTTGCGGGTCTTGGTGACGAGGCTCCCATTCTACGGGATGCATCGACAGCAGTGCATGTGGCACGGTGCGCTCCGGAATCGCCGCGCCTTGTGCTTCTCCTCACCGCTGTCCACAACGATTCAAGTGGTGTGGATGTGGTTGCCGTTGAGGGACGTACGCTGTGCTCGCAGCTGTGGAGGATGAGGGCCGATGACGCGACTACGTCTGCAGCGGACGAAGAACAGGCGGCAACCGCCAAGGACAGACTTTTGCCCGTTCTCGCCAGAGTACTGCAGTCGCCGACGTTGGTGAAGGTGCTGCCGTCCTCCGCGTTCGCGGAAGACTCTCTCTGTGGCGCGCACCTTCTGCGGCAACGCGGCCCTTCTGCCGTGCGCTGGCTACTCGACTCCCTTCGCAGCGAAGCGCTTACTGGCGTGTGCAGCCTTGAGCATATCGCTCACTACGTCGGCTACCCGGTCGACGGTGCCATGCCGCTTACGCTGACGAGCGAGGCCGACTCGCTACTGGCGTCCACCATCCTTTCTCGCTACAGGAGCGCCATCGACACAATAACAACACAACAAGGGAGCGGCAGTGGTGGCGAGACTAGGGGCTCTGCGCTAGAACAGAGCACGTCTGCCCGTGCCATCTGTGGAGCTGCGACGATCTCGCTCGCTGCCTCGCTGCTTCTGCAGAATCACGCGCAGGAGCACCCGTTGCACATGCCCCACAAAGAACGCGGAAAGCATAATGATGGGAGCGCGACTGAGTCGACACTGGGCATGACCCTGTCGTGCGCCTTGCAGCGTTGGGCGCGGGAGCCGGCTCTGGCACGCCAACACGGACTCGCCCTGCGTCTGGAGCGATTTCAGCGGTGGCTGGCACACGCTACGGCCGGCAAAGTGGACGACCTCATCGTGCATTCTCGGGCCTCTTCAGATGCGGCGGCGCGGCACCTTCCCATGGGGTTTGCTGCCGAGCAGCGATGCCTCGGCGGCCGCGAAGTGACTCTTCGGGACCTTGTCAGCCGCTTTGGGCCGGAGCCGCTGCCCAGCCCGTGGTGTTGGATGCGTGGAAGGCAAACGGCACACTCCCGAAAAGTCGAAAGCGGCTGTTGCGATGCCGGTGTGGCAACGGTGAAGGACACGGGGGACCAGATAGTCAAGGCAAAGAGATCCGACTCAGAGGAAAGTCCTTCTCTGCCGTTCTCTGCGGAGGTTTCTGCGTCGGAAGGGCACGTGGACGTCGATGCTCTCGTGCATGACGCGCTGGTTCGGGAGGCGGCTGCGGTGCTTCAGGCAGTAGCGAGGCATGCGCCACACACCAAAATAGCGGACGCAGACGCCGCGACGAGTACTCCGCTCCATAACGACACCGGCCTCCCACTAACTCCAAAAGAGGCGTCGACTGACGCTGCATGCTCTCCTCCCCCTCCGCCCCCTTGTTCGCCACGGCCGGACGCTTGCGCGACGTCAGGTGCGGGTGCTCCAGTCGAGGAAGACTCGCTACAGAGTTACCTGTCGACGCTTTTCGATGAGGCCGACGCAAGGCCGACGGCAACGACATCGCTGCAGAGGCTTAGCCCGGCTGCGCAGTCGTCTGCTTTGACGTCGTCGGCGCCGCGACCGGAGAGGGTGACCACAGGTGCGGACCCTATCGTGGCGCCGAATGTGGTGCCATCGCTGCGATCATCTGCAGCGGCTTCCGGCGCAACTGATCTGTCCACTGACCACCTCCCCGCCGCCCCTGCCTCTCACCCAGCTGCATGTTGTTTTGAAGGTAGCGGGAGGGACGACCCACCCACGGCGAAGGCCCCGGCCAGCAGCACTCGTGCTTTGCCGATGGGCTTTCTCTACGGCCCCGCCTCCTTCACCGCCTCTAAATCATACGCCGCACCAAGGCTGGCGAACGCGAAGAGCGGCGCAGGCGAGCTGAGCCGCCCCGTGAACTTCCCGGTGTCTCCCGGTTTGCATGGCAGTCAAGAAGCGCCGCGACAAGGATGGCCGCCGCCGCCGAACCAGTCACCATCCATCATGGAGTCCGAAAAATCGGCACCGTCTTCTCGGCAGTCGCCTTCGGCAGTGCTCGCCACGTACCACCCACCATCGCGCGACGCCAACTTTGCACCGGTGGCGCGTTTTGACCGCTTCGCACCGTGGAGGCAGTCAGCGCCTAGCGCACCAAACCCGCAGGACTCACCTCCCTCTCCGCCACCGCAGTCGCCGTTCTCCTCCCCATGCGCGATGCCGTCTACGCGTCAGAGCGAGTCAGCCCAACCGCCGCGGCTAGCGTCTCTTTCCTCCGCGACACCCACAGGGTCTTCACCGGAGACGCTTTTCTCGTTCGACCCCAAGGATGCCGAGCGGCTTCGCTTGAGATCGCTGCTGGTCGACACCCTTCGCGGCACCGCTAAGCGGCCACCGCCGTCGCCGCGCCGCTGAGGACTTCACCACCTGCGCCCCGCATCGCTCCACATGGGGCCATTTTTTTTCTTTGGGCCTTTTTTTCGCGTGCTGTTACGGTAGCGCTACGCGGGCCTCCCCCTACCCCCCACCTGTCGTCTTCGCACCTCGAGTGAAAGTGCGGCGAAAACGAAAGGCGGTGCGCCGCCTCACGTCGAGTTGTTTCGTTCCACCGTTTTTTTTTTCTCTTCTTCTGTGTTTCTTCTCTGCTTTGGTTCTGCTCGTGCGCCACTTCTTGTGTGTGCGTGTGCGTGTGTTTGGTTGGCTTAAGCTGTTTTGCGTGCTAAAGAATCTCGGTCCGTCTCTGGTTTTTGTGGTGTGTGGGTGTGGGTGAGAAGATTGAGGCGCTGCTGCCCCCCGAACCACTGCTGGTGATGCGTGCTGCCAACCGCCAGGATCGACAGCGGAACGTATGCCTACTCGCAGTCGACGCCGGCGTTACCGGTTTACCGGTCCTCTCTTGTGAGACGTATGCGTTCTCTCTTCTCCATGCTCCCTCCTTTCTCGCTCATCCTCCTCTCCTGTGTTCGGGGCGCTCTCACTCGCCCATCACCAACGGCTTCCACCATCAACCTGCACAGGTACTGCAGGCATCACAGCTTCGCTTGGTTTCTTGTATTTCATTTTTGTTTCTGGTGACGAACTTCACAGCCGCCTCCCTCTCTTTCCTTCTCACCTCCTCGTCTTGCTGTCTTTCTCCGCTCCCCCCTCCCATACTTGCATGCTTCGATGCTGTTGTTCTCGGCTGGCCAAGGCAGAATGCGGCTCAAACTCCCGTTCATGTCTGGCCGTCGCGCCGCTGCGACGCTGTCGCTGCTCCTGCTCCTTCTTGCCCTCGTCCTAGCACTTGCTGCGTTCCAGGCGACGGCGGCCGCAGCGGTCAGGGGTGCTAAAAGCATTTCCACGAATGATGCGGACGACAGGATGACGGTGGAGGAGTCAGACGAGAACCTTGACGCGTCTGGCTGGGTGTCGCTGATTGTTGTCGACTCCATCCTCTTGCTGTTTGCCGCCCTCTTCGCTGGCCTCACACTGGCGTTGCTCGGCCTCGACACACTGTCGCTCGAGATTATCGCGGATAGCGGCTCCGAGCCGGACAAGACGTACGCACAGAAGATTTTGCCCATCCGTCACCTCGGTAACCAGCTCCTGTGCACGCTTATTTTGGGCAACGTAATGGTGAACACCCTCATTGCGCAGATCACCGACTCGCACATCCACGGCTGGGTGGCGACGGTGGTCTCCACCGCGCTGACAACGCTCGGCGGCGAGGTGATTCCGCAAGCCCTCATGTCCGCGCACGCGCTGCAGGTCGGCTCCAAGTCGGCGCCGCTCGTGAAGTTCTTCGTGTTCATCTTCTGGCCCGTGTGCAAGCCGCTGAGCATGATTCTCGACAAGTTCATTGGCAAGGACCCTGGCCAGATTTACGAGCGAAACGAGCTCAAGAAGCTAATGTTCATGCATGCTGCCCGCAGCGCCGAGTCCGGCATTGGCGCTGGCGAGGTTGATCTTATGGTTGGAGCCATGGAGCTGCACGAGAAGACGGTGATGGAGGTTATGACGCCGGTGAGTGATATGCTGATGCTGGAGGCAAATGAGCGGCTGAACGAGGAGACGATTCAGCTGATCTCCGACCGCGGCCACAGCCGAATTCCGGTGTACCAAACCACAAAGAACAACGTCATTGGCGTGCTGTTCGCAAAGGACTTGCTCATGGCCAACCCGCAAGAGAACACGAAGGTGCTTCTGCTGGTAAAGTTCTACAACCGCCGCTGCCACGTTGTGCCCTCTGAAACAAAACTGATCTCGATGCTCAAGTACTTCCAGACCGGCAAGTCACACATTGCCCTCGTGCAGGAGGTGCAGCAGCGCCCCTACGGGGACCCGTACTACGAGGTGAAGGGACTTGTGACCATGGAGGACATCATCGAGGAGCTTATCCACAGCGAGATCTTTGACGAGTATGACATTGACCCGCATGAGATTCAGCACACAGCGCTTGGCAACGCCTCTAATCTGGCGAAGCGGCAGATCGGCCTCACCTCCAAGTGCTCGCGGCGCGTCCACCTGAACTACAACGAGCTGCGTGCCGCTGCTCTCTTCCTGTGCGAGTCACTGCCCGAGCTCAACATGGAGGATGTGTCGGCGCTGATGCAGGGCATGATGGAGTGCACCACCGTATACCGCGTCCGGGCACCGAAGGACTCACGCGGCATGGCTGAAGACGACAAGCAGAACGTGTGGCTTTATCGAGAGGGTGTGCCGTCGTCCGTGTTCACCCTCGTCGTCTCGGGACGTGTTGAAGTGTTTGCGGGAAAGGAATCGATCGCGCTGGAGATGGGCAGCTGGTCACTGCTGGCGACCGATGCCCTTTCCTCTGATTTGTTTGTGCCCACATTTAGCTGCCGTGTCGTTCAGGACTCGACACTCATGCAGATTACGCGGGAGGCCTACGTTGAGATGCTGCGTATATGCAGTAACCCTGTGAGCGACACCTCGAGGACCGCCTCGTTGGCGGCGAATGCGGAGCGCAAGGCGTCCATGGAATCTATCTAAAAGAGGAGGATAAAACAAAAGGGGGAACACAGAGCAGGGAAGGCGATCCGAGTTTGCACGCTGGCGTCTGCTGGGCCTTCTCCATCTCGATACTTATACGCGCTCGACGATGCTACCTTGTTCTTCGCTCGCTTGTTGGTTGTTTAGTGCGATCGACGTGACATCACCGCAGAGATGCGTCTTTTTTTTTTTCGGTTTCTTTTCTTTTTGTGTTAATGCGCCCCTTTGCATCGTTACTGCGTTGTTGTCGGGTGCCCTGCGCATGTGCGTAGGCTTTCGCTTGGGCGCCCATCACGTGTGTGCGCGTCTGTGTGTCTCTCTCTCTCTCTCTGTGCGTGTGCGCGCGTGCGGATGCATGCGTCTCATTGCGCCGCCGTCGTCGTCTTTGCCGCCCTCCTCTTCAGTGGCAGCACCACAGCCCTCATGTGTTTTTCTCGGTTGCTTTCACTCTGCCCTCCACTGCAGCAGGCTCTACCGCCTCTCCTCACGTGTTTTACCACGAAGGACGCCCGCCCGTCCTTGATCGATATTGAATGCGGTACTCCACTCTACAAGAAGGGGGAGGGGGCGCACAGCAGCAAACGAAGAGGTAAGAGGGGTGGTGGTGGTGGTGGTGAGGGGGGGGGGACTGCGCCTCATTGCGAGTGGTGGAGAGTGGGCGGCGAGGGTGCAGGGGAGCCCACACTGAGGTGGATGAGAGGGAAGCAGAAGGGGATGATAAGTGCGACGATACGCCGGGGCTGGCTTGCGACGGCATGCGTCTCGCAGCTTGCTTGTTTACTCCCTTTTTTGTCCTGTTTTTGCTCTGCGGCTTGTTTCTTGTTCTCCTCGACTCTATCGCACGTCTTTCTGCGCATGTGTGCGCGAGAGTAGCATCATGGGGAGGAGTGGGGTGCGATGAAAAGCACGCAGCGGTGCGTCTGAGCATGCGTGCGTGTCCAGTGGTGATCACAGGCACTTCGTCCCCTCATCTTTTTTTCCCCTTCCGCTCAGTGTGCCCGTTTCTCTGCTATACAACATGAGGTCAAGCTCCACTCTGCTCCCCCCCGGCCCTGTACACGCCCTCCATCGCGTGGGGCGAGGCAGCCGTAGGCACACGCACCTTGCAGCGAGGTGCCGACTCAGCCATCTGAGAGCGCCGCCCCTGCCCTCAAACGCCACCCACCCACCCCGCCTCACAGGTCGCCTCACAGCAGCTCCTCCCACCATGCACGCCGCCACCCCTGGTGCATCCCCCTCGGGAGGGGGCTCCGGCTCCCCACACCAGTGGGCACTGAGGCCCGGGTGAGACATCTTCGCATTGCGCCGGCACTTCGCCCATCATATGGACGGGTCAGACCGGCGCACTGTCGCAGGCCGCAGCGATGCCACGCCGACCCAGCACCTGGCCGCTGACAGGAGTAGCGATGCATCGCCCGGACCCTGTCCGCGCCACACGTGGTTCGGCATCCGCAGGGCGATATAGGAGAGGGGAGGGGTGCCGCTCGGCTTCTCCCCACGCAGAGAGAGCTGGTCGAGGGCTGTACTGCACCCTGGGATACCACCCACGGTGAGGTGCCCCCCTTTATGAGGGGTACCATCCTTCTAGCTGAAAGAAAAAAGGCCACACAGATCAGCAGCAGCATCAGGCCCACTGCTTCAGTGAGAAAACGAAAGTTGAAAGAACGCAGAGGGTCGTGGGCCGTACGGAGACCGCTCAGCCGGACGCACACCTCTGCAGCTTTCGAGGCAACGAATGAAAGCAACTCATAGATCTGTGCTGCCGCCCACCGTGCGGCGCCACACCTGTGAGCTCACGTGTGTTCGACGGCACGCTGGCTTTTTTTTTTTTGCGTGGTGCCAAGAGGATGAGGATTGTGGAAAGGTGCAACGTCCTTCTGCCCTGTGCTTCTCTATGGTCGACCTTATTTTTTTTCGTCCCTTCTCTATCTCGTGCTCTCCACTTCACTAACGGAAACTGTGCATGCGCAAGCATTCGGTGCCTTGATGGTAAACGCCTGTGACTCTTCTTCTAGAGGAGGAGGCCTGCCGCTGTGCACCTTGCCTGGCTTTCCTTTTTCTTTCTGCCGCGCACGAGTACATTGCTGATGAGCGGCGGTGGCAGCGAGGCTGAAACCGCCGAGCTGGTCCTGTATCGGCTCGAGGAAATCGACGAGCTCCTCGCCGCTGTCAACGGCGACGAGGATGACTCGCAGGCCGCCACCCTGGCGCAGTACCTCCGGGGTGGCCAGGATCTGGAGAGTGCGTTGAGCCTGCAGGAGGAGCGGCTGCGCGGCTTCCGAGACACGTTCATCCAGGCCCATGTCAGCCAGGCGGAGAAGATTGCGCAGCTCTATCACGAGTTCGGCGCGTGCGAGCGACACATCGTTGACTTCGAGGAAGAGATTGTGGCATTTCAGCGCCAGCTCGAGGGCAGCGCCAATGACATCGTCCACATGCAGCAGCAGGCGGACGCCTTGGCGCGGAAGGTGAGCAACCGGCGCCAGGTAAGCAAAAAGATCAACGAGGTCTACACCGCCCTTCAGAAGTGCGATTCTTTCTGTGACGTCATCTCGAACAAGAGCGTCGACGCAAACTATCTGGCCAACTTGCGCGAGCTGAATCGCCGGCTAGAATTTCTCTCCGGCAACAAGGCCCTCCAGTTTTCTGCTGTCGGCAACGAAATCCGGCCAAAACTGACGGCCGCCGCGTACAAGGCGGGCGATAAGCTGCAGCGCTTTCTCACCAAGAAGATTCTCGCGCTCGCCGAGGACCCATCGCGCACCGTCGACGAGCAGCAGTCACTGGAGGAGAGCGCGCAATTCGCGTTTCGCTTTCTTCAGCTCTATAATCCACCGGTGGCAATAGATGTCACGAAGCTGTACATCCGGTACATGTCCCAGTCGTACGTAAGGCAGTTTCGCCTCTTGATTGCCCAGTTCTCGGAGGTGTCGGCGGTGCACGCTGACCCGCTCGAGCCGCTGGTGTCGGCGGAGGAAGCGCGAGACGTAACGAGCAATCGTGACATCGGCGCCCCGTCTGGCAACCAGGTGAACCCGGCCCTTGTAAACTTCCCAGGGCGAACGTTGGCGCGTCGCCAGCGGAGCGTGTCGCAGCACATGCGCGGCTTCACCAGCTTCAAGTCCAAGGGTGCGGCTGTCTCGAGGACTGAGTCGCTTCGTCTCCTGCGTGCAGCTACCTTTGAGGACTCTGTAAAGGCGGTGAACGCGCTTCGGGTGCGTCACGGCAAGCTGTACGTTGACGATGCCGTGGCAGAACAGCTGGACGAGTGCAACAGCTGGACGTGGCAGCTCGTCCGCTGCTTCCAGACGCTGGTGAACACATGCGAGTCTGAGTGCCGCTTCATTGGCAACTTTTTCTGCGTGGCTGGCGACGTCGAGGGTGGTGAGGACTTCACGAGCGCGGAGCGGATTGCCCGCGCGGTGCTGGGGAGCGCCGTGCACAGCGTGGAAACTTCGATTATTGACGACCTGTCGATCGTGATGGAGCGCACCGAGGTGCTGGCGGCGTTGCGAGTGTTGGAGACGGTGAAGCAGCACCTCTGCACCTCGCTCGATCCCATCCCGCTCCTGTTACTGAGTGGCGTGCTAGAGATGTCGAAGTCGGCGTTGCGCAACTCGCTGCGGACGGCCTTCGAGAATGACGGGCTCGCTTTGGCTTTCCTGCCGACGCTGAAGCTTTCTCCGTTCTATCGCGCCGCTGCCGAGAACAGCAGCTGGGCAGGCATCCTTGGCAACAAGCCGTACTGCGCCACGTTGGGCCCTCACCCGGTCGTCTACCGCGTCTGCGGAGTGCTTGGGCAGCTTGAGTACCTGAACACCGCGGCCGTGCGCGCCTCCGCGTTCAGTGGTGGCACTGGTGCTGCCTTTGACCCATCCGTAGCCACCTTCGTGACGAAGTGCCTCGCGCACGCGATGGCATTTGTCGACCAACTAAAGCGCCGCCACGCGAGCCCGCTGGCTCAGCAGGTGTTTGCGTGCACCAACGTGTACACGGCGATGGCGACGTGGCGGGAGCTGATGTCGCTCAGCGGCGACGGTGAACCAAGCTCGCCAACTGCGTCTCGCTTAGCTTCTCCTGAAGCGAGGAACCGCAGCGCGAGTGGTGGACGCTCGCATTTTGACACTGGTGTGTCGGAGCTGCCGAAGGTGTCACACGCAGAGGCTTTGGCTGCTGGCGGTGGTGCCGCTGCCAGCAGCATTTCGCACCACACGCAGTACCTGGAGAGCCAGCTTCAGAATGCCATTCAGGGGTGGGTGAGCGCCGAGCAGAAGAACGGCGAGTCACCGTGGAATTACCTTCTCGCGTTTGTCGACGAAGCGGCAAAGGCGCTCGGCGAGGGTTTCTTCGGTTCCGCTAGTCAGCCACCATCCACTACGTGTGCCCCAAATTCGACGTCGGTGGCTCCGCCGCCAACCCCGCCTCCACCGCCCTCCGCTCTGCCCGCAGAGCTGAGCGAGTGCGCCGCATTGCGGGTAGTCACGCAGCTCCACTCGCAATGGCAGTCTCAAGCCAAGGCGGTCGCCGAGGTGGTGAGAAAGGCGGTGCAACAGTCACTGGGCCGCACTGTCAGCAACGGTAGCGGTGACGGCACGACCGCCGGCAGCACGGCGGCCGCCGCTGCAGTCCGGCAGCGGCAGTGCGATGAGCTGTCCACGCTTGTGATGAGTGCCATCTTTTCGACTCTGATGGAGTCCAATCGAAAGCTGGCCGTCTTCGTGGCGCACTACTATAGCGGCAACCGAGAGCTGCCGTCGAAGCTGGTCAGTAACACGACGATGCTCTACGCACTGTCCCGTTTACTGGAGTCGAGCTCGTAGCTCTGTTATCACCTAGCCGTTGCTGCGACGCTTTTGGTTGTAGTCGAACCCCATGCCTCGCTCGACAAGCGTGCGCGACGGCTGCCGTGGCGGCGCGTCTGTGGCCTCCGTCTCGGTGGCCGCAGCGCTGTTGCTTTGCTCTGTGTCCGCGCGCCTCATCTTCTTGGTCTAGGACGGGCTGCGCTCTCCCCCGCTCGCTGGAGGACTTGGCTCTGTGTCAATACCTCTTATTGCCCCAATCCCAGAGACGGCCTCTCCTATGTCTTTCTGTTGTCTGTTGTTTGTGCTTGTGCCTTTCTGTTTTTCTTCCGCTGCTCGTTCTCTGTATCTGTGGCGGTGTTCGTCGTACGCGTGCCTCTCGCGGGCTTCTCCAGCCCACTGCTTGCGCTGTGCAGCCGTCGGTGAGTGGAATGGGTGCACCGCACACACACAGATATGGGTTCGCCCATGAACCTCCCCGCTTATCCTCTGTGCAAAGTCCACACCCCCGGGCTCAGTTGTGGGCTGCGGTCGATGTGATCTATGTGTGCTTCGTGACCCCCGTCCTCTGTATCTCAGTGTTTGCCGGCGTGAGTTCTCGCCCCCTCCCTTCCACCACTACACGCCTTTCATGCTTGGCCTTTATTTTCCACCGCGGATAGTACCGGCCGCCTCCGTGCGTGATATCTCTGTATCCAGTGCCCCTCTGTATGGGGAGGAGCCAAACAGCTCGCAGGCCCGCCCTCGGGTACGGCCGGCGGGGCAGGGGACCGTTGGTGTCGGCAGGACAGGCGTGGGGATGGCGCTGTGCCGAAGAGACTTGCGGGCACGATGATGCTCGTACGAAGTCGCTACGAGCGGTGTCGACGGTTCAGCGAATATACGCATCCCCCACTGTTCTTTTTTTGATTGTGCGTGAGCTGCCACGTGGTGATGTCGAGCGTAGTCCTGGGTCTGGCCCGCGCTGCACGCCGCGGAATGGTGGTGGGCTGAACGGCGCCGAGCGGTGTTGGTAGACCCGGTGCCTGGACGTAGCTCTAGTGCGGCAGAGGTAGAGGAACTGAGGTCGCGTGCGTCGACTTGTTCGCTGGCCTGTGGTGAAATGGACACTTCGCATTCGGAGAAAAAAAAAGAATCGCGTGAGTGACACGCCAAACGACCCTGTCGGGCTCTGTGCATGCTGCGCAACGAGAAGCGTCCTTCCTCTCAACTCTTTTCCGCTGTGCTCATAGAGGGGCCTCGTTTAAGCGAACACATGCATCCGCGCACGTGATGCACAGGCCCGCGCCGCTACCGTGGATGGGCCTGTCGTTGATGGCGCACGTGCCGCATGGGGAAAAGTGCATCTGCGCGCGGTGCCTCTCTCTTCCTCTCTGCCCCATCTGTCGCGTGCTCGTGTCCCCCCCCCCCCCCCGTGGATGGTGCGTAGGTCGCGTCTTTTGTCTCCCTCAATTCTTGATTGCTGTTGCGCATGCGTGCTGTGGCGACCAGTGAGCGATCTGCGTGACGCTCATATCCGTCTGGTTGAGCCAGCAACGACCACGACGCCTGGTTTCTTCTTTCTTCTAGCGTTCGCTCGTTGCCTGTGTGTCCAATGACAGGCCTTACGATTTTGTACGGGACGCAGACTGGCAACGCGGAGCGGCTAGCGCTGCGCATCGCTCGACTGGCACTTTGCCAGGGGTTCGAGTGCGTCTCGTGCTTGCCCGCCGATGACCTGCCTGTCGCCGAGTGGCCGCACACCGGAGGGCCTGTCGTTCTTATCTGCTCCAACGCGAATCAAGGAGATGCCCCAAACACGCTTCGCCGGTCGTGGGCGTCGTTGCTACAACCCACCGCCGCTGGCAGCATGGAGGGCTTGCAGTACGCTGTCTTCGGCTTGGGCGACTCGCTGTACCTCAAGTTCAACTACATGGCCAAGATGATGCACAACCGTCTCCGGCAGCTGGGCGGCACACCGATTGTGATGCGCGGGCTGGGAGATGAGAGCGATGCGAAGGGCGTGGAGGAGGCATTGCAGCCCTGGCTCGCGGAGCTGTGGACAGCACTTGAGAGACCGGGCAAGTGCGGTGCCGCCGCCCGTACGCCGGCTTACCCGCAGGAGGACCTTCCTTTCTTTCCTCTTTTCAGTATTGCCTCCGCCTCTGCGTGCGACGAGGCGACAGCTGGCGCGCCGTCTTCTTCCGCTGACGCCGCCGTCGCGCCACTGCCGTATTTTGCCGACTCTGTGTTCTCCTGCGAGGTGGTGGCGAACAGGCGCCTCACATCTGCAGCGTGCGAGCAGGCGGTCCATCACCTGGAGCTTCGCGCGGACCCTGACAGCACGGACGCCGCGGCGTACGATGTCGGCGATGCGCTCGGCATCTACTGCCCGAATCGCGAAGAGCTAGTAGAGGGACTGCTGCGCGGACTGCAGCGAGACGGGGCAGAGATGGTGGTGGTGACCCCAGACGCCTCGCATGGACTCGTCCGTCAGCCCGCCCGCCCCTTCTTTGGGCGGCCTCTCTCGCTACGTTCGTTGCTTCGTCACTACTTTGACCTTGACGCCGTGGTGTCGCAGGAGTTCTTGTGGATGCTCGCGCATGGGGTGACTGGGGAGGACGAGGTCGCGGTCGACGTGCGGAAACGCCTCTACGAGCTGGCAGATCCGTCCAACGTGAGCGATTACCTTCAGTATGCGCACCGTGAGAAGCGCAACCTATGCGAGGTCCTGCACGACTTCAAGGACCTTCATCCATCTCTGGAGTTGGTCTTGTCGTTTGCGATGCCGATGCTACCGCGCTACTTCTCCATCGCCTCCGCGCCAGCAATGGACGGCGCAGGCCGTTTTGACCTCTGCGTAGGGCTGCTGGACTGGCACACGCCACTGAAGCGCCACCGCACCGGGCTCTGCAGCTCCTACCTCGTGGGGGCGGCCCCCGGGACACGGCTGACGTGTTTTGTCTGGCAGGGCTCCCTTGCACTTCCTGCTACACCGACCCCGCTGCTGTGCATCGCGACGGGGACGGGCGTTGCACCAATTCGCAGTGTTCTGCGGCAGGTCGCCGGTCTTTCCGCGCAGGGCTGGGCTGATGTGCCGGTGGTGCTTGTATTTGGATGCCGACGTGAGGCGGAGGATTACCTGTACCGCGAGGAGTGGGCGACGCTGAAGGAGATGGGCGCACTGCCCACCCTCCGAGTTATCCCGGCCTTCTCGCGAGACACCGACAAGAAGGTTTACGTGCAGCACAAGCTCGGCCAGCACGCAAGGCTGACGTCGTCCTTTTTGCAGCCCGAGGGCGCCGGTGTTCCGCCCGGCGTGGTGTACGTGTGTGGAAACGCGAAGCAGATGCCGAAAGACGTGCAGCACACCCTAGAGCAGGTTGTCGAGGCGACCATGGCGGAGGTGCAGGACGAAGCCGGGGCGGCCGCGCACATCAGGGCCCTTGGACGCGTGGGTCGCTATCAGGTCGACTCGTGGTCGGCGTAGGCGCGAACATTTTTGTGTGTGCATGTGTGTGTGTTACTCTCTTTCAACGGCACGCTGTACTTCAACTGATCATCATTCGCCACCAACCCCACGCTGCCACCTCGATCGAGTCACAGCACTCAAGAACACGAGGCAAGCAGTGCGGTGAGGTGAGGCGCCGGTAGATTGTTTGCATAGTCGTGCGCGTCCCTGCTGGTGACCCCTTTGCCTGCGTCGGCACCTGCACGCCGGAGAACCATCCCGGGCAAGCAACCCTGAACTGGGGGACACTCAACAGGCTGCTTGTGCTGCAGAGCTTGCGACTGTGTGTGATCATAACCTTGCCCCTCTGCAGGCGACTTATCTCAGCGCATCATCCTCTACCGGATTTGCGCAACGGCGCTACAACGGGTATCTCTTCTCTTCCTCTGTTGCCCCCCGTCTCTCTCCGGTGCCATCTCCGTCCTTTACTATCGCTTGAGCCGCTCTTGACGCGTCGCATTGCGCGCCGACCCTTGTTCTCCCCTCTTCCACGCGTGCCTAGTCGTCTTGCGCGTGGCGGCGGCACCGATCCTTGGCGCCCGCGGCACGCCGTGTGGGCAGGAAACACAAACGCAAGCACAGTGCTCTGCTTGCCTGTCACACAGCCGTGCAGGCACCTTCGCCCCCTTGACGGACACGCTGCACGCATTTTCTGAGCAACATACCGAGCGCTCCTGTTTTTGTTTTCCTGTTGGTTGCTTGTTTTACCTGCTCGCTGTCTGTGACTGGCGTGGCTGTTGGCTACTCTGCACGAACGAGAGCCCGGCGAAGAGCGGCGTTGGCGAGCGCGTGTGTGTTGTGAACACTTCAACGTGACCGTAACTGACTTCCGGCGTCGCTCTGCGTGACCCACACTTTCAACGGTCCCGCCCTCTCTCTCTCCAAGCGCTCCTTTCCTCCCTCCCATTCGTCTCATCCTACACACGGGCGATTGTGCCGTCGTTGCCGTTGAAGAAGATGGCTGACCATTCCGCTTCCTCGGCCGCGTCGCAGGGGGCTGCGAGCGCCTCTCAGCACCAGCGCATCGTCTTGCAAAAGCAGCTCACCGAGGTGCGCATAGAAAACACTATCCTGCGCCAACAGCTGTACCAAGTGAGCACTCTGCTCGACATCGCCGTGAGCAAGCTGGGGACTATGGGTGTGTCGCTCGAGACACCCATCGACATCCGCGCACTGCGCACGGAGGCGTTGCAACGGGCGCATGCTGAGACGGCCCAGGCCCAATACAACGCAATCGGAGCCTCACCAGAGAGTGGCAAATCCCCTGCGCAGCATCACAACAAGAAATTCCAGATGCGCCAGCAGCTGCGCGAGCACACAAGGGCGGTGCAGTGCTGCGCCTTCTCCGACAGCGAGGACCTCCTCATCGCCACTGGCGGCATGGACTGTCGCCTAATCGTGCAGAACTACCTAAGCGGGGCGAAGCTGTGGGATGCCACGGCGCACGAGGAGGCGGTGAGCGACGTTGCTTGGATGAAGCACAACTGCCTGCTCTCCGCGTCGTACGACAATACGGTGAAGCTGTGGGATGTGAACGGCGGAACGACGAACAAGGACGTTTTATACCAGTACACCACCCACGGCTTTGTGCTCTCTGCCATTCCGCTAGGGCCGTCGCTGTTCGCTTGCGCCGACTCGCGACACAAGACGGCCATCGTCGACGTCCGTGTCGGCGGAAAGGGTACGGTGCAGGAACACGACTACCGCATCAACTCACTGAGCTATGACGAAGCCGCCCAGCAGCTGCTGATGGGGCAGAGCAACGGCGTTGTGTCCATTTGGGATATGCGGCGGCCTGATCAGGCTCTGTCCACCGCCAACAGCAGCATCGGTGGCGTTTTGCCAGGCTCGTCTTCGCCAGCGCCGCTGCCGCCGCCGCAGCATCAGCGATGTGGCTCCATAAACGACATGAACGGCGCTGTAGAAGGGGACGCCACATCTATGACGACGCTGGAGGACGGCGCTGCCGGCGGCAGCAACACTCCCGGATTAAACAGCGGTCTCATGGCAAGCGGCAGCGTCAGCAGCGTCGGCGGCCCACCCCGCTTCACCCGCGCCACGGAGATCGAGAATGAGCCGTCGCGCTCGCCCATCTCCTTTATTGCCCACTTTCACAGCGACGATGACACGTGCCGGCTTCTGTGTGTCTCGGGCGACAACATGGTGCGGCTTTATCGCGGCAACTTCAGCGCCTTCACCGGCGGCGGTCGCAAGGACGGCATCGGCCTTTATGTGCTGCGCAACGTCCTCGCAGGCGTGCCGACGCGAGGCAACGTTATGCGTTGCGGTTTCTGGAAGGGAGAGCGTGATAAGACGGAGATGTCGGTCTTCTTTGACGATGGCGAAATGGACGGCGTGGCTCGGCCGCCGCGGCGTCTGACAGAGTGCGACTTGCTCGTCACAGGCGGGCCCGACAACACCGCGCAGGTGTGTGACGTTACCGATGATGGCGGTGCGGTGGTGCTGGAGCGGCTGGAGGGCCATCGCGACCGTGTGACCGGGGCAACGGTGCGCCGCTCCCCCAAACCGATCATCGCCACGATGAGCGCAGACTCCACGGTGCGCATTTGGATGCCTGTCAAGTCCTGATGTGAGGCATGTGACAGCCGTGGGGAGGGGATTGCCGTGGGCGGCAGCCCGTCTTTGGGGCGGGCTTACGTTGCATCTCTGCTTGTGTGCCGCCGTTTACGCGCCTCTGCGTGTGGCGTGCTCCTGCGCGTGCGCGCTTGCGCATGATGTCCCCTTGACTGTTGCTTTTACGGAGAGCGGCGCCTTGATCTATTCGAGGACGCTGCTCATGCAGCGCGGCTTTGGGCACCGTGTGCCCTGTGCAACTCGACGCTTCTTTTTTCTTGATTGTTGCGCTGTGCCTCAGATGGACAACACACAGACACACACGAAAAATGAGAAACACACCGTGGTGTCTTTTCTGGAATGTGAGCCCCATCCACTCTTCCCCAGTGACACCCGCACCTCGCCCCTTTCCACTGTCCCAGCAATGCGGCCGGCGAAACGAAAGCAGACATGTACACGCAGTCGGTGCCCGGGCGCGTGGTCTCTGTCCACATCGTCTGCTGTGCCCTTCATTGTTTCGCTCCCTCTCTCACAAGCATACAGTTCTTCGTCTCCTTGCGCTACCTTTCTTGTCTCCTGCCAGGTCAAGCTTCAAGTGTCCTGGGGCAGCGGAGGACCCTCTCAGGCAGCCGTGCGAACAAATCCTCCACACACACACACACACCTCCCTCTGTATGCATACACGCGCTGACCGGCGGAGGCAGGCGCTTTTCTTTTCCGTTTCACGCCTTCCTGCCGCCGCATCTGTGCAGCGTGGCACGCGCACGGTTGTCTCTCCCGCACGCATCACTGCTTGGCGCCACCACACCCCTCAACGGTGCACGTTTCTTTTGCTTGCTTTCAGTTTCTGTGCCCATCTTCACCTGCCTAGACTTAGATCTGGTAGCGCCGCTACCTGCTGCTTCGCGTGCGCTCCCTCCTTATTGCTTCCTTTCGTTCGCTCTGCTTGCTAGCCTGCAACCTGGCTGCAAATCACCACTTCCTCAGCCGCTGCCGGACGTTGCCGTAGATCATCGAGTTAGGGACAGGTTGGAAACCGCTGCGTCGCTTTCTTTATTAGTATTCTCATATACGGCTGCTTCGCGGTCGCGTCGCACCACCAGCGCATCTCCTGCCACGACAGTGGTCGTTGAGTGAAGCTAACCAGGTACTCACAGAAAGACAGTCACCAACGCTCATACACACTCACTAATGACCTCTGCACGACAGGTTCACCACTCTGCACCAAACATCCTTGCGTTTCACGAGAGCCATCATGATTTGATAAAGGGCACACTCGCGCCCGACCTGCATGGCAACCTCCCGCGCCATCTTCACAGTGAGGTTCTGCAGACAAACCCGGCACCATTTCGGCTACCTGCTACAGGCGCGCCACGGTCCTCACCGTATCGCACGCCGCAGTGGACTGAGCTCAGCGAGTGCATTCGTGAAGTGTCGCCACCTCCCTTCCCAGACGATGATGTCCGTCGCGTCGCCGGATCCCGCGCAGAGCCGCTCTCTCACTCGTCATCGACAACGACGTCTTTGCCAGGATATGCGGTGTTAAGGCGCCTCGCAGATCTTTCGCAGGCGCCCGATGTCGACCCGGCAGCCGTCGTAGCCGCTCTGCGAGAGGCTGAGAGGGTGCTGGAGGCTCCCGCGGACGCCGGCACAAACCGTGGATATGCACGCCGCAGCGGTGCGCTGATTGTCGAGCGCTCCACAGACGAGGAGCGCTTACCTCCGAGTCGTGCGCGAGCGACGTCGTCGGTCGCGTCATCCGCCTCTGCCGGGCTTCGCGAGAAGGATGTTCAATCACGATGCCCGCGCCACCACCACGAGCACTGGCGGCATCAGCGCCACCACTCCGACGGGAGCTGTGCACTTTCACCCGACGACGTCACTGCATCCTCCGGATTAGGGGCAGCGTCTCGCTTCAACAGCTCCTCACCCTGCGATCGGCCAGCCCCCGCACCCGTCCTTTCTGGATCGCCGGCGCCGCCCCGTCCCGCTCCCACTGCGACAACTTTGCCAGCGAACAATCACGCCGGCCCCCATGCATCTTCCAGCACAGCCGGCATTCCTGACCCCACCATGCGTTGGTATGACGTGTACTACGCCTGGATGCTCTACTACCAGCAGCTGTACGCCGCACAGGTGCTGCAGGAACGGCAGCGGCAGCGCGCGAAGCGAGGAGAGAGAGAGAAGAGAGAGAGTCACCGCAGTCCTCAGGGCAGGCGTGCTGTCTCTCGCGCAGCCAGCTCGGGGCCGGAAGCGTCGATGGGAAACCGAGAAGATGGCACCCACTATGCTCACGTGCTGCGGCAGCCTCGCGCCGTGGCACGGGTAGAGCGAGGCGGCGTCCCCGAAGGAGGCGTTCGTAGTATGTCCGAGGCTTCTGTGTCAATGAGTGCACAGCCGACTCGCCATCATTGTCCCGTTTCTCCTCCAAAGCCAAGCACTCACAGCGGCGCGTGGCAAACACCACGGGTGCCGGGCGAGAGAAACGAGAAAGGTGACGACCGGGCCGCGCGTCTTGGCGCGGAGCTGCGCCGCCTCGAGGAGGAGTACGCGGTATTGTCGTCTTCGTTGGCCGATGCCGAAGATGACGAGGCGCAGCCTCCGACCTGTGCTGATGGTCGCATCAGACACGTTGCTGCTGCCTCTCTCGCAGGCGCGACCATCGCAAGACCGCAGCCAGCGTGGTCACCTGCACCGACAGAGCCTCGCGCGCAGAGAGGTAAGTGGCTGGGCAGCCGCGACGATGCCGGCCCAACCTCGCACCGAGGTTCTGCGGCTCCAGCGGAAACGTGGCAGGCTCTTTCGGAGCGTCAGCGCAACGGAACCTTTCACTCGATGGCGCGCGTCCGCACAAGTCGTGGCACCTCACCACAGCCGTTCTCACGTCAGCGACCACAGTGGCGACACTGACGGCGCGCCGACGACGGCTGCGTTTTGTTTACTTCCTGCGGTGTTTCCGCGCAACGGTGCGACGTTACAAGGACGCACAGGAGCAGGTGAGGAAAGAGGCAAAACACATGCGTCACCGAAGCGCAGCACTCCAGCTCAATGTGCCGTTGTCGCGCAGCCATGCCCGCAACACCGAAGACGAAAGAATAAAGAAGATCCGGAGGGGAAATTCGCACAGAGGGAGGCACAGAGCGACGGTGTCTTTTTTATGTCTTCCGCACGACTTGCTTTCACGAGAGACTTGAGGGAGCGGTAGAGGAGGTCAGGGGGCAGACGCTGATAGTTCGCAGGTGCCATGTGTCCCGTGCGACACGCCGACAGCGGCAGAGCAGCCGTGAGTTTTGTATGCCCCCCTCCCCCTGCCTTCCTCCCTCAACCCCCCCCCTCCCCCCGCCTATGACGTTGCTCTACACTCGCGTCCACTCCATCCACGCATATTCACCCCTTCGTCCAACTCCATTCTCGATCCTTTCTCTTTCTCGCCGGAATCGCTCACACACCAGCTGCGCAGTCAACAACCGGAGGTGGATCACTTGACCTTCCGTGCTCATCCGCGCGTGCCGGCTTTCTCTTTTTTTCCGTTGTCCCCGAACGACCTCTGTCCTTTTCTCCCCTCCTGAGATTAAATTTTTTTGTCCGTTAGCGACCCTCCCCATCATCGCCCACCCTTGTTTCTCCGAGTGAGCATTCCTTCCTATTCTCTCGTCTTCATCTGCATCACTATGTCGAACTGGGCAGATGCCGCGCAGGACGAGGAGCAGTACCAGGCAGCGTACGGCTCCGACGACAACGACAGCTACTCCGAGTACGAGGAGCCGAAGCCGTCATGGGATACTGCCAAGACGGAGATCACCTTCGAGGTGGACGCCGATGGCAACCGCTTCGAGGTGATGCGGAAGGTGCGCTCGTACCACGTCGATCGCCCAGTCACAATGGCGGACATTCGCGCGAAGCTCGCGCATTTTGGCAAGGGCAAGGGCGACCAGTCCACTCTCGTCTCGGCGGAGCCGCCGCTGGCGCTTGAGATGGGCTCGGTCGACCAGTTCGAGCGCGACAGCCGTGCGGAGGTGAAGCGCATGATTCACGAGGCTAGCGGTATCGACGTCGCTGTCAAGGACGAGCACCTGCGTGTTGTGCGCGAGATGGAGGAGAAGGCGAAGAAGGATCCAAGGGTAGTGCGCAGCGGCGCCGGCTCCACCTGGGGCGCGATTGCGTCCAAGTCTACGGACAACCGCGAACAGTCAACCACCGGGATTCGTATTCGCAACTTGTCCGACGACATCACGCAGGAGAACCTGTCCCGCATTTTCGAGGGCCGCGGGTGGATCACGAAGAACGTGCGCATTCCTCGCGGTGACAACAACCAAACGCGTGGTTTCGCATTCGTGATCTTCGAGGAGGCGTGGATGGCGGATGCGGCCATCAAGGAAGGCAAGTTCCACTTCAAAAATGTGGTGCTGGACGTCTCGCGTGCCGAGACCCGAACGTAAGTTGCCGAGAATGCTTTCCCCCCCTCCGTTCCCCCCTCATGCAAGTCGACGCTTCCCCTCTTTGTGGGTATTCGTCCGATGTGTGTGTGTGTATGTGTGTGCCGCACCGGGACTTAGTGAGTGCGCCGCTTGTGCGGCACTAATCGCAGCAGCCTCTGCTGTGCGCTGTCGCCGCGCGTGTGGGATTCCCTTGCGTGCGGTGCCAGCCTGCGCCTAACTGGTGATGAGGGTATGCGCCTGGAAAGGAAACAAATGGCGACGGTGAGCGACGCTCTGTGAGGCTTGTGACTGCCATGGCGGTTGGTTTCTCTCTCTGTTGCTGTTGCTGGTGTCGGCCGTTGCTGGGATACCGGCGTGTGTTGTGGGTGCGCCCGGGGCGCTCGTGTTTTCCCCGACAGGGGCAGCGCGCGCGCTCTCGTGTATTGGGGTTGTTCGCTTCGTTTTATTATCATTATTAAATGTGTGCCTCCTCCCTAAGACGGAGAAAAACAAACAAAAACTAACCGAAGAGGACAACACCGGAGACACACGTGGTGTCGATGGACGCCAACACACCAGTAACAATCGAGCCAAGAGAGATGACCACGCAGAGACCTTAAGACATCAAAGGGAGCTGGGCGCAGCGAGTCGTGTGCGTGTGTGGTTGTGGTGATGGTGGTGGTGGGGAATGTGGTATGCTACCACCCACTGTCTCGTGTGGCAGCCGTGATTCCGCCAAGCGACGCCGGCAGCGACAAGGCCGCGTCGCCTTTCGCTGTCTTGCAGGATGCTGTTCGGATGCGTCATGAAGAAACGCAGGCTGTGGGCTGCAGGTAGAGAAGACCGGCCAGCGGCGTGCGCTCCAGTCAGCTCTCCCCACCTGTAGCCTTTACCCTCTCGTCTTTGATCTTCACAGGTCATGGCCATCGCGCCGTCTCTACCGTGACGCGTATCGACTCCATCGCACCTCCCAGCTGCATCGGGTGCCCGCGATCCTCTCTTTCAATCCCATCATCTTACTTTTCTCGTCCTTGTATCACTCTCTTGCTCTCGGCCTGCACACTCTTTTGTTGTGGCTTTCTCAGCTGCGGAATCTTCAGTGGAGAGCGCAGACAAGCACGCGCACGCGAACATAAGAAGCGGCAGCGTGCTTCGACTGTTTTGGCCTTGTAGGCGCGTGGGTTTGTTAGTGTACCTGCGCCTGTGGCCGTTCGTGTGCTGCACCACAGATACATCCATAGACACAAGCGCACGGTGACGCCAGCTTATATGCTGTGGTGCTTTGGGCACGGAGTCCATCACCGGAGCGCACCCACCGCTCAACTCCGCACCACCCTTATCTTGTTTTTTTTTTTTCTTGTTACCCCTGCGCTGATCTTCTCTCTTCTTGCTGTGCCTTTCTGTCTTGTTCACTCCCTGCGTGTGCTCCCGTGTGTGCGTGTGCATCTCCGTTCATCGTGCACGCTTGACGCGTGTCGTGCTGTAGAGGCCGCGAGGGGGGCGCTCAAACGTTCGTGCGCGAGCGTTTACCGTTTTCCAGGCTCCGTATGTTCTTTTGTGCGCCGCTCGCTCGTATTCGTCTCTTCTCGTAATAACCGTGCGTCTCCCTTCATACGCCGTCGCGGCTCTCGGTCTCGCTTTCGGTCCCTGTCGTGTTGTTCTTCTTCTCCTGCTTTGACCTGGCGTGCGACACGGTGTCGTACAGCGAGCGCATCTCCGACAACCTCTCGTGCAAATTCCGCGCGCCATGTCTTCCAGGCGCGGCCGTCAGTGGCGATCGCCGAGCGGGGGCGACGACAACGACCGTCGGCGCGACTTGTCTGCGGGATACTCCAGCGGCGCGCACATAACGCCGCTGCGCTACGGTAACGGAAGTGGGTTCCGCAGCAATGACTCCAGGAGGACATTGGACACGTCGGACCGGTACTGCGACATGTATACACTTGAATGGGGCTGTTCATCGGCGAGTGGTGGGGCGAGGGCCGCTCGAGTGGGGGAGGTACGAGGAGGATCCACGTCTCGAGATGGCCGGCGACGAGACGCTGGTCGTGGCAGCGGAGTGAGTGGACTGGGCGCCCGAGGAAGGAGCGGACGTGATGGCAACGGGCAGTACGACGCGTCCTCCTCGTGGTCTACGTCGTCCTACACCTACTCGTACTCAGGCAGTGACGCCAACAACGGCGACTCCTCGAGTGATGAGAGAGCACGCGACCAGGATAGGGTCTATGCTGATTCGCGTGCACGAATGCGGCAGGAAACGAAATCGTCGCAGCCAACGCCACTCGGAAGTGCCAGATTCCCACTGCGCGTCACGCCCACTGGGCCCCCTCCGCTGGACGCGCCGCCGCCCGGTGCGATCCGGTGGGTGGACGATGGCCGAAGAGGCAGAGAGGTGCATCGCGGTGCGAGCGAGTCCAAGGCTGGCTCACTGCCGCGCCATCACACCGACGCGGATGAGCAGGATGCCGCGATGATGAAGCCGTCGGCGTCGCTCCGACCCCTTTTGTCGGCCAGGACACCTTCACTGCAGCCGACTGACATGCTGCGGCGTGTCATCGCAGCCGTTGCGTACTACCGCGGTGTTCCTCCGCCGCCGTCTGTCCCACCCGAGGTGATTCTCGCTTTTGACGAGTACGTGTCGCGTGGGTCGGTGATGCTGAAGTTCGCTTCCCGCGGCCCGCCTCACCAGCGCTTCTTTGTGATTCGCTTCCTGGACGTCGTGGCGGGCTCGATACAGATTGGCTCTGGGCGGGCATCTTACCAGGGGCCGAGCATTCTCCACGCGGTATTGTCGTGGTACCGCAACGCGTCCAGTCGGCGCATGATTCGCTTCTTGCCGCTGCACGACTTGATCGAGGTAAAGGCGGACGGGACAGATCACCGGTACGTTCGCCGGCGCACGGTGCAGCCCGGCATCTTACGTGGCCCACGCTCGGGACTCGTGACAAAGTACGTGCGCGCTGACTTCATTGTGCAGTTTCGCTTCTGCTCGCGCCTTTCGCGGGCAGAGGAAACACTGGCGCTTATGGCGGAAAACCGCACCCAGTACTTGGCGTGGCTCGTGGTGGGCTCATTCATTAGCCAGATCGGCGAAAATTACTAGGGCCGAGGCGAAGAGCGTTGCGCCTGTGGAAGGGTGGGGTGATGGCTTGTTGTGACACAGTGTTGCTATGTGTCTGTGGGTTGGTGCGCGTGTGTACGCTCAGTGCCGCACTCCTTTCTCACTTGGCTCCTCCACTTGGACGACATGAGTTTACCCTCCCTTCTCCCTGTGTCCTCGGAGGCGGTGCGTGCTCCCCGTTCTGCTGCTGTACAGCTCTAACTTTGTTTTCTCCCCTTCTCCCCTGTGTACCACTACATTGCGGATCGTGGCGAGGCCTCAGCAAGCTGCCTCCGCCTTTGAATTCAACAAGTTGATGATGCCGAAGAGTAGAACGCCCGTGTTCACTGGAGCTCTGCTTCTCTCAAGCTCTGCCATTCGCCGCCTAGGTTTCTGTTCGGCGCTATGCAACAAAGGCCGGCAGGGGCGGGGGTGGGGTAGGCTCGTAGTAGCGACTCGCCATGCCGCCGTTGCCTCACCTTGGGCAATCGTGGTAAGGAGCTGACAAGAAGGACACTCACTCGTGCACGTCCTTTAGGGGGGGGGCGTTGATGTGTCCTTTCCTTGTGTGAATGTGTGTGTTTTGTTTGCTGTGCTTATGGCCGTCCCGCTGCGAAGGTTTCCTTGTTTTGTGTGAACTGTTCGCCGTCGTGTCGACTGCTGCCCCCGCGCTTTTGCGTAGGAGCAGCTGTAGCGGCATTGTGGGCGAACACACCTCGACGCCACCAACCGCGTTCTCGCTCTCTTCGTTCAACGTTCCCCCTCTCGCTCCCTGACCCCCTCCTTCTCTCGGATGTACTCTTTCTGCCGCCCTCTCTGCCGCTTCGTGCTATTTCTCACCCATGAAAAAAAAAAACAATAAGCACATGCATATATCGTTCTTCACGGCATTGTCGCACGCGGCACTCTGCCACAGCCGCCTCGTTCACATTGCAGTGGATAATCACTAACGCGAGCACACACACACACACACAGGCCGAGGGCACTGACGGATCCGGCGCACTCGCTTGCACAGTGCTCGCCACTCTCTTCTGTGTGGCTGTCTTTTGCTCTGTTTTTCATACTTGGTCTTTCCTTTTTTTTTTACGAGCGTTTTGGGTTGGATTTGTGAGGGGGAAAGCGCGGGGGAGCGATGGTGCGCCCTGCTGACCCCTCTCCCCAACCCGATCTCACTTCCCGTGCGTTCCTGTCTTATGTCTTTTGCCGTGTTTCAAAACGGTCACGCTTTTTTTTTGTTCTCAGCCACGCTCGCGATTACGCGAGCGCTTCTTCCGTGTTAGTGCCCAGCAACGAACAACCCTCTGCGAGTGCGCGCTTCTCTCTCGTCTCGCTCTCGTTCCCCATAATCTTTTCCCGTTGCCCGTCGCACACGCACATAAGCCCATTCGCAACATCCACCATTTGCGCGCAACGACGAGAACTCAACGAGGGAACAACGACACCAACACAGAGAAACAAAGATGCAGACGACTGCTGCCAATACGGTTGAGGCGGTGAGGCATTACACGGCGAACCTCCGTGCTTTCTTCACCATCCCGCCGCTTTCCGAGTCCATGGTCGGCGTTATCATTCTCTTCGTCTTCATGAACAGCATGGCCACCTCCATCTGGATGTCCAACGCGTGGCCGCCATTCGTGTACCTTCTCTTCAACAATAGCAACCTTGCCGTTGGCGTTGTTGCCGGTGTCAACGGCTTCTTCGAGCTGTCCTGCGCTCTTGTCAGCGGCCACATCGCGGACAAAGTCTGGGGCCCGTCTCGCACGCTCATCTTCGCGGTACGATTAGGCATGGCGAAACTCTGCATTGTCGCCCTGGCAATCTGGGTGAAGCATCATTGGCTGCTCATTGCCGCGCAAATGCTTGAGGGCTGCTACATGGGGCTGAACCTCACGTGTGTGGAGTCCGTGTTTGCGCAGTGCCTGCGCACGGGCGAGCGCGACCGACTCTACAGCTTAAAATTCAGCGTCGAGTCTGTCGGTCCCATTGTGGGGCTCATCTTGTCTCTGTTTCTCTACTTGATTGTCGGCACAGAATGGAACGTTCAGGTGCTGCAGATCGTCATGACATGCGGGGTGGTGCTGCACCTGATGTCCATGATCATCTTCTCGAAGTTGTTTGTGGCACCGCCGTCCCACCTAGACCAAAAGCGGAAGGCTGCTGCGGCGACGGATGTTGTCCTCATCGACGACGTTCACCGCGAGGGCGGTGGCGTGCCCAGCGCACCCGTTCACACATACGATGTGGAGGAGAGGCGGGCCATGGACGCGGCGGGCCATGAAGGAGAGGCAGACGAGGAGTTGTCGCCGTCGAATCTCCTGCAGAGCGACAAGACGGACACCACGGATTGCGCTCGCTCATTTATTGCACACCCGACGAACGACAACTGCTCTCCTCCGCTAGTGAGTCACTACGGGCTCCCAGTGTGTGCCGCCCGCAGCACGGATGCTGCTTCGCTGCGGAACAAGCAGTGTTCGACGGCTGCGGGGATGGAGCCGTACCAGCAGGCCGCCTCGGCTGGCGAGGGAGCGACGAGCGTCGCGGTCGTTCTGGATAGCGCTGGCAACCCAGCGTCGATAATCTCTACCTGGCAAGGTGGCCCAAGCTCACTAGTGGACATCCACAACATTCCGCCCGGCACGCACATGGAGTACGTGGACCACGAGTACGAGGAGGCTTCCGCCTGCCGCCGCAGGATGATGGACTGCTTGCCGTTGCGTATCTACCCTATGGCCATTGTCGCGTGCGATGTTGTCCTTGTGTTGGGCAGCGGCATGATCACACGATACTTACCGCTGTTTTTGATGAAGAACTACAACGCGTCCCTCGCCACGGTTTGCGTGCTGAACCTGCTCAACTCGTTCGTGATCGCGCTTATGGCCATTGTCAACGGCTTCATTGGCAAGCGGCACGGCCGCATTCGCGCCGCTATGCCACCCAAGGTGATCGGTACCTTTTTGCTGCTGTACATGGCGTTGGCGCAGAAGACGCGGTACAGTTCGAAATTCTGGATGTACCTGGCATATGTGTTCCGCAATGCCTTCATGAACTGCACGGTTGGACTGTCTCGCGCGCTCATTATGGATTTAGTGCCCGAGCATCGCCACAGCCGGTGGAACGCGCTGGAGTCGGTGCAGTCTGCGGGTTGGTCGGGCTCGGCTATCCTTGGTGGCCTCATGGCGGACAAGTTCGGCTACGGCGCAGCCTTCATCTTCACGTTCTTCTTCCACCTCTTCTCCACATCGGCGCTGGTCCCTTTCACCGTACGAAACGACGCACGCTTGCCGCAGCCGGTGCTCGTTTACGACGGCCTTCCTCCACAGACGTCGGAGCACGAAAAAGAACGCGGGGGGCTCCCGTCACCGACGCAGACGCCCGCGCCGCCCCCGATGGCGACTACGACGAAAGTCGTGGTGTCAGAGCTGGCGACTGAAAATGTGCGCAGAATCGCTTTATGCACTTTGGTGAATCGCGAAGCTGAGTAAGGCATATCGGAAACGGAAGAAGAAGAGAAAAATGACGTCTGCTGCAGCAGCCGTGTGCGCCAAACAACAACATGTCTGCTGGCTTGGGTGTTTCTCTTTTTTGTTTTTGTTTTCGAAATCGCTACTTTGTGCCTGTGAAAAAATGTATATATATATATACATATATATAGCTCTCTATAGTTCGAAGGCCATATATGTATCTACATATATATACTTGTTTGTAGCGTCCTCCCTCACAGCAACGGAATGCCGCAGCAACAAGCTGCATGAGCGGGGGAAGGGGGTAGTAGGCTGAGGTGTGGAAGCCTGTAACGCGGTTTACCATTTCTTGTAAGTTTTCAGTCGACTCCTCTCCCAGTGCGACGATGAAGTCGCGCAGAGGTTGAGACGTTTTCGCCGACGGCGGCGACTACACAACGCGGACGCTTTTCCCCTCCCTTATCCAACAACAAAACAACGGTAGCGACGATAACAACAAGAAGAAAGCGTACAGTACAGAGCTTTTGACCACCAAAACCAACAGCAAAGGAGGGGAAAGAGTCGGTGGGGGTCGTGAGGGAAGAAAGATGAGGATGTTTCGCGCGCGTGCCACTCTTCGGGCCCTTCGCGGGGCCGCACATCCACGAACGCAAACGCTTATGCAAACACCGTGTAGGTGGGCAGCGGTGGTTTCACGAGGGACTAACCTGGCAGCAAGGACGAAGTGAGTGGCGGGGTTGGTGGTGGTGGTGGCACGTGAGTGGTGTCGTTTAGGCATACAGATGGACACCTACATCTCGGTTGATGGCCACCCCGCCCTTCCTCTGTCGTCAGCGCCTGCCATGGAAGCTGCTATAAGTGTCGACTGTCTACTTTCCCATGGTGTTCTGTGTCTGTCTCTGCGCCGGCCGCTTCACTCACGCCATGTGCCTTTTATTCACCTTCCCGCCCCTGCATCCCTCCCCCCTCCCTGCGTCATGCCCATTTTGCAGATGCGCAGGCGAGAGTAGTCGTGGCACAACCAGCGGAAAGGAGGAGGAAACAGTCACAGACAAGAAACCTCGAAACTGCCACCACAACGACGCACGCCGCCAAACCTGCCTTCCTCTTGTCTGTGAGGCGCCGCTTCTTCGAAGCTGATGGCACTACTCTGAAGACGTCTAGCTGTTCTTACTGTTTATCCAGTTCTACGAAAAAAAAAAAAAATAGGTGCGCCGGGTGCTCTCTACATGGCGTACGGCGACATGCATCTTTTGGAGCGGCGGCCGAGCGCTTCGGGTGTGCTACTCGCCTTTGCCGTTGTCGTGCTCACATGGGTGGCGGTGGCAGCGACGACTCCCTCGCACCCCTATGCAGCTAATACGTCGCGTCGGTACTCAATGATGGTCGAAGAACTGACAGGCAGTCTTGATGAGAGAGGCACCACCCCTACTCTGGTGTCCGTGGCAATGGGGATGTCTCTGACGCTGCCGGCGAAGCCTGGCGCCGCCGCGGTGTGGGAGGGCGACGCCGAGGCGAACGAAATCGACGACGCCGCAGCCCAGCACTTGACTTTTGACGATGACTTTGACCCAATTTGGTACTACGTGCTGCGTCGCCGCGGCTTCGAGCGCCTTGACTGGTGCGGGTGCGGCGGCAAGTGGCGGCCCGAGTGGTCCATACCGAAGGCGCGCCAGCGCCGCGGCGGCGACGCGGCGGCACTGTCAGCGGAGAATGAGAGTAACAGCGTCTTGTTTGGCCGTCTGCGGCGCCTCCTCGCCCACCACGCCGTGTGCACCTACTCGTCTGTCTCCTTCTGCGGCGCCAGTCACGAACGGGGCGCGGCGAGCCAGTTTCAGTGGGCGGCTCAGTTTGTGTCGACTCTGACCTCGTCGCCGCTGAGCTCGACCTCAGCGACGCCCCGGCACTCGCGACCAAACGGGATCGTCATTCAACGCGACTCCTCACACGCCAGCGGCGGCGAGGATGCGTACTGGTGCTCTTACCACCTCGTCTACCACGACACTCTGTGCACGCAACACGTGAGCCCCCTGCTCAACGGCGGCCGCTCCGGCCGCGGCGTTCAGGAGGGGCTGCCTCGAGGCATCTTCAAGGCCGCGTTCCCGTCATTCGTCAAGTACTTTGGCGCTCCGTTTCAGCATTTCACCGTGAAGGCGACTCAGGAGCGTCTCCCCGGGAACAGCGCGGCTACGCAGCCGCCGACTGTGCGGCTGAAGGTCGAGGTTCGCATGAGCATGGTGGTGGGTGAGGCGTCGGACTTGGAGGCGCTGAGCGAGGTGTGGTCGCGCGAGCTGCCCGCCTACGCGCGGGATGACCGTCTTCAGGTGCACATCGGCCCTGGCGGGCTCTCTCAACAGCTGCGCAGTGCGCTACCAACCGCGGCGATAGTTTCGTCCCCGAAAGAGGGGCAGGCGAAAGCGACGCTGCAGCGGCAGGCGTCGGCCTCTGCGACCCCGTCGTCTCGGATTGGCCGCTCCCCAGAGGTGCAGTACGAGGTGCGCACCCACGGCAAGGATCATGGCTATCTGACCGTGAATCTACAGCCGGCTCTCGTCTTACTTGACGCCCACGCTGGGGTAGACGCTGAGAAGCGCGAGGGCTCGGACGGTGCCGACGAGGAGTCGGCGCTGCAGCACTCGTTCCTCCTCCGCGAGGGCGACGTGGTCCGCACCCTTCTGCTCTTTCCTCTGCATCTTGTGCGCCCTTCCCTGTACAACATGGAGTCTCTACTCGGCACCACGCGCATTGTCCACGCTCACGCGGACGTCGTCTCCAACACGCTAGCAGTTCTCCTCGAGACCACCGTAACGCCGGTGCACGTCGCCGCCTACGAGGCCGCGTACGCGCATGCCCGACAGTGCCACGAGATGGCCGGCGGCGGCGGCGCCGGTGGTCGAGCCTGTCGCGCTCACGACGGTGTCCTGCTCGGCCGATTCCAGCTTTTCTTCGGCTGGTCGGCGCTGGGGGAGATGCCGCCAGACGACAACAGCAACCGACTCGTGCCGCAGCCTGTCGTGGTAATTCACCGCGCGGGGTCCCCGGCGGACCTCGGCGCGGCGGAGGCATCATCCCAGTCGGATTTCTGTCACGTTGAGCGTCGCCACGCCGCTTCGGTTGGCTCGATACCTCAGCTCGATCACGAGGACTCCCTCGCTGCCATCTTCCAGCTGCTCAACCGCAGCTACGCGTGGCCGGACAGCAGAAGGGGGTCCCTGTCTGCCGCGCTGGCGGCTCTCAAGGGGGATGACGCATGTGTTTACTGGGTGCGATCCACCGTGGCGAGCGGGACGACGATCCCAGGCCCTGATAGCGCCATGATCTTCAATGTACTCTCGCTTGGGCTTTTTTTCTTGGCTGTTGCTGCAGGCATGCTAACGCGGCTGACAAGGCGCTTGACGTGCAAGAGAGAAGATCTCGTGAATTTGCTCGCGCAGGAGGGCGCCACCACCGTCGTCAGGTGATTCCTCTTTCTAGGACCTCCCACCCTCTCTCTCCTCACCGTCCCAGCATGTGAAGACGGTTTGAGATCTGCAAGCATCATCTTTTTTTTTTCGCTCGGCTTTCCTACGGGTCCGCGAGCCGACTATGCACCGGTGGCTTCGTTTCTCTCCTGCGGTGCCTCAGTTTGTGGGACCGGCAGGCACCGGGTGGGGGTATACGGAAGCACTCGGGAGAGTGTGAGCGCCACGGTGCAATGCGTCGCTGACGAATAATATCTGGTGGAGGTGTGTGTATGTGTACATATGTGTGTGTGTCGGTGTGTGTGCGTCGGTGCCGTCTCGTGGTGTTCTTGCTGCTGCGTTTATGTGGCTACCCCAATCACACCCTCCCGTCGCTCTCGCTCACCTCCCCATTTTGTTTTTCTGTTCCGCCCGCGTTGTTGCCCGTGGAATCGAGGGCGCCACAAGAAGAAGTAACTCTGCACGACATGTCGCGGGGCAATGAGTGCGAAGACCACAGCTCATCGGGTGAGGAAAGGAGCGCATGACAGTCCCTTGTCTTTTTTTTTTTGAGCTCTTGCTGTGCGTGAAGGTCCTGACGTCGTTATCCTTCGGGCACATGCGCGTCTTTCCAGTCGGGGGCCGAATACAGCAGTGTGCTCCCCACACTAGCGCACCGGCCGAGCGCTCCATCGGTCAGTACAGGACTCTCATGCATCTCACGAGCGGCTACATCCAGCGCTTTCCATCTCCGTAACCCGTCACACCGTTCACCCCTCTCTTCCGACTCCCTCTCCGTTTGCCTGCTCTCCATAAACGCACCGCTCGCGCAACGTCGTTGACGTCTCTTTCTCTCTCCCTCCCCCCGTGCGTGAATGCGTCTCTCTCGGTGTCCATGCCAATTCCTTGTTCTCCTCTCCCCCCACCCTGAAACCCACACACCACACATTTTCTCAACCTCACACGCACGCCGTCCCCGTGACCTGCACCTTCTCGTGCCCCTGCGCACACCTGCACTTCCTGTAGATTTTTCTCTGCCATTATTTTTCCACGCTCACAAACAAGCAAACCAGCAACGAAAAAGCGATAAGCAAAGGGTTTTCTCAAACGCGCCGCCGATTCCGTCAGCCACTACGACGACTAGTGTACCAAGCTATCTTCCCTCTCTCCCTCTCTTCCCCCTCCCCATTTTAAGGCTACCACAGTTGTGCCTCTGATCCGGTGAACGTGGTGTTCCTCCCCCTTTTTTTCTTGTTTTCCTTTCTGTTTTTTTTTTCGCCTCTCTCTTCGCGGTTATTGGTTGTCCCCCTTCCCATCTTGGGTGTTTGTTTTGGCTTGTCTCTCTATCTACCCCCTCTCTCACTCACTCTCTCACTCACTCACACACACACACACAACCTCGGCTAAGCCGCTCCGCGACGAGAAAGAAAAGGCGAAGGGGAACACAGCAGGAAGGAGACGACTTCACATGACAAACAACGCAAAAAGGCAACGACAACAGCGGTAAAAGACGCTCCTTGTACGCACTGTTTCGGTCTTGCTCTGCCTCCTTCCCTCCTTTGTTTCCAATCCTGCTCTTTTTTTTGTTTGTTCTGCCCGATTCTCACGTGTTGAGAGACGGACAGCGCACAAAGAGGGGCAGAAGAGAGAACGAGTGCATGCTCTGCCGCAGGAAAGAAACAAGGATAAGAGAAAACGCTCACAAGGTACACTACCGGTAGCGCCAGAGGATTAAGTGAGCGGCACGTCGCGGTCTCAAGTACACTAAGAGAACAGTTCGCTGAGGGCACACAACGCGCTCGCGCACAGCGTCCTATCCTCTTTTTCGCCTCACCCCCTTTCCTTCCCAGTGCAAAGAGCCGCTGTCAAAAACAACAACAAAAAAAGGGACACGCGAACAGTGTCGGTCTATCGGTCTCTCTGCGCGTGTGTGTGTGCTGATCCTGCCAGTTTTTATTATTATTTAAAAAAGGATCTGTGTCTCGCGTTTTTTTTTTGTCTTCTTCGGCCTTTCTCACTTTTTTCGTTTTTTTTTTTCTGTTTTCGATTGAACAACTCCGTTTTTTTTTTCTCTTTTTCCCATTAGCATCAAATATCACTCTTTTTCCTGTTTCCGTTTTTTTTTTGTTGCTGTTTCGGTTCCCTTCCACTCTCACCGTCGTGGATATCATCGCGTCCTCCTCTATCTTTTTTTTTAATTTTGTACTTTGATTGTGTCTTTGAGCGTTTTGCTGCCACGTCTCTTTTTTTTTCCTTCGTTGTAGTTGTGCTCCTCCTTCCGTAGTGGATGCGATTGCACAACGCGCACGCAGCAAAGAAAATAAAGGCTGGCAACTGCGCGTTAGCTCACGAGCGTCCGTGCACGCACAGATTTGCAAGGTAACGGAAATTTTTATCTGCGTGAGCCGAGACGCAACTGTCGAGGGGAAAGAGCTCATTATCCAGGCGTCACAGAAGCACCAAAAACGGAAAAATGAGCCGTCTTACCTCTGCCGCATGTCCGCTGTCAGACTGCACGCTCGCGGTCGACAACGCCGAGAACATTCGTAACAGCAAGGATGCCGCCCCGTCGGGCCGGAAGGTTTCCACTGCCGCAACAGTAATTCCAAGTACTCCTCGCCAACGTGCTTTACTGCGCAGTGTCAAAGCCATAAGCCGCGCGGCTGCTGCGGGGACGGTCACCCCGTCTGCGTGTCGCGAGCGTGTTTCCGGCTTCGCATACCACAAACATGTCACCGCTTCGACGACTGCTGTGAACACCGCCGCAAGGATGCCGCTCTCCGCCGCGTGTGTGGCTTATTGCTCTTCTTCGCTCGAAAGCCACGTCTTCGCCAAGCCCTTCACGCCTGCCTCGACGCCGCACCGCAACGACCCGTACTCGCCGTGTCTGCTGAAAAGCAGCTGCACCCCGGAGGACAGCTTCTACGCGTGCTACAGCGAGGTGGATGAGACTCCCGCAGTGGCGGCAGTGAACCCTGCAAACACGCCGATCTGCTCGCACGTCGTGGGCCAGAAGGCTGCTTTGCCGACCGAAACCCAGGCGCTGCTCAAGTTGCTTTCGAAAGCGACCGCCTCCTCGTCGCTCTTCATGTCGCCGATGGCGACGCCGCTGAAGACGGCTGACAGCATGGAGCAGTCTCCCGCGTCTTTGATAGCGGGTGGTGGGCTGACTACAGCGCCGTCGTTATCCTCCACCCCGGAGCGCGCTGCCTCGCCGTCATCGCACCAGCCGCCCGCCACCTCGGCCCGTGTGATTCGAAAGGTGGTGAGCTGTGGCGTGGACCGCACCTCGGGTCGCCCGGTGCCGAAGCCGAAGGACTAGGTGATGGTGGCTGCGCGGACCGTGTTTTTCTTTGTTCCCGACGCTGAATCGCGCCTTCTCGCAGGAGGAGGAGAGAGAAGCATGGCCGCGTGCTGATACTGATATATATATATATATATATATATATATATATAGATCGATGCGGCAACGAGAGAAGCGGCGGATGGGCGGGGAATGGAGAGCCACCAATGGTGCCGGTCTGATTTCATGTGGAACTGCAGTCGACAAGGCGAGGGTCAGCAACCACCAAAAAGGAATAGAGCAGGAAAGCGAGAACAGAGAGGTCGCAGGCAAAGCGTGCATTGTGTTGCCTTCAATGTAGTTTTGTTCTCTGCTGTTCGACGGACTTTTGTGTGTGTGTGTGTGTGTTCATATTGACGTCTTTTCCATGCTCCACTCCGCCAAGCTTTCCCTTTCGCGACAAGCAAGCACTCTTACCGCACCCGTATTTTATTCTTGGACGCCTTCCCCTCCCCTCTCCCCACCTCCCTCCCGCCGATTTTCCTTTGATTCCATTGAACCCTCTCCCACGGTTTTTAGGTTTGTGTGTTGGGTGCAGGTGTGTTTGTGTGAGTGTGCCAACGTGCCGCTGGTGCGCGTAGAGTACGGTGTCTGTGCGTTTTTTTTCCCGTTGATGCGTGTATGTGTATGCGTGTGTGTGCGTGTTCGCATGCGTTCATTTTTTTTTGTCGTCTTTCTTGCCACTTTTTTTTCTGCCTGTACACGCACTGGAGACCTCTTGCTTGCTTTCGGCTCTACCCACTCCGTCTTCCTCTTCACATGCATGTGTGTGTGTGTGTGTGTAGGTGCGTGTGCATGTGCGCGTGTGTCTGTCCGTTTGTCGTTTCCTGCCCTCGAGCTCACTGCATCTGACGACCATGCCCATGGGAGGGAGAGGCGAGGAGGCGATAGGAGGATAGGGGGAAGGGGTTGCACGCGTACTCCCTGTCTCTCTCTTTCTCGAAATGCAGGCGCATACACATGCACGCACGCCCAAGCACACAAACTAGCTTTTCTGACTGATTTCTTTCTCGTCCTTCTGGCTTGAACCACGCACACCCCGTATCTCTCGCTTTCTTTTGTTTGCTTTGAAAGATTTATCTGTTGGTTTCATGCTCTCTGCCGCATCATGTCTATCGCTGTTTTGTTGTTGAGCACAGACATGCGCACTCTTCCTTTCCCTCGGCTGTCATTCCTGTGTATGCGTTTGTGCGTGGTTACGTCTGTGTTTTCTGTTGTCCGTGTTCGACTAGCTTTGTAACTTTTTTTTAGATCCCCCTTTTTTTTGCTGATTCTCTGTGTCTTCTTTTCTTTCGCCTTTCTCCCCGCCCTGCCTCTGTGTCGTTCATTGCCTATGCATGTTTCGTTGTGTGTCTCTTCCTGCCCTCCTGCTCTGTGTTGGTCGACATCGAAAGGGAGAGGGAGAAAATAAGCCCATGATGATAACTATGGCGGCGGCGGTGACGCGACAACGCTTTCTTTTTCGCCTTTTCTCGATTTTCTCTCTATCACGTACTCTAGCGTTAAAGGCGTTTAGTTTTCTTTAATTTCACAAGCAGGAGAGGAGGCGGTGCTCCGTCTCTTCTCCGTTTGTCTTGTTTTCTTTCCTCTCTTGTGCGTCGTTTCTGCGACTGTTTCTCTCTTTCTCACTGTTCTAATGTTTTTTTTTTTTTTTTGCCTCACACCTGAGTAGCACCCCCACCACCAGCATAGCTACAAGGGCAGACGACGCCCACTTGCGTACGCACGTTTCCATCTTGTCACTCTCCTCCCCCCTCCCCCCCCCCACATACATACATACACACATACACACCCAACTACCATGCCAAGGCATTTTATACAATGGTGGGGTCGCTCTACCTCTCTGTGTATCTCATTTCGTTCTTTCTTATCTTTGTGTTTGTCGGTGGCTTGCTCCTCGCTTGCATACGTAGATGTGCTTGTCTGCGTGTGCGTGCGGCTCTCGCTCTGTCTTGTTCTTTTTTCTCCTCCTTTTTTTTTTTCGCGCCTTCGGATAAAACGTGGCGCGAGAGTGCCTCGCGTTCTCCAGAAAATTCGCCATCCTTTTTTTTTTGTGGATGGTCTCCCTGAGCTTCGACTCATCGTATATCGAACTAGCAGCAAACGCCAAGAATCCATACCCGCATCTGTACATGTGCATCGGTATGTCTGTGTGCTTGTGAGTACGTGTAGAGTGTGCCCTTCTTCATTTTTTTTTCTGTATTCTGATGCTCTGTTTTTCTGTTCGGCTGTTCTGCCCTCCCTCCTCTTGTTCTGTTTTTAAGGTTCCTGCGGGCGTTTTGCAGTTTGGGGACTGGTGGGCCTGCGCGTTCTTCCTTCCCATTGGTACACTTGCGGCGTCCGGTCGGGCTGAGGAACGAAAGCAACAGCGGGAAAAAAATGCTGTGCCCACAGGTCGTTTGCACGGCTTCAACTCCACTGAGGGATGTGCGAGTCGAAGATGAGAGAGGCACAAGAAAGCAAGGGAATCGTGCAGGGGGGCTCCTTGGTGTTTCTCAAGCAAAAAGTGGTGGATGAGGGGGAAGGTCGGTGTAGTTGTGAGAATAGGAACCATAGTGGACCTCGCATACTGGATGCGTCTCGTCCCATGTTAATCCCCGCTCTCCCATCGCAGACGTCAGCAGAAGCTTGACGCTTCAAGGACATCGATGCTGTAGCCTTGTCTCTGCACGTGCCGTGCATCCACACAGAGAGACAGATCAAGTAGAGGGAATAGGCAACTCTCGGAAATCCAGGCTATTTTTTTTTTTACGCGTTTCTCTTCATTTTTTTTTTCCGGGGGGGGGAGGGAGGACGGAGGAGATGGAGAAAGCTCACCATCACGCGGATTGTCACACGCCTAAGCACACACACGCACACGTGTAAGTGATGACTACGCACGACGAGCGGGCGAGCGAATAAGGTGAATGTCAGTCCGACGAGATCCTTCATTTGGTAAGCGATGAGACCAAACACGACCATGGGACAGGAAACAGCTCTCACACGAGGCACGTGCGCCTTATCAAGCCGAGCAGCTATGAGTGACGCAGGCCACGTTCTCCTTTCCTCCTTTCCTCATCTCCTCCTTCATCTTTAGCACGGCTGTGTTATCTACATGGTCATCTCCGATTTTTACGTTTTGCATTTTTTTCATTGGAGCTCTCCATTGTGTCTTTCTCACTGCCTCCGACCCCCTGCACGACATCACACAGAAGCCAACTCTGCACACCGTAGGTTTTTGTTCTTTTTTTCCTTTTCACGCTGCGTTTTTTTTTTTTTTTCTTGTTGCTGATTTTTATTGTTCTTTTTTTTTTGTCGTAATCGCTCTCTCCTTCTTGTCGAAGTTCCTGCATGACTGCCTCTGTCTCCTCCTCTCTCTGGTGTGTGTATATGTGTGTGTGTGTGTGTGGGGGGGGGTTCCCCTTTCATTGACGCGTGTGTCCTTGACCCCGGCGTATGTGCGCGCGTGTGTGCGTGCGTGTGCCAGCCGCTCTCTGTCTCCTCTCAATTTTCCTTTTGCTCCTCCTATTCTTCGGATTGCTCTTTCCGAAGTCGATCTGTTCGTACTTCTTTCTTCTCTTTCCACATATGCGTGCTATGATGAAGACGTGCCGTAGACCGTGAACGTTGACGGCCAATTCTCGCGCTTTCTTTCTTGCACTTACCTCCTCTCTTCCCAAAGCCGACAGGGGAATGCACCCGTTCCTGCGGAAATAACACCTCTCTCCTTGCCTCTCGTATGTTTTACTTTGGTAAGCATTTCTCGGCACACAACGGTGCGACGAGATCGAGGGCTGACGAAGATGATTGTTTTTTTTTCGGTTTCCAGTGCAGAAAGCTGAACAGACGGGATGACACAGCACTCTCGTCCCTACACAAAATCACAGCATATACGTGTATGCATACTCTTGTATAAGTGACGCACTCTCTTCCTATTGGTATGGCCTCGGTGTAAGCGGCACGATCGCGCACACCCCAGAAGCTGGATCGCTTGAGACGAATACGCTGGCTCGCTCATGACCTCGGTGTAGCCCTCTCTCCCTGCTTCCACGTTCCACCTCTTTCGCTCACTCTGGCGAAGGAAAGGGCGCATCTCCGTCGATCTGTTCTTTTCAGTTCAGGCAGTAGTAGCGAAACCACAAACGAAAAAAAAAAGCACTACAAGGTCCACGTGTAGTGGACGACAATACGACGACGATGCGAACACGCACGCACGCACGCACGCACAGACACACAGACACACAGACAGGTGCGTACTGGCAAATTCGACGAGAAGAAAAAGGAGCCAAGTGATAGATTGTACAAAGGAAGCTAAGAAAAAAAATTGAAGCATGTGCAGAAGCACACAAGCACATCAGCGAAAATGCGACGCCACCATCACCGTCGACTGTGGTGTCTCCATTGCGACGCACTGTGAGTGGTGTGCGCTTCCCTCTTCGTCACATGTGCGGATGTGCGTGCGCGTGCGTTTTTGTTCTTCACTTTGGGTGTATCACAAGCCAAAAAAAAATGTTTTCTTCATACAGCAAGCGACCGAGCGTTAAAAGAGGCAATGGCCGAGGAAGGCGAGGAAATCGGCCACATAAAGCGATGAAGCAAGAACGCTCGATAAAATGAAAGAAAAGGATTTTTTTGTACTTCACTTGGCTTCTTCGCCTGCAGCGTCTCTCCTCTCTTCCTTTTCTTCCATACCCGCAGCGAGCAATGAAGCTGTGGTGCGTTGTGTGTGTGTGTGTGTCTTCAGAACATACACAAGCGCGCACACAGGGCGATAGAAGTGCCCTTCTACGCGAACAACAAGAAAAACGTAGAGAACTGGCGCCGAGTTCCTTGTTTGTGTTATGGCGCGGTGGTGGACGGCGTCGTCTTCATGTGTGTGTGCATGTGTGTGTTTACCCCTTTTCTTCGTTTCTTATTTGCTTCGGTGCTTGCGTTCGTTTCTACTCCAAGCGGAAAGCAAAGGCGACGAGGGCACCTATGCACCTTCTTGCGCTTTTTTTTCTTTGGCGTTTCGGCTGTTTGTTTGCTTGATGTTGTCCTCATCCCATCATCTGACGTGTGTTTCTTCGTTGTCATCGAAAGTGGTAGCGGATCAACACATGCAAAGGAACGGGGGGAAAAAAAAAAGAAATGGAGACACGTGAAAAAAACAACAACAAAAAAGGACACACAAACTCGAGAACACGGTCAAGCCACGTTTTGCTGCTTTTTGTTGTGCTTCTGTTTTTCCCCCTTTTTTTTCTTGCTGTGTCTTTTAGAACCATTTCTGTGGTCCTCTCAACGTCTCGCGCACCTCCATCGGACCTCTGTCGTCTCTTGGCGGTGTTGGTTCCGTTTTCCCTTTTGCGCTCCTTTTCATTAAACCATTGTCTTGTGCTGGCTTGCTTGATATGCTCTTTCCGTCTTTTTTGTTTCGTTGTTGTGGTTTCGGCCTTGGAACTGCCCTTCCGAGTTTACCCCGTGCACCCCTCGGCCCCTCGCCTCCTGCCCCGCAATGAGGTCCCCATCATCAACCGTCCCTCCACAAGCAGTGGCCGCTACACGCTATACACAACACGAGTTCAACCATGGCTCTCCCGCCGATATTTGATGCAGGAGAAGAAGAGCGATGATGGAGCGGCTTGGGGGCATGCAATGAAAGGTAAACTCTTCCTCTTCCCTCCCTCCCTCCTCCCCACGCTTACGTGGAATAGAGGTGTTTGTGTGCGTTTTAGGTGTTGCTGTTTTTCTTTTTTTTTTTTGCGTTCTTCGGTGCCTTTCGCTCATTAGCTTTATTCTTTTTTTTTTCCGCTGCTCTCAAGCTTGCCTCCTATGACGACTGAGCTCGAACGCAGATTTTCCCCGTTTTGGCAGTTCCTGCTTCCTCGTTTGTTCGACTTTCTTCAGCGCTTTTTTTTCTTCTTCAAGTCGCCAAAAGGGAGCGTTTCACTTCTACTGGCTCCGCCTCTCGCCTCCCCCCTTCCCGCCCAAAAACTTTATTTCTCTGCGGCTAGAAACAAAAAAAAAAACAGGAACGAAAGAGAGGGTGGGAAACTGCGGGGCTGACGCATGTGTGTCTGTGCGTATGCATGCATGATCGTACGCTTCTCTTTTTCCGGACATCTCTCTCTTCTTTTTTTACCCTTCTTTCCGGACGCCTTCTACATCTCCCATTCCACAGTTTTCTCCTTTCCCTCAGAGACGAAGATTGGAGGAGCAAGGAGGCGCTTCTTTTTAAAGATTTTGTTTGCACGCTTCTGCGGCCGCCCCCTTTTTTTTTTCAAATATGATGTCCCCCCCCCCTTCGCAGACACACAAAAAAGTGCGTTCGCTCTTTTTCCCCTCACAACGAAAAGCGTACATGAAAAGTACAAGAAAAAAAGCGATCCATGATGTAGTCGGCATGCTGAACTCCCCCCTTACCCCCGAAATGAGCCGTCTTCTGTCGGCGGACAAGCAGTGTCCGAACAGGTCTTTCACAGGCACACAAACGAGGGAGTCGGTGGGCAAAAGCGCTGTGTTGAGGTGAGGCTGCATTTTTTTTTTCGCTGCTATGCTGTGGCTCATGGTTTGTTTTTGTGTTCTTGCGTTGCGTGACTGCTACGATGGGTCGTTCATGCTGTCTGACGCGGAGTGATCAGACCACTCGCACGCGCTGGAGAGGGATGGTGAGAGGCAAAACAACAACAGAAAGGCAAAGGTACAGGAGATGCGCACGTTCGCTCGCGGTTCCTGTTGTAGTCGTGCTCGAGGGCAATCACGACCAGCAAGTCCCCACCACCACCACCAACCAATACCACCCCTCGAAAAAGAACAGAACAAGAGCAGTGTCACCGCTGGTAGAGCTGCGGCACTTGAAGTACTTGATGCGGGGCGCATCGGCATACACCGAACGCACATAACCGTCCCCTCTCACACACCAGCGAGCTTCCTTTTACTTCTCGTTCTCGAATCTCACCTTCTGTGTTAACTCGCGCCGCGACAAAGTGGCGTTCGTGGGTGCGTTGCAGAAGTGCGTACATTCGCTTGTGTGCGTGCGTGTGTGTTGCACATCCTTGCCGACTTCCTTTTGATGCGCGCGGTCCTTCCCTTGCTCGTCTCTTCCCCACGTTTCTCTCTATTCACGTTCCCACGTTGAAACCGCATTCTGTTTCTTGTAGTTTTCTCTCCAGTTGGCGGTCTTCCGTGCGCGCTTCTCCTTGTGATTTGCTTTCTGTGCGCTCGTGCGTTGTTGTCGTTTGATGTTAGTTGCTGCCCTTCCTTTGCGACTCCCCCGCGCCCTCCCTCCCCCCATCCGCCTGCTCTTCCCCTGTTGTCCTCCTCCTCGTTGGTTCTCTTTTCATTCCACCTTCTTGGTTTTCTCTCTCTCTCTCTCTCTCTGTGTGCGTCTTCTTTTGTATCTCCATGTTTATCCCGTTGACCACCACACACAACCATGACTCTCTCCGCGTCGCCCCCATCGTTTTGTTGCTTTCCCATCTTTCTGTGTCCATATGCCCCCGTCTCTCTCTCTTCTTCTTCTTCTCTCCCTCTCTTTCCGTATGCCTTCCGTGCACCTTGTGTGGTCTTTGAGGGAGGGAGGGGGGGGGGGAGGCGGTTAGGAAGAAAGAGAGAAGGAAAAGAAGGGGGCATGAGGGGACACTCGCTGGAAAGATATGCAGCAACGACGAAAAAAGGGCACACATCCGCATACATAGATGTACGCAGGCAAGTGCTTTCTTCATATTTCTTTCGCGCTCGTCTTGCTTCGTCTCTCTTTTTTTCTTTTTGTTTTCGCTCTTTACTTGCAGTGAGCCATTTTTTCCATTTATAACGCGAAGTATGCTTGTTTTCTTCTTCTTCCTGTTTTGTGTTACCTCTTCTCTTTCACCTCCTTTCACTTCCCCCCCCCCTCCCCTCCTCCTCCTTCCTTTCCGAAACAACGTTCGCATATTATGCTTTTCTTTTTTGTTGTTCTTGTTTGTCGGTACTTCTTCTTTCCGCGTTCTTTCTGTTCCCTACGTGTGTGTTATGTGTGTTGTTTTGTTTTCGCCCATTTTTTTGGTTACGTCTATCCTCCTTCTATAACGGACTCTCTTTCTCCCTCTCTTCTCCCTTCCCCTCCCCCCCTCTAGCCTCTTCCGTTTCCCATGCTTTTTTTTTTGTGTCTCACTGGGTCTCCTCACCCCACATCCCCTCCTCGTCTTGATTATACTCGATCTCTTCTTCCACTCTGTTTCTTCCTGTATAGCTTTTCTTCCTTGTTCAAGAACGCGCTCGCCTCTCATTTTGCACTGCGTTACATTTTTTTTTCTCGTGTGTGTGCGTGCTTGACTCCTCCAACGTTGCACCCTCCGCTTCCCTTTCTCACACGGAAACACAAACGCGGCTGCTGTGCACCGTCATCTCCCTAAGAGAACGAACACACGCCGACTCCGGTAGTGAAGTCGTCGCTGGTATCCGTGATTGCACACCCACGCACATGCATACGCAGACACCGAAGGGAAGCGCCAAAAAAAAAAATGACGAATACCGCTTCCGCACGTAGTTTTTCTCTCTAGGACGGAAAGTTATGCTCCTTTTTTTCCTTTCTTTCAGTACCCCGTGAGTCTATGTGGATGTGATGTGTGATGCGTGCAGGCTTTCGACATCCGTATCTCCTACGTTGCTCTTTTACTATCTTGTCTAACTTCTTGCCCCATGCACGTTCATTGAAGAGGATGCGACCGGTGCCACGCGTCTCCTCTTTTATATCATTCAACTGACGAAGGCGCTGCCTCTTTTTCGTGTTCTCTCTCCGTGCTCTCAACGGAGCTTGGTCTTCCCTACCTTGTTTCACTTCGCCTTTCCTCTAGCTTTTTTTTCTTGTTCTGCGTCTCCGAGTTTCACCACCGCCCACGCGTTCGCTTGCGACGGAGAGTCGCTCTCCTACTCTTACGGCCTCCACTGTTTCGCTCCCCTCTCCTTCTTTCCCTTGTCGCGTCATACGCTCTTCCCTTCGTCGCGTGCCCTCCACCGATAAAAGACGACAGCGATCTCCTCCTCTTCAGCCCCGCCCTCCCTTCTGTTGCTCATCCTCAGTGACTTCACTCTGTTCCGTCTATTTTTTTTTCTGAACAGTGGGCTTTTGGCGGCAGCGGCGCACGTCTTTTTCTCTCTTTGGTGTTTGTCAGCTTCGCAGCCGTTACCTACTAGCGTAGAGCAAGAGGAGTGCGGTCTGGTCCGGGTTGGTGGCGGACACGCAGCATGAAACGAGAGGAAGGGTGGCGGGTCTCTTTTTTTTTTGTCGTTTGTAGCTGGATACACGTGCTTGCGCGTGCGAGAGACGGCGGCGGAAGGGGACGAAGGCGGCGCACACATGACGCGTGAAGAGGTGCTATGGAAAAGTGATCAAAGGATGGTCATGAGGGGAACACCGAGGCAGTGGCAACCGTGAAAGCAACAGCAGAGGGAATGAACCGGATACAGACGTACGTCGTAGAAGGAAGAGCTCGAGCGAGTCCTGTTTTTTTTTTTTCGATCATCGAAGACCGTGCGCTTCCTCCATTTTCTCCCATCTGCATCGCGTTCCTGCCTCTTCTGCTGCCTGCCTGTTTGCGCCTCTCTCTCTCTCGACTCCTTCCCTTCCCTTCCCGCCCCCCCCCCCCCTGAAGCAGTGCAGCCTCCACCTTTTTTTTTTGTTTGTTTCGTCACGTGTGTTACACGCTCTTTCTCTCTCGTTCTCTGAGAAGCACCGCGGCGCCCGTCAAGCATGCGCTCTCTTTGTTAGTTTTCTTTTTTCATCCCTTCTGTTTTTGTGTGGCTCCTTTCCCTCATCTCTCGCCCACGCACACACACACACACACACACACACACACACGTTTTGGTGCTTGTCTTTGCCCTTCACTCGTTTTTGCCTTGCCTTCGTTTGGCGATGGCGCCGTCTCCTTTACGCTCCGCTTTCCCTCGATAAATTTTTCTTTGTTCTGTTTTCGCTTCTTTCCGTGCTCCTGTGCGCTCCACGGCGCGATCCGGTTCACTGCCCACCTTGAGGAGAGGTGTGGCTCGGTGCCGCCATCGACGACCCACGCACGGTTGTAAACCTTCCACACAGCGGGCCGGAAACTGTGCCGTGCCGTGATGGCCAAATTGGCCTGCAAAGGCCTTGCCCACCACGGCGGCGCAAAAGCGAGGACGCGCGGGCTTCAGAGTGCCGTGCTGGCTCTGGCCATCACAACAACCCGAAAGCCCACCACGGAGCGAAGGCGGACCGCACATGCCGTCACACCCGCAACAAAGGCCGCCACGCAGACGCACACCTGCAGCGTGCTTCTCACGAATGCGGTGAACTTCATGACCAGACTCACAGCCAAGATTGCCAAGAAAGTCGTCTTATCTGCTGGAGCCTTTTATACACCGTTCTCAACTCTATAACTGACACTGTCGAAGGCCGCTCTTGAGAAGGCACTCTGTGGGTCGCGCGAGCACCGCCCCCTCGCAGCTATGTCCAAAAAGCTCCAAAATGCTGGTCTTGAGGAATGGGCACAGTTCTGCGATGCCCTCTCACCTCCAGGGACCCTAGATTTTGGGCACGGATTCCAGGCTATCCATGCCCACCTCCCCTTGCACGCTGCGCACACCAGCAATCGGGCGGGACGACCGCTAAGGTAATATTTCGAAAAAAAAAAAGCCAACCATTGGTGGCCGTTTTAAGTTTCTTTTTTTTTTGCTTTTTGCTCCCGTTGTTCTGATGACGGCGGCCACGCCCCTGTGCGTGGTATCGCAGGGTGCAGTACAGCCCCCGACCAGCTCTCTCTGCGTGGGGAGAAGCCGAGCGGCACCCCTCCCCTCTCCTATATCGCCCTGCGGATGCCGAACCACGTGTGGCGCGGACAGGGTCCGGGCGATGCATCGCTACTCCTGTCGCGGCCAGGTGCTGGGTCGGCGTGGCATCGCTGCGGCCTGCGACAGTGCGCCGGTCTGACCCGTCCATATGATGGGCGAAGTGCCGGCGCAATGCGAAGATGTCTCACCCGGGCCTCAGTGCCCACTGGTGCGGGGAGCCGGAGCCCCCTCCCGAGGGGGACGCACCAGGGGTGGCGGCGTGCATGGTGGGAGGAGCTGCTGTGAGGCGACCTGTGAGGCGGGGTGGGTGGGTGGCGTTTGAGGGCAGGGGCGGCGCTCTCAGATGGCTGAGTCGGCACCTCGCTGCAAGGTGCGTGTGCCTACGGCTGCCTCGCCCCACGCGATGGAGGGCGTGTGACAGGGCCGGGGGGGGGGGGTGGAGTGGAGCGGAGCCCGAACTCATGTTGTATGGCAGAGAAGAAACGCATTGAAGCGAACGAAGAAAACCCCCCTCTTGTCGGCTTTGTTTGTGCCGCGCTCGGGCTCTCTTTAGTGCAGCGGATGCATCAATGTTTTTGTGCTCGTTTTGGTTTGTGTGTGCTTTACGTAGGGAAATGTGCATTAGCGTAGTAAGGTGTTCTGCATCATATTGTCTCCTTTCTTTCTTGGCGGGTTGTCGTCATGGCCGACCTGCACTATGCTGTATTGTATTGGTGAAAAACCATTGCTCTCCTTTTTGGTCCATCTCTCTCCGGTGCTTTTTTTCCTGGGTCCTCTTCACATGCGCTTTTTTGTCTGAGCCGCGCAACGAGCTTCCCACCTTGCTGGGTTGAATTTGAGCTGGAGAGGAATGAGCGCGTGAGAGAGCCCGACATCTGTGTATGATGAGGCTGTCTGTTTATGTTTTCTTCTGCGTCGCATCCTCTTCCATTTCTTTATGTGCGACGAACGCGTCTCCGCCATTCTCTCACACGACGTCACCACCTCCTTCACTTTTCCCCGTTCCGATGTCACTCTCCCGCTCTTTTTATTCTCTCCTGTAGTAGTTTTTTTTTTTTTCTTATGCTCCGTGTGTGCTTCCCTATCCTTGTCTTCTACCACATTTTCTTTGAATACACTCGTCTCTCGTGTTCGTGTCTCGCTAGGATTTCTATCGGGGATAAACCGGCGTCCTGCCCTCTGAACGACGCACAACACCGGCTACCCCGTAAATCTCTCCCCACCGCCTTCATGTCTGCATGGTGGCACCACAACGGGTAGCGAACACGACAAGAGCGCGACAGCGGAGACGAACAGAGATGCACCGGAAACAGCCGTGCCTTCTTTTTTTCCTGGTATACGATGAGGCTGCTCTGCTACGCTGTTCACTCTTTCTGTCTGTTGCTGTGGTGCATATACGGATGTCCTTTTTTTTTGTGGTTTGTTTTTGTGCTTCTGTGCAGCCTCTGCTCTGTGTGTGCGTTGCCTCCCCGTCGCTTCACTCTGTTTTCAGATTTTCTCTTGCCGTCTCTCTCCATCTTGTCCTTCGAAGCCGGTTTTGCTTCGCTCCGTCTTGCATGACTGCTCTGCGACCTCCTCGCTCCTGGCTTCCATACTCCTCGTGTACCTTTCTCTCTCTCTCTCTCGCTCGCTGTCTGTATGTGCATTTATGCGTAAAGGCTTTTTCTGGAGCGGTGCCGCGACCGCAGGAACACGTGCACTCGCAGAGCAGGAGAGGAGAGAGGAGGGCAAGACAGGCGAAAAGGCGGGAGCAATCAGCAACAAAAAAAGACGATGATACAGACGTGAAGCAGTCGCGCGCAGATGAGGTGCCCAGCAGACGCTTCCATAAGCCGCATCGAGACGTTCATGACTACTGCATTATTATTATTGGCTCGTTTCTGGTGCGCCGATCACATAGGAGAAAGCAGAGGAAACGACAAAAAAGGCAGCAACGAGGCCCCCCCCCCCATCTCCCTCTCCCTCTCCCCCTCCCCTCCCACAAAACAACAACAACAGAAACAGAAGGTACTAACATGGGGTGCGGAAGGAATAGAAGAGAACATGGGCAAGCAAGCGCACAAAACAGACAGACAGAAAAAAAAAGGAAAGCACCATAACCAATACAACCACACGAAGAGGGATACATATATTTCTATGTATGTATAGGAAGCGGGAGACAGACAAGGATAAGAGGACCTCGTGTTTGTCAACGCGTGTGCCTGAGTGCGTATGAGCACGTTTCCGTAAAGTTGCTGGCGGAGTTGCCTTTTTTTTTTGCTGTTTCGAAAATTTTTTATTGTATTGTGGCTCATACGGGTGACCGTGATAGAGTGCAGAGTAGAGTTGTAGATATCATCATTGACGACGCCCCTACTCCCACGGCTACCGATATATATATACATATATATACATATATATATATATATATATTTGTGCTACTTTGTTCATCTCACCTAGGGACCTCTCTTGTCTTCGCTTTTCCATGTGTGTGTCGGTTTGTGTGCTGATCGCTTTTGCCTCTTTCCTCTCCTTCTCTTTATGGGCAAGAGGTGTGGCAGTAGCCAATGCCAGCTGCATGGCTCTCTCTCTCTCTCTATCCTAAGAGGATATGAATCGAAACGGTTATGATATACTCCGAGAAGGGGGGAGGAACGTAACAGCAGCCCTCACGAAAAGTGAGCGAAGGATAGGGCTTGGGCCGCGTTCCTTCGGAACGCATGGGTGGTGGCAAGGTGGACAGGTGATGCTCCTCTGGCCTCTTTCGCCTCCTTTTCCGCTGCTCCTATCTTCACCACTTCCACTTTTTCATGTGGTGTGTTGATGGTCTCATGTGCCTTCGTTCGCATGACTCCTCCACGTTCAGCTCGCTTCTTTTCGAGGGGGTGCGGCGCGCGGGATACGCGCGGATGAGGGAAGCACGTCACCGATGCTGGTGGACAGGGCTCTTCCGTCCTTCTTCCCTTCATCGGCTTGTGTCGGGCCTCGATGAGGGCTTTTGTATCCTCCTCTACGCCTGCTATCAAGTGTGATCGAGATCGATACGAACCACTGGACTTACTTGCTCTTCACACCTCTCTCACTCTTGATTTTTTTGTGGTCTCCCCCGTTCTCACCCCTTTCTCCTTTCCATCGCCTTGGCGCCCCTCTCGCACGCGCGACTCGCCCTCTCCGGGGTAGGCCGTGCCACTGCAGGTCTCGCTTGCGCTTTTTGCGGTTGTTTCATGCTGCCCTGTGCACGCGTGGGGGTTCCACTGGCTCTCAGCACCCCGCAGCAGGCAAAAGGCAGGGGCACAAGGAACAGGTCCATCTGTCAGCCCTGTACGGAAGAGAAGGGTTACCAAGGATGCCAGCCCCACGTCCAGAGCTGGAGAACCCGCCGGAGGTGTTCTACAACGCCTCCGAGGCACGAAGGTACACCGTGAGCACACGCGTGCGTAAGATTCAGCGGGACATGACTCTGCGCGCGCTGGAGCTGCTCAACCTGCCAAAAGACGACGCGGCGGCAGCCACCGGCGTGAATTGCTCGGCCCTGCTGCTCGACATAGGCAGCGGTAGCGGCTTGAGCGGGGACGTGCTCACGAAGCAGGGCCACGTGTGGATGGGCGTCGATATCAGTCGTGACATGCTGCGCATTGCCAAGGAGGATGAGCTGAATTACTACGACGTGGGCGCGGCACAAAAGTCGGCGGAGGCGGAGGAGGCATACCTGACAAGCAGTAGCAATGCCCGCTTCGACACCAGCCATGTGAAGTGGGGCCTCATCACTCCTGAGGATGACCAAGAGGAGGTGAGCGAGTTGGAAGGGGGAAAAGGCGTCGACGGAGAAGATGATGACGGCGCGAGCGGTGATTTGGCTAGCGGTGCAGCAGCAGGTAACGGCGCGGGTGGCGCGGTGTCAGGACCGCGCATGGTGGAAGTGCTTCAGAACGACATTGGCGCCGGGCTGCCGTTTCGTCCTGGTACGTTCGACGGCTGCATCTCTATCTCGGTGCTGCAGTGGCTGTGCCACAGCACGAAGAAGGGCGAGGTGCCACAACGGAGGCTGATGGCGCTCTTTCAGTCTCTCTACAACGCGCTGCGTCGCGGCGCAAAGGCTATCTTTCAGTTTTACCCGAGCAACCCCGAGCAGGTGCACATGATTACGCGAGCTGCCATGAAGTGCGGCTTCGACGGCGGCGTCGTCGTCGATTTCCCGCACTCGGCGCGCGCCAAGAAGTACTACCTGGTGCTCCAGGCGGGTCAGGTGCAGGGTGGATTTGTGCCGCCGCCGGCCCTGACAGGTGAGGTGGAGGGCGATGGCGACGACGACGAGGACGGCAGCGGCGGCGATCCGAATGCGATGGCGAGGAGTACTACGGCAGCGGAGAGGACGGCGACGACGACGGACTCCACAACCCGAACAGCCGCAAGCGTGTTCGCGTAGGAGGGCGGGACGCGCATCACGGCAAGCGCGCTCGAGCCTCCTCTGCGCACGGGCAGAAGCGCCGTCGCAAGGACAACCGCCCCGTCACCGGTACGCGCGAGTGGGTGCTGCTCAAGAAAGAGGAGAGGCGCCGGCGGGGCTGTCAGACCACCGCGGATTCCAAGTACACGATGCGACAGCGCAAGCCGCGGTTTTGAGCCGAGGAGAGGGATGGGGAAGGGCCGCCCTTGTCGGCGGGGGTGCGCTGCCCCGAGGAGTTGCGCGAAAGAGGGCGTTATTGATTTGTGGTCAACTTTATATGACGCCTGTTTTGTTTTCCGTTGTTGGACACGATTGATCGGCGCTGCGTTTTCTTGTTCGCGCTACAAGCTAACAACCTGTGTGTGTGTGTGTTTGTATCTGGCGCACGGCCCGAGACACCTCTTCTCCCTAATCCGCAGGTGCTCGTGTCTGAGGCAGGGATGGCTGGCGCAGAAACGTCACCCGTGCTATCTAAGCGGTCTCCACCGCCGCACAAAGCAAGAAGGAAGCAGCATCACAATTATACCGTCGTGACCGGCAGGAGGGCGAAAGAGAGACCGGGAGGGCATATCCGCACACACGCTGCACCATCTTGCGGCCTACTTCGTGTACGCGTGTCTTTTTTTTTTTTGCTTCTCCCTCGTAGCCCGTGTGTCACATGGAGGCGGTTTGTCGTTCGTTGTTTTCTTACTCGGCGTCTGCCCTGGCAATGGGATGTGCTCGCGCCTTCTCGCCGTACGCCGTCTACGTGGACGCTTCAGCTTCCGCTGCGTGGAGGCGCTCGGGCAAACGAGGCACGTACTGTTGAGTACGCCGGCACGTCTCTTTTTTTTTGTCGTGCGCATACGATACCTATGCGGTAGGTGTGGAGTTTTGTGCAACCTAATACTTGCACACACGCCCCCCCCCCCCCACCCCTCACACACACGCTTGCCTTTTCGCTGTTCTGGTGTCCATGTTTTCATGCCTTCCATATAATTTTCTTGTTTTTTTCCTCCGCCTCTTCCTCCGCTTCTTGTGAGTCTCCTTCACCCAGCGTGGCCGTTCTGTAGCAGCCATCGAGCTCTCCAAGCGCACCGCATCACGAAAGCACGTCCGTACACACGTACACGCTCCCTCGCTGGAAGCTAGTCCAGGCTCTTCGGTGCGTCTGTCTACTCACCACGCTCGTTTACTGCTTGACCCCTTCCTCTTTCCAATGAACTCGGACGACGGGTCCGAGGCGGGCAGCATTGCCGAGCCGTTGCCGCAGGAGCAAATCACGATGTTGCTCAATGAGCAGGACTTCCAGGAGAAGGTTGCACAAGACCCGGCAAACCTGTGCTGTGTGATTGTGACCAGCACTTTATGCCGCCATTGCGGCATTCGCCGCATCTCGTACCCGAAGGTGGCTCACCCACACGGCAACACCAGCAGCAATGAAGACGGCGAAAGCGAGGACGAGGACGAGGACGCTGACGCCGACGGCGATGACGGCTACGGCGACGAGGAGGACTCACAAGCCGACGGTGGCGCAGGGCACAGTGCCCGTGCTGGTCACTTTTACCGCGATATCGAGAAGCACCTCGTTCACAATCGCGACACAGCGGCGCAGCGGCGGCACACGCGCTTCTTTCACGTCTGCGCGTGCATGGAGGAGGAAACGTGCGTCGACTTTTTGATCGCTGCAGACCCTGCGTACAACTTGCTCAACAAGCAGCCCACCGCGCACGAGATGGCGCTTCTGCATAAGAAGGCTCACACCAGCTCAAGGAGCTCCTGAACTTGCTAGAGGTGCGTAGCACGCCGTCAATGCGCTTCTACCTTGCTGGGCAGCCGCTGCGGTACTCGGTGATGCTGTCGAGCTGCAACGACGCTGCCGCGCTGAAGGATGTGACCGCGGAGACGGATGTGCTGCAGGTCTCGGGGGCGAACTGGATCAAATGGCTCCAAGTGCTGCAAAACGCGGTGGTGGTGCGCAACGAGGTGATGCGGTCGTACGACGCAGAGGAGCGGGAAAAGGCGCGGGCTGCGCGTGCGGAGGCGCGCCGGCAGGCCCGTCGTCAGCGTAGGAAGCAGGCAGCGGCGGACGAGGAGGAGGAAGACGAGGAGGGCGAAGAGGACGGCTAAAAGAAGCACAAGGCTCACGGCCTGCAAAGGATGAGAGACGTGTGAGGGCGGTGGGGCCCCACCTCCACCATTGCTGAGGAGACGGTATACCCTCTCCCTCTCCTCTCAGTCAGTGGTGGAACCTCTCCTTTTCTCCTCATGCACGCTGACTTGTCACTTTCATGAACGCAGAGGTCTGAGTGTGTGGGTGTATGTGCGCGTCTTCGGCGGCGATGCCGTTGGAGCGTCAAGAAGAGGCCGAAAGATAGCAGATGTAGACTAGCCGATATACGCAACGTCGTGTTTGTCCGTGCGCGTGCGCGTCGGACCTTTGGAGTCGGCAAGTGTGCTCTGTGAGCAACACCGAACGAAGCAAAGAAAAGGGATAGCGCCCTGTTGAGGCGCACCACTCGCGCGTTTCGAGGGACAAACTAGATCAGGCAGACACGCAAGCCCAAACGCGTAGTCTGACGAGTGCGGAAACCTCCTGTAGTGGCGCCTCTGCGGTGCGTCGCTGAAGGTGGCAGCGAAGAGGGATGTTCACGAGGGAAGCGGACTATCGCAGAAGGCTGACACGCTCCGCGCTCGCGTGAACAACTCCTCAACAATGCGCCATCGCAGGGGTATGGTGATGGCGTGTTCATGCATTTTGTATCGCTCTGCACCGCCTTCGAGAACCACCCCGCTGCCGTTTACCCGCTCTAATCCATCCTTAGCGCTCTCCTCCCTGATTTTGCTTCCACATTCACCACCACCACCTTCTTGAAACGCTCAGGCGCAATACAGCAGAGTAGACGAACTTGCATCTCCAGCAAGTGCGCCGGCTGCCGGTTACCCGTACTCTACGTCATGGACACGCAGCACCAACGCGGTGTCACAACAGGTCCTCTTTGCCGCCCCTTTGGGCCGCGGTCTGCGGCGACTGCTGACTTTTCCTTCCCTCTTTCCTTCAGTCTCTTCCGATGTGGTTCCCCACATTCTCCACCCAGCCACCTTGTCAGTGACCGTGCATCCCCGCTTTTGTGAGCCTGCTCGGGTGTTGTTATCTCTGCTTTCTCCGATCCCTGCATCGCTTCTTGTTTTCGCTTTCCTTGACGCCGTCGTCATCATCGATGACGGCGGCCACGCCCCTGTGCGTGGTATCGTAGGGTGCAGTACAGCCCCCGACCAGCTCTCTCTGCGTGGGGAGAAGCCGAGCGGCACCCCTCCCCTCTCCTATATCGCCCTGCGGATGCCGAACCACGTGTGGCGCGGACAGGGTCCGGGCGATGCATCGCTACTCCTGTCGGCGGCCAGGTGCTGGATCGGCGTGGCATTGCTGCGGCCTGCGACAGTGCGCCGGTCTGACCCGTCCATATGATGGGCGAAGTGCCGGCGCAATGCGAAGATGTCTCACCCGGGCCTCAGTGCCCACTGGTGTGGGGAGCCGGAGCCCCCTCCCGAGGGGGACGCACCAGGGGTGGCGGCGTGCATGGTGGGAGGAGCTGCTGTGAGGCGACCTGTGAGGCGGGGTGGGTGGGTGGCGTTTGAGGGCAGGGGCGGCGCTCTCAGATGGCTGAGTCGGCACCTCGCTGCAAGGTGCGTGTGCCTACGGCTGCCTCGCCCCACGCGATGGAGGGCGTGTGGCAGGGCCGGGGAGGGGGGTGGAGTGGAGCGGAGCCCGAACCCATGTTGTATGGCAGAACGTACGTGTCTCAATGAGATCTCCCTTCGAGGCGGAGCTCGTTCCTCTCACTCACTCTCGCTGCTGAATTTCCTTTTTGCCTCCCCCCTCCTCCCCCTTCCCGCGGGTGATCAACGCGATAACTCACCACCGCCACCACGAGCGGCGCATCACCTGAGCACCGCTCCACGCTGAAGCACCCATAGCAACCTTGGTGTGCGCCAACACAACGAAGAGCAACGACGGACCGACACTGAATCCATCAGCTCCCCTCTGCGACCATCACCACTCTCCCCCCAAAAAAAAAGAAGCGCATGGCTCACTTCTTTGCACTCTCTCTCTTCCGCCCCGTCCCTACTAGCCGCCTTGCTTTTTCTTTTTGGATGTCTCTTGCATTGATCCGTCTCGGACCCGCTCATCTTTCTCGCTCGTGCGCCCGCGTCAGCGGATCTGCGTCGCGGACGTTTGTCGACGTCCCTCTGTGTCGCCGAAACGGTCTGTCTTCGCCATCTGTGTTCTCTTCCAGATTACCTGGCCGCTTGTGAGTTCGTTGGCTTGCTCTCTCCCTGATTCGCCGCGTTTCGCTTCCCCGCTTTTCCTCGGTCGTTCCTCCTGCGGTGTGAGTGGTGGTTTTTTCGTTTTCCCGTTTAGCTTTCTGTGTCGTCGGCACCTGCACCTGCGCCTCTTTCCTTCCTTCTGGTTATATCCCCGCTTCACTGTGCCGTCGCCTGGTACTCGATTTTTTTTTTTTCATCTCTCTCTCTATGCTAGTGTGTGCTCGAGTGAGGCGGACTCGCTTGACCTAAAAGACAGGTTCTAGTCCATCTTGGCTGGGGCTCTGAGCTGCACCAAGCTCTGGTATCACGCCCCTTTTCTTTCACGCTTCTGTAGAGGGAGAAGAACCTACCCGGCTCCACACCCTTAGCTTTCTTTAGATGTGGCGCCGATGGTGAAGCAGTCTGCTGCACAAGTCCCTCTGCGCGTTCCTTCCACGCGTGTGCGCAACAAATCGCATTCTATCGATGCTGACCGAAAGCATGCGTGTTGCCCCAGCTTGAAGGTGGTCGGTGCCGCAGCAAGAAAACCTTCGGCTGCGCTAGCGGCCGCACCGCTGCGCCGCAAGCGTGTCCCTGCTGTGCCGACGACACCCAAACGCGCAGGAGGGTGGAATGCTCCCTGGCAGCCCAGACGCGGTTCTTCTGGCGTCACTCCAGATGATGATAGTCGCGAAGCTCGCGAGCATCTCCGGCACTCGCCGCTTGGTAAGGGACGAGGTAATAGCATTGGACACCGCAGCCACAGCGCCGGCCCTTCGCGGCACGCTCAGCGCCCAGCGAGCGACATGGTCACTGTAGGGCTTCCACGCATGCACTCATCCCCACAGGCGGTGACGTCAGTACACGAAAATGGGCTGACCAGCGACGATCTTCTTCTTCTGTGCGGGGTGAAACCTGGGTCCTCCAAGGCTCTCTGGTACACCACGATGCGCGCGCAGCTGGAGGCTCGCGCGCTCGCCATGGCAACGGAAAAAAGCGACAGGGGCGACAGTGCGACTTCAAATAGACCGAAGACAGCGGCGGGCTCGTCGTCGTCGTCGTCGCACTCGCCAATGCACAGAGCCGAGGCTAGCCCTGAACCGCTCGTGCTGCCAACGGCGCTTTTGCTTCTGACCGAGCCATCTGACCTGAATGCGCACGCCATGGGCGCGTCAAAATCTGCTGCGCAAGAAACAGGGAAGATACCACGTGCTCGCTCGGGCGAGGGCGAAGCCGAAAAGTGGAAGAGGACGACGGGGCCAGCAGCCTTGGCACCCGCTCCACTTCCCTCTGCTCTGAAAAGGTCGCTAACGCAAGTGTGATGCAAGGAGCGCCTAACGCGGCTCCGCTGGTCCCCCTCAAGAGACTGCGACTCTCGCCAAAGCAATTGACGCAGATGCGTGTTTCGGTTCTCTCTCTTCAGGCCCTCGCCGATTTGTGACGCCCGCTGCTTCTTCAACGTTGGATCCTTTCTTGCTTGTTTGAAATTGTGCTTCTGCCCTGATGGTGGCGGCCGCCTCCGTGCGTGATATCTCTGTATCCAGTGCTCACTCTGTATGGGGAGGAGCCAAACAGCTCGCAGGCCCGCCCTCGGGTACGGCCGGCGGGGCAGGGGACCGTTGGTATCGGCAGGACAGGCGTGGGGCTGGCGCTGTGCCGAAGAGACTTGCGGGCACGATGATGCTCGTACGAAGTCGCTACGAACGGTGTCGACGGTTCAGCGAATATACGCATCCCCCACTGTTCTTTTTTTGATTGTGCGTGAGCTGCGATGTGGTGACTGTGGGCCCGGTTCCGTGGCGAAGCTTCGATGCAGGTCTGCATTCTGCAAGAGACGCATTTCACCCCCGCAGGCCTGGGAGACGTTGGATCTGCCGGGTTTGCAGGGCTCCGGCGCAGCACGAAAAAAAGCGGCACGGCGGTGTCGTCTCCGTGCTCACGCAAAAGGACATGTGCACAGGTGCGGGCTCTACTACATGTGAAGAGTCACCACACCGTATTTACGGGATGCGGCGGGTTTAGGCAGTGAGGGAGAGCGGCATGGCATGCAGGCAGAGCGCGCAGGGTGTCAGAGGGCCCTGACCTGCGGCTGGCCAGCTTCCTCCCTGAGGTCGTCCGGCATGCGCCTAAACCGCCCCCTGCTGCCCGCGCGACGGACGCTCACCGCCTCCGTCCTCCAGCACGACCCTGAAGGCGGCCCCGCCTGGACGAAGGCATGCCGTGCACTCGGGTCGGTGCGGCGCCGATCGCGCAGCAGTTGCGCGAGGGTGTGTGCATGTGTGGGAAGGGGTAGGCAGACCACGTTAGACGCATGACCCGATGCAGCGGGGGGACGCTTCGTCCTCGACGACGCGGATGCGGCAGCCGTGCAACCGTGGCGTGTGGGCTTTGGGTGCACATGTGTCGACGCGCTCGTGGTGGAATGACGCCTTGAAGAGGAAGCGCGAATGTTAGGCGGGTTGCTGTGTGATTTTTTTTTTCGCTGGGGGGTGGATGACGAGCTAAAACAACGACAGGTGCTGTCGGGCGGCACTCGCAAGCAAAAAAAGGGAATGTGGAGGATGAGCGTGAGGAAATGCGAGGAAACTCAAAGAAGACCGCAGGGTGTGGTGCGCTTCTTCTTCCCACTCCTTCGGTGCAGCCTGACGTACTTGTGTTTATCTTGGCCCCGACTTCCTTTCCGGTCACGCCAGCTTGGTTTGCTACGCTTGTTGCGTTTCGTCCTTTTTTAGGCTTTGCTTCGTGCAGTTACGGCGTTTTCCAGCGGCGCCGTCATCCCAGCGTGTGTGTAGCTCTCCCTGAACTGGATGGTTGTGCTGCTCTCGCGTTTCGCGTTTCCGGAATGCATGTGCGTATGTGCGTGTTTGTATCTGCAGGGGTATGAAATCATGTGTGCGTGTTCTTTTTTTTTTCACCGGCTTCTGTCCTGTGTACCACTTTTCATTGTTCCTATTTCCGGCTTCTCTCCCATTGAACCTGTTGGAATGCTCGCTCGCCAAGAAGCGATGGACGAACCGCGGCGGCCGCTGCTGCTGCCCCTCCTTCCCTTCGCCCTATGCTGGCTTTGTGCGTGAATGGCTGTTGTCGCCCTGTGAGGTCACGGGAGACGCATGCGCCCATATCACCCTTTTGGCGGAGGCGTTGATGTGTGCAGAGGTTGAATGGTGAACAGATGGGCTGACTCGTCGGAGACACATGGCTACTTTCCCGCGACACGGCTGCGCATGCGAAAAGCGCTCCCACCTTTGTCGCCAGCGCATTCTGCTGAACCTCTCTTGCCTCTTTCCTTCGACTCATCGTCAGCGCCTCTAACATCTCTCTGCTATCGTTTTTGCTAATTCCTCCCCTCACCCTCCTTTCCGTCTCCGCACACATCGCGTGACGATCGTAACGGACGGCTGGAAAGACGTGCACGCACGTTCTCCTTGCCCTGCCGCACGGCGGCAGCACCAACAGCAAAAGCGAAGAAAATGACGGGAGGGCCCCCCAAGAAACAGCAACGGCACGGAACGAAGGGGAACGCGAGAAACACTTTTGTGGGTTGGTGACCTCTTTTTTCGTGGGAGCCACCTTTTGTCGCTGGGCAAACTGCTTGTTGCGGCTGCGACACCGTATTCTGTCTGCTTGTGTGTGTCTGTGTGCGAAGAGGACGACGTTGGCCTTGATCGGCGACGCTTAAACACCATGTGTTCTAGTTCTTCGGCAGCTGCGCATACAAACCATGTTGCATACCCGTTGCCGTCACACACACACACACACATACACGCACAGACACAACCTTCATTCCTCTCCCTCCTCCGCAGCTCTCTTGGAGACACTGCAGCGCTCCTTTTTATTTTATGTGACTCTTTCGCGTGTCTTCTGCTTCGCGCATCGCTCAACGTGCATGTTTAGGCGTACTTCTCCTCCTCATATCTTTTTCTTTGTGCCTGTGCTTTCCTTTATCACCGACGAGTACTGAGCGACTACAATAACGCACGGAATAGCGAGAAGAAAAAAGCGAGAAACAAGGGTGAGTGCTTCAGCACGCATACAGGCAGGTGTTCAGTTCCGGCTTATCCACTCCTTCACAAACGCTGGCTCGAAAAAAACGCGAAACAACCACACGAGAGCACGGCTAAAGAGGGTCTGATGTCACGGAGACTTCGCCGCCTTTGTTTTATCCTAGCGTCTTTCTGGGCTGTGTGCGTATATTTGCGGAGGGTGCCTCTTCTATCCCTTCTTCTCTGCCTCCTAGCCTGCGTTTTTCCTTCGTGCACCTCGGCGCTCTACGGTTTCCGTGCGTGCGCCGCTCTCTCTCTCTTAGACCAGTACGTTTCTGTCCGTCGGCTATCCTTCTTTGCAGCCACGTGAACCGCTCTCTCTAGTTTTTTCTGTTGCTGCTCTCCCTCTCCTTCTCCGAGTTGGCCTGCTCGGGTGTTGTTATCTCTGCTTTCTCCGATCCCTGCATCGCTTCTTGTTTTCGCTTTCCTTGACGCCGTCGTCATCATCGATGACGGCGGCCACGCCCCTGTGCGTGGTATCGCAGGGTGCAGTACAGCCCCCGACCAGCTCTCTCTGCGTGGGGAGAAGCCGAGCGGCACCCCTCCCCTCTCCTATATCGCCCTGCGGATGCCGAACCACGTGTGGCGCGGACAGGGTCCGGGCGATGCATCGCTACTCCTGTCGGCGGCCAGGTGCTGGATCGGCGTGGCATTGCTGCGGCCTGCGACAGTGCGCCGGTCTGACCCGTCCATATGATGGGCGAAGTGCCGGCGCAATGCGAAGATGTCTCACCCGGGCCTCAGTGCCCACTGGTGTGGGGAGCCGGAGCCCCCTCCCGAGGGGGACGCACCAGGGGTGGCGGCGTGCATGGTGGGAGGAGCTGCTGTGAGGCGACCTGTGAGGCGGGGTGGGTGGGTGGCGTTTGAGGGCAGGGGCGGCGCTCTCAGATGGCTGAGTCGGCACCTCGCTGCAAGGTGCGTGTGCCTACGGCTGCCTCGCCCCACGCGATGAAGGGCGTGCTACAGGGACTCAAGGGAGGGAAGCAGAGTGGAGCGGAGCCCGAACCCATGTTGCATGGCCGAATGCTCACGCTGAACAACAAAATGCCTTCATGGTATGCACGTCTCTTTTTTTCTCTCCCCCCCCTGCGATTGGTGCTTTATCCCTTGCCGACCTTCAATAAGCGTTGGCTCTTTCTCCTCGCCGCCAAGCAGTTCGCCGATGCCACTCGGTGGCGCACATCGTATCTTTCCTCTTGATCGTACTTACCAATCTGTTCTCGTTCTCGTGGACGCGGGCGCCACTAATCGTTTCGCTGAGTTGAGAAGTAAAGTGGCAAAGAGAAGAGAAGACGAACGAAGAAAGAAAGCGAAGGCGGTGTGCGCCCGTGTGTGTGCTTGCTGATCAAAGAGCCGAGCACGACCTAGTACGGCCGCAAGTGAGCCGCTGTCGAGACTTTCGCAACACAAGATCTGCGTCCAGAAGGAGTGCAGGACACAGCTGATTAACACCGAGGATTACCTGCTGTCTGTAGCAGCGCCAAGATGTCCGGGCTGGACAGTAACGATGTGCTCTACTACCTGTATGACCCAAATCTGGTCCCCCCCGCGCGTGACAAGTACATCCGAGTCATTTCAGAGCTCCTTGCCGGGTATTATGACTCTTCCTACGTGGACAAGATCGATATTATGGACATCCTGCGCGGCGGCTCGATGGAGGCGGTGGAGCTGTGCGAGGACGCCAAGAGCATCCTCTCAAAAGAACCCACGGTGCTTGGCCTTTGTGTGGGTGATGTGGACGATTTTGTCTTTGTAGGCGACATCCATGGCCAGTTCAACGACTTACTGCACAGCGTGTTGTCAGTGCAGCTGTCCAGGTCTGCGCCAGTGTCGCGAAAGGGCACTAAGGTAGCTACACAGCCGACACAACGCATGGATGACGAGGAGGGCACCGGTGAACGGAGCTCCCCACTGCCCATCGTTGCGACCCCGACGCTGTCGTCATCCTTGGCACCTCTGCCCTCCAGCACCGCCATGCCGCGCCACCACGACGACAGCCACGGCTTCGGGCATGACGCGGGAAAGATCATACGGTTTTTGTTTCTCGGCGACTACGTTGACCGCGGCCCGCGCGGGCTGGAAGTTATTGTGCTCCTCCTGGCTCTCAAAATCGAGTACCCGCAGCATATCTTTCTCCTGCGCGGCAATCACGAGGAGGCGCAGACTAACCGTCTGTACGGCTTCTTTGACGAGTGTCGAGCGAAGTTCTTTATGGTGCATCATGCCCGCGACCACATGTCTTACGTAGAGCCGGGGTGCGACGGCGCGTGTTCCTCCCTCATTCAGCGCTCGCCGATAAACGTGGCGAAGGAGGCGATAGGGGCAGAGTGCCACAATTCACATCCGCACTTTTTGCACCTCGATGGTGAGTACGCCACCCATCTACGTGGCGCCCCTGGCAGCAGCCGAAGCAACAGCAGCAGCGCAGAGGTGCAGTCTTCCTTAGCCGATACCGATGCGGACGCGTGGATGTCGTTCAACGCCACCTTCTGCTGGCTCCCGCTGGCAGCCGTCGTTTGCTCCTGCGCGGGGTCCTTTTTCTGCACGCACGGGGGGCTGAGCCCCCCTCTGCGCCGCATCACCCAGCTGCATCGCCTCAAGCGCGAGACGTACGGCGCCGGGCTGTGCGAGACAATCACGCCGCGCTGAGCAGCAGCTGCAGCGTAACGAGCAGTCCGGAGCGGTCACCTCGGGGCGTCTATGGCAGTCCTGCTTCAAAGCGGGAGCCGAACCAGATTATTGATGGCCTCCTGTGGTCCGACCCATCTGACCACGAGGCAGGATGTCAGGTAAACGTGCGCGGGTGCGGCTACTCTTTCGGCGTAGACGTCACGCGTCGCTTTCTCGACGCCAACTGCGGTTACGCCGCCTCACAGACACCCTCGCTGCGGGCGGAAGTGAGCAAGGATAACGAGGAAGAGAAGCGCTTGTGCCCCGGATCGGCACCTCCGAGGAACGCTCAGCACAGCAGGTCTCAGCGCATGCACTTTATCATGCGCGCCCACCAGTGCGTCAAGGGTGGTTTTCAGTGGACCCAGGAGGGGTTGATGGTGACGTTGTTCTCCGCCCCAAATTACTGCGGCATGAACGGCAACAAAGGCGCCATCGCGATGCTTCGCGGTGCGGCACAGGCTTCTGGTGAATCGATTCGGCTCGAATTCAAGGTGTACGACAGTTTCAAGTGTGCCTCGTTCACCGGAGGATCGAAGCTGACCCTCGGCAAGCTCGAGCACAAGAAGAGCGGAAGCAACCTTTTGGCGACTGGCGGCGCACAGCCACGTTGCCCAGCCTTTCCTCTGCGTGACCGCAACGTTGTGAACAATCCTATTTTGGAGGCATACTTTGGCAGCATTGCAAAGTCGGACAACTAACGTGGTAGGGTGGGGCGGATATGTGCTCATGCGTACACGTGTGTATGCTTTTGTGTGTACCTGCCCACCAAACCACTTGTTCAACAGGCCCCTGGTTCACGTTCGGCGCATCCGACTCTACGGCCCGACTCGACGTTGCCTGTGTTTCGTGCAGTTGTGAGGTTCTGATCAGGCCAACGTTCGGGCGGATTTGCTTGTGACCGTGTGTGCGTCGTGCGTCGAGGGGAGGACATGTGGGGTGCCGGTTTTCACTGAGGCAGTAGGTTTGTTGTACGCGCGGTCCCCGTACTCACGACTGCTGTTTGCCTGCTTGCTGCACATGCGCGAAGCGTGCGTGTGGGGCAAAGGCTCTGTAGCGCGCACATCTGCGCTGTAGATGCACACTCCTTCTCATCCCCTTGGCTAAGCCGTGTCTCGGTACCGAAGCCGGCCACCCCAACGTGACACCTCCGCTCCATACCCCGCGATGGGGGAGGAAGAGTGCCTGCAAGCCTGCCTTTCGAGGTGGGCGAGTGCGGCGTCGGCTCCGGAAGACAGACCGTGGGCAGCGGCGTGACCAGGGTGGGGACCTGGGCCACTTTCCGTGGATGCGCTACCCCGCTGCCGCTCGTGGTTACGCGGGGCGCCATCACCCACGCACGCGTCGGGTGATCGAGCGCTTCTTTTTCAGTTGTGCTCCGCTACCTATTGCCCGCGATCTGGGCTGCTATTCCATGTATGGAAGCACTACTGCAACACCGCACAGGCATCTTCATAGAGAATGGCGTACCTAATACGCTGAAGCTCCGCCACCCGAAACGCCACAGCGTACGATGCGCCCCAACACCTTCACCGGCCCTGCCCCGCTCACGGTCTACCTTACCCGCGTCCGACGGGGTCGGCGATCTTGTAAAAGTAGCGCCGTGGGCGCGCGACCACCGCTGCGGGGAGTCCCCCCGAGCATCAGCGGTGTTGCCCGGGTCTGGAAGAAGAACGACGTTGTCACGGAATTGCCGACGCCAGCGCTGCAAAGGTCGCCTTCGCCGCCCCCCGCTCCCAGATTCTCCGCGAGGCGTTTGGACTGCCCGACCCATTCCTGCCCCCGCCCGAGGAGGCGCCCGACCCGTCTCTCTCCGCCGTCGCTGCAAACCGTGCACAGCGTCTCTCTCCCCATCGTTTCGAGATGATGCGCTGCCTCGGCTTCGCGCTCCGACCAGCCAAATGGGGGGCGATTGCCGGCGGAAGGAGCACGTGAGCCGTCGGAGAGAAGCTTCTGCGCACAGGAGGCTGTGTCACTGAAGGGGTTGATGCCCTCAAATTTCGTTTCTTCGCGGGCGCGCACACGAAGAAGAGCTCGCTCACGGAGCGTCGAGCAGTCACGGATCTTGCCTCATTACCGTAGCGCTCGACGTGGTCGTTCCTGAAAAATAAAAAATACGTCTTCTGTTTACCTATCTATACATTCCGTGTGTGCTTCTACTAGGTCGTATAGAGGGAGTGCTTGTGCACCTCACGTGCCCCTCCCCCACCCCCCTCTTCTCCAACGGACGCAACGGTTTCTCTTTGCTTTTCTTCGGATCTCTCCTACCGGTGGACTTGACATTTCTGTACACTCGGGTGGTGTTTGCTTGTGTCTCTCGTTACATGTACACGTGCATGTATACAAACACATCTATAGACATATATATATATATATCTGGATAAGTCAAGCTGCTGCATCCACACACACACACACACACACACACACACACACAAACACAAACACAAAAAGCGATACGCAAGCACTGCTTTTTTTTTTTGCCCCTTCCTCTCTGAGGTGTTGACGTTCGTTGAAGTGCGCGCTTCTTGAACGTGTTGGCGGTTTTTCCCGTTCTTTTTTTTCTCTCGGTGTCGGTTCGTGACGGTATGCCAGGTAGGTCGAATTCTCTGTCGTTCCTCTCCGCTGTGTCTTGAACGTCGCATGGGAGAGGCAACCCACCCCACTCTCCCCCACCCGCTCCACGCACGCGTTGTTTCGCAGTGTACAAGGCTGCACATTTTCCAGGCTCACCTCTGCATCATGTTCTAGCTCCGTGGACAAGAGAGAGGGAAGGCATAATGCCTTCAGGGAGTCGTCCTTGTCGCTCTTGCAGCGCTGCTGGTACTTATGGCGACTGGAAGTCTGTGTGTGTGTGTGCGTGCTTGAGCATTGCCCTCTGACCACTCCTGCTCTCCTCACCCCTCTTTCTTGACCTCGTGCTCGCGCTCCGTCCTTTCGCTGTCTGTTGCGCAAATCCCTGCCCACGCACGTACACCCGTGATTCACCGAAACTCACACGTCACCCGTGTACTCGCCGGCTCGCATGTTTTTCATCAGAAGGGTGTCAAAATCCATCTTGCATCATGGCTGCTCTGAAGAACAAGATCCACCGTATCGGCAAGAGGAAGGGTGCGACCCTGAAGGACGTCAGCGCCTGGCGCTGGATCAAGACGGCGGCGCGCCACTTCAAACAGGAGGGCAAGATCTTTGTGCCGAACTGCACCGAGATCATGAAGAGCTCTCACGGCCGCGAGCGCGCGCCGCAGAACCCGGACTGGTACTACATCCGCTGCGCCGCGGTCCTGCGCGCCATCTACCTGCGCCCTGGCGTGGGTTACGGTGGCCTCAGCAAGCGCTTCGGCAACAAGAAGAACTACGGCAGCCGCCCTGAGCACACCGTGACCTCCTCTACCGGTCCCCTCCACTGGGCCTGCAAGTCGCTGACGAAGCTGGGCCTCGTGGAACCTGGTGCGCAGTCTGGTCAGCGCCTGACCCGCAAGGGCCACAAGTTTGCTGACTCCCTGGCCTTCCAGGTTCAGATCCGCAAGTTTGGCGCCAGCAAGTAGGCTCATTCGTGGGCAAACGTAGCCGCTGTGTCGCTCTCTCTCTTATCTCTCGCTCACGCGTGCATGTGCGGCGAAGCAGCAGAGAGACGGGGCGGGAGGAGGGGGGGGGGAGGGGCAAAGAAAAGTGAGGAGGGGCTTTCGCTCTCGTTTTCTTTGTGTCCCTCACCGCGTCTCGTTCGCGACGGGCACACGCTAACGGAGCGCGAGGGAGAGAGAGAGAGAGAGCCGCGCGACGGCTTTGTCGGTTTGTCTGGCAAGTGCGCCGTGCTGACGGATTTGCTCCTTTTTTTTTGTTGTTTCGTGTTTTTTGCTTGATTTCGTGTCATTTTTTCCCTTGATTCCAACGGCTGTTGTGATAAAGTTTCCACAACACCTTCAAACGTAAATAACAACAGCAAAGAGCGGAAGTGCTTGTGGCTGTATGACCGTCGACGTCGGATGTGTGGGGTTGCATCAATCAGAGCTGGCGTTGCTGTCGAGAGTCGTGATCGCCCGTGCGGAGTACTCGAAGGGTGTCGCGGACTATGCGGGGACTCACCCTGATACGACAGGTGTCACTCAGCATCTCATTGTCTGCTGTGGTGAACTCTTTCGTTACCCAGCCCTCTCCTCTTACCTTCTCTGCCAGCGTGCAGCAGGTGTCTATCTGAAGTGCTGCTCTCATGAGGCGAGCAGCGACAACCAAACAGGAATTCGCTTCTCTGCCGTCAACCTCTCTGCAGTACTAGCACCCTCTCTCTCCTTTCGTTGTTACCCGAATCTCCTGGGTACGATTTTCCTGTCCTGTGACTGCTTTTACTCTGTGCGGCGACGCGTCTGAGCGCACGCGACATCGACACACACACACACACACACACACACACGCACGCACACACTCATGCAAGCCCGATCAGTGCCTCTGCCTCTGAGCACGAGCGTGTGCGTGTTTCAGTGCAGACATTTTCTGCGACTTCCTTACGAATTGCGGCGCCTCTTTGTTAATGTTTTTTCTTTTCGCTCCCATCATATTTTTATCGGGCACTGCAACTGACATCGTGTCTCTCTCTCTTTGCTTGCCTCAGTCTTGTCTTTGCCTCTAGCATTTCTAGTGACGCGGCTGCTCTCGCGCGGTCATCACACCCCACCATGGCAGTGGACTTTGACTTGACGCTTTTCATCAAGGAGACACAGCTGCAGCACGGTCTCCGCGCCGAGGACTATGTCCGCTATCACCACTACACCACGAACCGCCTCGCCACATTGCGGCGGCAGCTGAGCTTGTCTAACGACAAAAAGAAGTTTTTGTACAAGGAGGTGACTCCGCAGAACGCGACGGATGTTCGCCATCTGATGCTGCTCGCCTTGTACGCCGAGCGTTGTTGGGCAGAGGCGGAGGCGATGCAGGTACAGCTGCAGGTTAAGAAGGAGTCGCGCGGCACCGATGCCAACAAGCCAAAGGGTGGCGTTCCACCACAAGATCAGTATCGCAAGCGCCTGAACAAGTCAGTAAAGTGGGCCTCGAAGCTGCACGAGGTGGCCAAGGAGGTCGCCTCAGACCGCGTCACGAAGGAGTGCTCAGCGTACTTGAAGGACACCGCCGGCCGCTGCCACGCCTCGCACGGCAAGTTCAAGGAGGCGAAGGAGGCGTTTTTGGAAGCCCGCGAAACTTACGCGACGCTGCGCTCCATTAGCAGCGAGTCTCAGTGGGTCGTGATCGCGTGCAAGATGAGCGAGCTCGACGACCGAGTTACATACTGCATGCAGCGCCTCGGCGAGGAGCCCACTACCTACCGACCCGCGCCGATTTTTGTCACCGCCAGCGCCGATGGTGCGGCCGCAGACCGTGCGGTGCCCATGGGCGGTGCGTCGCAGCTGTCGTGGAACGGCCGCATGTTGAATATCTACAGCATCAAGGTCAAGGACGCGCTGCGCGAGGCCCAGGCGGTGGAGGTGGAGTCGACGGAGGCGAAGCTGCAGGAAACGCGCGGGGTGGTGCCGGTGGGCCAGTCGAATCGTGTTCTCGATCTAATGGACCGCCGTATCAACTACTACAACGATGCGCTTGCACACGCTCGCCAGGACCTGCGCGCGGCGCCAGAGGGCGCGGGCAAAACCGAGTACCAGCTTATCGTGCACTGCATTCTCTTTCACGTGGCGCAGGAGACGCTGCGGCGCACCCTCTTCCTGGCCGACCTTTACAGCCGCCGTTTCGAAGCAACAGAGCGGACGCTGAAGAGCACCGCTGCCAGCTCGGCTTCGCCGTCGTTTCCTCGCGGGCACAAGCAGCAGCAGCAGCAGCATCGAAGGAAGAAGGCGGAGGTCGCGCCAACGCAGTACGTGTCGCCGCTGGAAGTTGTGCGCCTGTACCAGGCGGCGGCTGGGAGCGTGGAGGAGATGGAGCTGCTGCCCGGCGTTGCGGGGCGCGAGGACGTCGAGGCACTGCATGCTGTCTGCTCGGCCGGTCAGCTCTTCTTCACCGGCGAGAGCTGGCGATTGTCAGAGGCGTGGTCAACGGCGATGAAGTACTACTGCGACGCCCTGGCGCTCCTGCGGAAGGTGAAGGGTCCGCATGTGGCGTCGATGCAGGAGCATATCGAACAGCGCTTGATGCAAGGGGCTGCCGAGGTGGTGCTTGCCGCATCATCCATGGGTGCGGGCGGCAATGCGCGTAGATCGACGCCGTTGATGACTTACCTGGTTGACGCAGGCGCGGAGACGATTCAAGTGGCGCAGGGAGTCGTGCGCTTTCCGCCCGACTACCATGCTGCTCCGTGCAAGCCTGTGTTCGTCGACGTAGCGTCGACCTTCCTGGACTACCCGGTGGACAGTGGAGACGAGGCGGATTCCGATGACCGTTCGGGTGCTAAGACCGCAACCGTACCGGCAATGAAGAACGCAAGTGCAGCAGCGGGACAACCGAAGAAGAAGGGTTGGATGTTTGGATGGAGAAGTTAGGTCGATTGTGAGTTGAGCAAGGAAGAACGGGACACAATAGGGTGCGCCACACTGTGGCGTGTGCCACGCTGCGTGAGCGACCCTCCATGCTGATTACGCTGCGCACTCCTTCACACATCTTGAGTTTGTTATCCCTGTGTAAGGAGGCTAAGGCACTTCTTTGTTTTTTTTTGTCTCCTTTCTAGCGTTGACGCGCCTGTGTTTCAGTGTCGAGGTTATTGCCGCACACCGTCGGTGTGTGTGTGTGTGTGAGTGCGAGAGAGAATGACGATGGGCAGCGGGAAAACCGAGTATGGCATCATCACTGCTATAGATTATGGGGCGTCTCAGTGGACAGTAGGTAGATCCTGGGTGCCGAATAAGGGCACGATTTGCTTTCTTCCTACCTCCTACAGTTTCTTCCTCTGTGGCGCTTCCTCTGTAAGCACACTGTGAGGGAAAGACTACACTAGGGAGCGGCTCTCGTGTGTGCCCGCAACTGCCCAGGACAAGTGGCGTGCGGCGCTTCATCTGTGTGCATGTAGCTAGGTGTTGAGCAGGATGCCACGCATGCTCTATTTCTGTGCGGGCCTTTCTCTTTCTACTATTTATTTCGGCCCCTCACCCGATTCAAAGCATTTCGTCATGTTAGCAGCGTCCTGACGAAGGGAGACACTCTCAGACACATATATACAGACAGAGGCACGAAGGCCTTCACGAACGAGGCTCTTCTGCCGCCGCTTGTACGCTGGACTTTCCCCTTGCGCGTGCAAAAGCCTTCTGCGGTGACTTCCGCCCCCCGCCCCCCACCCCGCCTCCTTTCACGGGCTTTCATATATTCCACGTGACACTCACCCTGAGGCACGTGCTTCTCCACAGCAACGCTCATACGCGTGCATGCGCCATAGCAGAATCCAGCGGAACACGGCAACACAACAAAGAGCAGGGACAGGAATGAGACCAGGAGCCGCCGTGTAGCCAAGAAGAAAGGCCCATGCACCTGTTGCCATTCTCTCTTATTTTCCATTTTCCTTGAGAGAGGCTTGGCCGTGCGCGCGGACGGACGGACCATACGACGGTCAGCATAACACCACTCTTGCCACTGTGCGAGCGCTGGATTGTGCCGCCGACCTATTCTTTCTCGGTCTTTGTCTTTCGTAGAGGTGTGCCTTCGGGTCGCCTTCAGGGCGCTTCTTCCTTTTGGCTTTCACTGACGCTGCCCAGGCGACTCACGCAGCTCCGCGGTTCACGTTTCTTCTTTTTCGGCGTTGCTTGCTGCGTCTCCATCGTGGTCTGTCTTTGCAGCTGCTGGCGTTCCTCGTTGTCTGGATGTCTTTTTTTTCTTTTTCCGTCTCTTCTCGTGTGTACCCATGACGGCGGCCACGCCCTGTGCGTGGTATCGCAGGGTGCAGTAAAGCCCCCGACCAGCTCTCTCTGCGTGGGGAGAAGCCGAGCGGCACCCCTCCCCTCTCCTATATCGCCCTGCCGATGCCGAACCACGTGTGGCGCGGACAGGGTCCGGGCGATGCATCGCTACTCCTGTCAGCGGCCAGGTGCTGGATCGGCGTGGCATCGCTGCGGCCTGCGACAGTGCGCCGGTCTGACCCGTCCATATGATGGGCGAAGTGCCGGCGCAATGCGAAGATGTCTCACCCGGGCCTCAGTGCCCACTGGTGTGGGGAGCCGGAGCCCCCTCCCGAGGGGGACGCACCAGGGGTGGCGGCGTGCATGGTGGGAGGAGCTGCTGTGAGGCGACCTGTGAGGCGGGGTGGGTGGGTGGCGTTTGAGGGCAGGGGCGGCGCTCTCAGATGGCTGAGTCGGCACCTCGCTGCAAGGTGCGTGTGCCTACGGCTGCCTCGCCCCACGCGAGGAAGACATGACCCCGCCGACCGTGTAGGTGCGGCAGCGCACCGGGCGGTTCCGTGGCGCTCTTTGTGTGGAGCTGCAAGGGCCGCGTGGCGCATCTGCGCACCTACCCAGGGGTGCTTTGCGGCGAGGACGCTCTGCGTGAGGGTGCTTCCCGGAGGCGCGACCACTATCGGCGTCGCTGTGCGCCGCATCGAGCACGCGACGACGACGACGTTGCAGTTGTCGACCGGGAGCGCGGCGCATCGCGTGCGGAAGGGCGTTCGCCGGGACGGCGCAGGGGCGCTGGATTTGGCCGGTGCTTCACCGGCTAGGCGCAGCACACCGTCGCACTGTGGGCCTCACCGGGTAGTCTGTGCGCGGTAGGAGGTCGCTGTGCTGCGCTGCAATCGGCGAGGGAGGACACGGTCGGTGTCGTCGTGGACGTCGGCGGCGGGGAGGACGCGGTGCGCAGCGTCATCGAGGCATTTGGTGTGGCGGTTGTCGAGGCCTGCGGCGACCCGCTCGGCGTCATGTCGGCATCATGCTGCACGGCCGCGTCCATGTTGAATGCCGAGACACGCGTGGCTGTGCTGAGGCCGCGTGGGGCGGGCGTCCTGACGCGTGTGTGGAGCGGGGCGCTGACGCTGGCGTGCGGTCGCCGCGTGTGCCACATCGTGGCGGGCTGCCGCCGGAGTCGCTGGCCGTGGCGAACACGCTACTGCCACTGCTGGACCTGTCCACGGACCCCCACTGGAGCCGCTCTCGCCGGCGTACGAGCACATCCGGCATTGCCTCGACGCTCTCGGCACGGAGGTGCTTGTGGACGCCGTGTGCAGGAACGGAGGCGGCTTGGATGAGCTGCTTGCCACCTCTGATGAGCGCCGTGTGTCACCGACGGTGTACATGAACCGTAAGCGTGCCAGGGCGACTCGCCAGGTGCAGACGGCATGGGGCGATAAAGTACAGCTCAAGACGCCCGTGGAGCTTGTCGTGCCGTTGCTGTATGATGAATGCCAGCACGATGCCCACCACCGCAAGAGCCTTGCTCATACACCACCGAGCGATGTGATTTTCTGCAATTCTGTGCGGGGCGCTCGTTTCATGGACAACGTGCAGCACACCTCCCCCTCCGGCTTGCGTTGGGACGGGCCAACATAGCGCAAACGAGAGAGGGGAGGCAGACACCTGTGCATGTGCCCTCTCTCGAGATAGAAACGCCTGCCGGCACCCGGCTCTCTGTTCGTGTCCACGGACTTCGTGCTCTCTTGACTGTTGCTGACGTGCCACTGAATGGGGTAGGGGAAGCAGAAGAATGTGATGCAAACCTCGTTTGCGCCTCTCGTGACATCAGCGTGAATCAGGCTATGTGCCTCGACTGCAGGCAGCGAGTTGGTAGATGGCTGGGAGGTGTGGCCGCTGTGCTGGACGCTATGGGCATGATCGAGGCCGAGCGCAGCATCAGCAGCACATGAGAACAGACACAAAGAGCCATATATGCGAATTAGTGGTGGTGTTTTACCTGACCTTCACCGTACCTGTGGCGCGTGACGTTGACATCCTCTCGTGTGTGTGTGTGTGTGTGTGTGCTTTCTCGCTGCCCCCTTGCCCTTCCCGCCGTCCCCCCGTCTCCACATCTCATGTCGGACGCCTATGTTTCCGCACCGTTTTTCTTAACGGTGCTCCCTCCTCTCCTGCCCTGTCCTGTCGTCTCTATTCGTTGAAAACGTATGTGGGGCTTATGCGGGCCTGCACTCTCCTACCCCCTCCTCCTCACAGAGCAAATCCTCCCAATCACGTACACCCATACAGGCGCGCTCGTGCGCACGAGGGAAGCAGACAGCACGGCTGTACGGTGGCGCTCGCGTGTGTGCGCGTGGGTTTCTGAGAGAGCGGAATCGCCGCATTGCTGCGGAGAAGGACTCCTCGCATATGCACATCAGCAGGAAAAAAAGGAAGGAAACGACGAAGGGCGATTCGAGCCACCTGTAGCGCCGTTGAAGCTGCTGAGGCGGTGCCGCGACGCTTTTATGTGTTTGTTTTGTTCTTTCGCCGGCGCAAAGGCACACATACGTGCGCAGAGGCACACGTTTGTGCGTGCGTGACGTGATTGCATCTTCTTGTCTCTGCACTCCTCACTCTTGATTCTTGAGCACGTAAGGGCGCCACTTCGACGGCGCAGAGATCCAATGTGTTCTGTACTATCGCATTCAAGGTCGAGCCTCCGCCGCATCGGCGCACCAGCAAGCCGCTGTGCTTACCTGCCCAATGACGGCTTGCGCTCCTTGGCTCGCGTAGCTCTCTCTGTAGGGGCACCGACGACACCATCGCATCCGCCTGCGTGCGCGTTGACAAAACAGACCTCGGCGGCGCCGCCGCAGCCCTTCCGCCTTGCGCGTGGAATGGCGGTGAATGCTTTTTTTGCGAAGAGCGCGAGCGCCGCTCTTGCCCCCATCGCGGAAGGCAGCATCAAGTCCAAGATTGCTGGAACCGTCTACGCCGTTCACTTGCAGCATCTCTTTCTGTCGCCCATCATCGAGGTCGGCTCTCGCGTCTACATTGAGTACGGCAAGTGCGAGGAGTCCGCCGGCACCGTAGTGGGCGGCGTCGTGGTCCGCGTCAACGGTAACGGCACGTATGGGGTGTTGCTCGACAACAACAGCTTCGACATGGCTGTTTCCGCAGATATGGTGGTCTTTTCAGAAGGCCGAGGCAAGTTGGCGAGCGACGTTGAGCACCGCGAGGTGGTGGAGTGGTTGCGCAGGGCCGGAGTGGCGCGAAGGGCACACCAGGAGAGCATTGCGTGCGCCCTTTTCCATCGCGGCTGGCGCGCGCACAGGCTGTACTTGCTGCAGGCCTCCGACGTGCACTGCGTGGCGCACATTCCGAAAGCTGTGCGCATGCGCGTGCTGGATGAATCGGAGTGGCAGAGAGACCACCATCGCCAAATGCGGCAGCTGCTAAAGGAGCGGGTCATGGAGCGGGACTTCCGCTACAAGCTTACCAAGTACAGCGGTGTGGTGAGCGCGTCAATGGCTCTCCTTGGTATTGCCTTCGCGTTTGGGTGGAACGTAAAAAATTCTCGCACGCAACAGCGGGAGCATCAGCTGAAGGTCGCCGTCAAGGCCCTCATGCAGACGCTAAATCAGCACCACAACACCCTGCAAGGGACCACATCGGTGGCGCAACACTTTGTTCGGCGCGAAAGAGAGGAGAGCGCAGCTCGCCACGTGCTGCGTCGGCTCGATGTGGCGCATCCGCGAATCATTGTCTTTACTGGCTTTCGCGGCTGCGGCAAGAGCACCCTGTGCCGCAACGCTGTGCTGAAGGAGCGAATGCCAGCGGTCTACGTAGATATCCGTGGCACCGAGGATACGCTGCGCAGCGTCGCCAAAGCGCTTGGAGTGAACAGGGTGGAGGCGTGCGGCGACTTGCTGGAGTTTGTGGCAGACTCGTGCCGAACAGCAAAAGCTACCAACGGCGATACGCCGTTGCTCGTACTAAAGTTGCGCGAGGGCAGCAGCTTTCAGCGAGTGTACAACGACGCTGTCGCGCTGGCGTGCGACCGCCGTCTGTGCCATGTTGCCATTGAGGTGCCCATCGAGTCGCTCAGCATGGCCACCGCAGGGCTACCACGCTTGGACTTCTGCATGATTGACGTGTTCAGCCGCGAGCAGGCGTTCGCGTACACGCAGCACACCATCGACGCCGTCAGTTTCAACCACTTCGTCGACATCATCGGAACGAACAGCAATGACGTCGATGAGCTGTTTGCCGCGGTGCATCAGCGCCGCATCTCGGCGGCAACATATACGAATGAGAAGCTGTTGAAGGCAATGCGGCAGCTGCAGGCGACGTGTACCGGCCGCCCACAGCTTCGTTCCGCGCTGCAGCAGCTCTCCGCTGTTCCCTACGGCGACGGACAGCACGCCGGCGTAGACGCGGCGGCGCTGCGGAGTGCGACGCTGGGGGACATTGTCTTGTACGATCCCGTACAGGATGTGTGGCTGTTCCGCAACAAGCTTTTCCACACCGCCTCCCGGTGCTGCTGGCCGCAGACGCGCGGTGAGATGAGTAGGTGATGGGGAAGGGCGGGTGATGGATCTGCGCGAGCGCGTGGGTGTCGGGATGGAGGGGATTGTGCACTGATGTAGGTGCAGCCTCGCGTGCTGGGACTGGCACCCCCGCCCTCCTTGCCCCATGGCGCGCACACGGGGTCGCTGCTGCTCGCATCCCCTGCTCTTTGGTGATGTTCCTTTTTTTTTTTGTGGAGCAGGGCTGCGGCGGTGCGGGGATGGGCGGTGCTGCATCCCGCCCGCACAGACACCGAGGGCGCCCCCTGCCCCCCTGCACACACGTGCCCACCGGCCTCACGCAGGCGCTCCTAGGACAACGCCGACCAGAGAAAAGCGCAGCAAGCGGCTCCAGGCGGTAGGCTGTGCGACTGCGGGTCTTTGCGCTCTCTTCCCCTCGTCCTCGCTGCGCGCCGCGCTGTTTTTCCGCCAGCGCGGCCAAACGGAGGAGGCAGGGCCGCGAAACACGGAGTGGGACGCTGCGGGTGGGAGGACTGTGTGCGGCGCGAGGGGTGTGGCGAGGACATGCGGTGGGGGGCGCGGGAGGGGGAGGGAGGGGCTGCCCGGAGGGTGGCAAGCAGTGCCCTCTGTGCTCTCCGCTTGGTCGCCGTCTCGTGCGCTTCTGTCTCCCCTTCGCTGCCGTGGTGGTGCGTCGCACCCCCACCGGGCTCCTGTCCTGACCCTTTTCGCCTGTGCGCATGCCATCAAGTGGCCCATCTGCTCCCGCTGTGCCCGCCTCGCAGCCTCACTTGCATGTCTCCTCACCACTGCCTTCCCCCAATCACTCCCTCTCTCCTCGCCCCCCCCCCCTTCACTCTTTCCTCGCGTCGCCCATCCGTCTACCCCCTCTCACAACACACGCGCACAAACGAACGAACACCGACAACGCGTACGTGCACGTGCACCAACAACAACGCATGCGTGTAAATACATGCGTATTTGTGCGTGCGTGTATGCTGTCAAGGCTCTCTTTGGCTCTGTCCCGTTCGCCGCCCTCCTCCCTCCTCGCGAGCTCTGTCGCGCCATCTCGACTCCCCTGTCGTTCGCTCTCATGTCCACGTCCGCTTCACCTTTCTCAGCACTTCGCAGTGAGATTGCGAAGATGACGTGCAATTACACCGTTCTTGTCTATGCGATCCTCCAGCTCATCGCGTTCCTGTGCGTGCTGATCGGTACGCCGCTGGACATGTTTCGTGGTCACTTGAACATTTTTAACAAAAGGGCGTGTGTGACCTTATGGGGGTTTAAGCGGCAGTGCGACAGTATCGTATATACGAGTGACACGGACGATAGGTGGATGTCGTGCCACAACAGACGCGATCGTTTCCGCGCTGGTGAGGCGTTGGCTGTCATCTCCGTCATGGTGTACTGCGCGACGTTCGTCTTTGGCTTCCTTATGCTGTACAGCGGCTTTGTGCTCCGCTGGGTATGCCTGGCGCTCAACGTCGTTGGCCTCTTAGCGTTGGGCGGCATCTGCGCGTTCATGGTGGTTACCTACATTCGCGACGAGGGCAACCTTTGTCCGGCTCTCCGAAAGGACTTCACGTTTGGTGTCGGCTTCGCTCTCTTCTTGGCGGCCTGGGTCCTGAATCTCGTCGGTATCGTCTTCTTGCTGCTCCCGGTCCACAAGCAGGACTCTGTTGAGAGTACAAACTCAAAAGAAAACACACCGGAGGAGTAAGCGGAAGGGAGCCGCAGAAGGCGGAGGGCGGAGTTGCTAGCCGCGCGTCAGCTTCGCGACGACGCGCTCGTGGAGGAGCCGGCGGAGCTGATGCCAGCGTGCCAGAGGGAGGGAGCGAGGGCTGCGGATACTCGCCCCTGCCTTTCGGCGGCAGCTCTGCGTCTGTTGCTCGCTGCCCTCTCGTGCGTGCGCGTGCGGCGCACCTCACGCGCTGTCGAGGCGGTGCGGTGTACGCGAGCACTTACTAACGTGTCCATTTTTTTTCTCGTGCGTGTGTCTTTTGTTAAACTTCCGCTTCTCTTTTAGCTCTTGTCTTTTCTGTTGATCTGCACAGCGGTGTCTGCGCGTTGTGGTGGGCCGCGCACTCTTGACGGCGACACGCCCACCGATGACCCCTCCCTCCCCCCTCTGTGTGGTCGCCCTCGCTGCCTTGTTGAAGCAGCCTCTGCCGCACGCTCGGCCGACGCAGCCCTGGCGAGACGAGAAGGCGAGCGGAGAAGCGAGGGGTGGCACGGGCGTCGCCGGCCGGAGCATCGAGGTGGGAAAGCGAGGGTGCACGGCTGCGAGGGCAGAGGAAGGCCGACGACGAGAACGGGTGAGGGAGAGACCGAGGCGCTGGAAAGAGGGACGGGGAGCGCAATGCCACCCCGCATTGGTGGCCAGCCTCCGCCCCCTCCCTCTGTACATCGGTGCCGCGGCCGCGCGTGCTTCCTGTACTTCTCTGGCGCGCCCCCTCTCGCCCCGTCTCTGTCTCCTCGCCCTCTCGCACGCCGCATGGACTCCTCAAACGGAGAGGGGGAGGGGGCGGGGTGCCACATGTGTGTGGTGGTGGTGGCGGGTGCAGGAACCAAACAGGCTAATGGGCGGACGGCGCGGGGAGGAGAGAGGACGGCGTCCGTGGACCCAGAAGCGACCCACAGGTGCGTACGCAGCGCTAAATAGGGGCGATGGCAGCTCTTGCTCCTCTTGCTTCCTTGCGCCCCATGCACGGCCTACGTGTGCGCTCACACACCGACGCGCGCGCAGGTGCGCAGGAGGGGCGGCACCTCCTGCTGCCGTGTAAGGGGCTGCGGTGTCGGGCGGGGCAGTGGGGAGAGAGAGGGTGGGGCTGGGGAGGTGGCGGGTGGGAGGCTCTCCATGGTGCACGAAGGGCGACCTCACGTCGGACATGGGCGTGTGTGGTGACGCCTGTGCCCTTTGCGTCGCTCTCCAGCCCTCGTCGCGTTTGTGCCCCCGCTCTTTTCCGTCTCTCTCTTTCCTCATGGACGCGCGCCTCCCCTCGACCCCCCGCTGTCGCACACGGCATGCGCGTGTGTGCCGGTGCATGCGCCCTTGTGACCGTCCTCCCCCTTCTTCAGCGGATGCTCCCCCCCCCCCGCCGCCCCTCTCTTGCTGCGGCGACTGCCCGTGCTCCTCGCACTCCCAGGGAGGAAGAAGCGCCGCCGCGACAGGTGAGCCGCCGGACACACCCTCTGTCCCGTCCTCCTTACGCTGTCGCTGCTTCCTCCTCTCGTCTCGTGTTCCTGTGCGCGCCCGCCGCTACGCGTCTTCACTTGCTTTGCTGCTCTTTTCCGCGTTCCCCTTCCTCTCTGTCCTCCGCAGGCCACGGACGTGTGAGGCCTGCCTGCCTGCCTGCCTGCGTGTGCGTGTGCCTCTCTCCCGTCGCTTTATGCGCGCCGCTGCCCTTCTCGTGTGCCTCTCCCGTGTGTAGGCGGGAGGGGCTGGCGGAGACGGCGAAGAAAACGGCCACGACAGCACAGCGGAGCAGGGGGACGGGGGAGTGCGCAACGGCGACGGCGCCCGCAAAGGATAGAGGGGAGCGAAGGGAACGGAGCGAATAAATGCCGAGCGGGAAGGGCGGACACGACGAGAGAGAGGCAGTGCTTGCCGTTCGACCCGAGTCCATGCCTGCGTGTGTGTGCTTGTCGCTATACGCGTTGCGTCTTTATTATGTCTTCGCCTTTCGTGTGCTGCTTCTTTTTGCTTTTCTTTGTTTCGATGCCTAATCGCACCACCGCGTCCCCCAGACTCCCATGTGAAGAGTCCTCATCCCTTGTTACGGCATTTGGTGGGGTGGTGCGACTTGGGGCGAGGCGTGGCATGCAGGCAGAGCGCATTGTCTCAAAGGGCCCTGACCTGCGGCTGGCCAGCATCCTCCCTGAGGTCGTCCGGCATTCACCGAGGCCACCGCCTGTTACCCACACGACTGATGTCACCGCTTCCGCCCTCGAGCAGGAGCCTGGACGCTGCCCGCCTGGACCGAGGCATGCGTTCCACCCGGGTCCGTGTGGCGCCTACCGCGCAGCACGTACCCGAGGAGGGGACGAGCACGGACAGGATGAGCCGGTACGACGCATGGCCCGATTGAAGGGCAGGCAGTGCGTCCTTGGCGACCAGGATGTAGCTGTGGCGGCAACAGAGGCGTGTGAGCTGTGGTTGAATGCGTATGTTGACCAACGTGTTTGTGGTGGAGTGAGGCGTGCAAGGGTGCCTCACCGCCACTGGCGGACACACAAAACGTTGATAACATGACGACAAAACAGCAAGGAGGAATACACGCGCGCACACGCAGGCGACAATGCGACCGTCGCACATTTTGTTCTCGTCCCCGACGGCTGCGCAGTGTTGCCGCCTGAAAAGACAGAGTGCGTGCGCGCGCCTTTTTCTCTCCTCTTTCTTTTCCTCGCCGTGTCTTTTTTTTTTGTGACATGGCTTCCTGCGAGCGTTTCTGTTCGTTTCTGTCTTGCGATCTCGCTTTCGTTCTTCGACTCGCCGACCCCCGCAGCGTCAGGGCGGCGGCCGCCATCGCCCTCTTCTCCGGGAGGAGGCGTGGTGGTGGTGGTGGTGGGGTGGCGCCGAGCTCTCTGCTGCTGCCAGCGGCAAGGCTGTGCTATGCGCGCGCGTTTGCATGCCGGTGTATGTGCGCCGGCCTGTGTGCACACGCGTGTGTGCGTGTGTGCCTCGTGGCAACGCCGCTTCTTTCTTCACTCATTCCTCTTCGTCTGCCCCTCTCCTCTCTGCTGCACCTTCGCGCGTGCCTCACGGGTGCTTGTTGGCGAAACACGATGATGAGTGGCAACCCAGAGGGGAACGCCAATACGCGCACGTACACCGAAAGAGGAAACACCCATGCGCACATAAAGGCACTCACTCTCGCATACGGGCTCTGCCGGCTGCTGAGAGGCATCGCCGGCACCCGGGTGGCGGCAAGTCTCTTGCTGTGCTGATTGCCCGCGCGCCTGGAGCGCTGGCGGCGGCGGCGCCCGTTTGATGGTGCCGCCGCCCTCCCCCTTCCTCCTTCCCCCTCCCGGCCAGCGCCGTCACCGGGCCTACGGCACGGGGCGGTTGCCGAGGCGAGGGGCAACGTGACCTGGCCGCTGATGGTGGGCACCGACGGAGGGGAGCTCGGTGCGGCACCTGGGCGCATTGTGTCGCGGGGGCCGCGGAGGAAGCTGCACGACACCGCGAGGCTGCTGGGGCGTGTGAGCTGGCTGCGCAGCTGCGCGCACGGCCCGCGCGCCGTGGAGGCCGTGGCTCTCATCCTGATTAGCCGGTGCTCGCGCGGGGGTGGGGGGAGCGGATGCGACTGCCGGAAGATGCGGATCTGTCGCCGGTCGTGTGCGTGTGTGGGAGGCGGAGCGGTTGAAGGGCGGGAATACTCGCCGTGCCCTGGCGAAGTGCAAGGGCAGCGTCGGCCGCGTTGCGCGCGCTTGTGGTGCGTTGCGTCTTCACGGCGAGGGTACGCGCCTACCGGCGGCAGCAGCGTGGGTGGCCGTGAGCCACGGACCGCCACCGAGACCCCTCCAAGGCCGCCCGGTGGTGTGAGGGCGCGGGTGTGTGCTCGCGACGGCCGCCCTCGCCGGTGGCTGTGACGGGTGCAAGAGTGCGCTGTGCCGCAAGGCGGTGCGCGTGGGTGTCGGGATGGAGGGGAGTGTGCACTGATGTAGGTGCAGCCTCGCGTGCTGGGACTGGCACCCCCGCCCTCCTTGCCCCATGGCGCGCACACGGGGTCGCTGATGCTCGCATCCCCTGCTCTTTGGTGATGCTCCTTTTTTTTTTGTGGAGCAGGGCTGCGGCGGTGCGGGGATGGGCGGTGCTGCATCCCGCCCGCACAGACACCGAGGGCGCCCCCTGCCCCCCTGCACACACGTGCCCACCGGCCTCACGCAGGCGCTCCTAGGACAACGCCGACCAGAGAAAAGCGCAGCAAGCGGCTCCAGGCGGTAGGCTGTGCGACTGCGGGTCTTTGCGCTCTCTTCCCCTCGTCCTCGCTGCGCGCCGCGCTGTTTTTCCGCCAGCGCGGCCAAACGGAGGAGGCAGGGCCGCGAAACACGGAGTGGGACGCTGCGGGTGGGAGGACTGTGTGCGGCGCGAGGGGTGTGGCGAGGACATGCGGTGGGGGGCGCGGGAGGGGGAGGGAGGGGCTGCCCGGAGGGTGGCAAGCAGTGCCCTCTGTGCTCTCCGCTTGGTCGCCGTCTCGTGCGCTTCTGTCTCCCCTTCGCTGCCGTGGTGGTGCGTCGCACCCCCACCGGGCTCCTGTCCTGACCCTTTTCGCCTGTGCGCATGCCATCAAGTGACCCATCTGCTCCCGCTGTGCCCGCCTCGCAGCCTCACTTGCATGTCTCCTCACCACTGCCTTCCCCCAATCACTCCCTCTCTCCTCGCCCCCCCCCTTCACTCTTTCCTCGCGTCGCCCATCCGTCTACCCCCTCTCACAACACACGCGCACAAACGAACGAACACCGACAACGCGTACGTGCACGTGCACCAACAACAACGCATGCGTGTAAATACATGCGTATTTGTGCGTGCGTGTATGCTGTCAAGGCTCTCTTTGGCTCTGTCCCGTTCGCCGCCCTCCTCCCTCCTCGCGAGCTCTGTCGCGCCATCTCGACTCCCCTGTCGTTCGCTCTCATGTCCACGTCCGCTTCACCTTTCTCAGCACTTCGCAGTGAGATTGCGAAGATGACGTGCAAGCGCAACAATCTTGTCTACGCGATCCTCCAGCTCATCGCGTTCCTGTGCGTGCTGATCGGTACGCCGCTGGACATGTTTCGTGGTCACTTGGACATTTTTAACAAAAGGGCGTGTGTGACCTTATGGGGGTTTAAGGTGCAGTGCGACAGTATCGTATATGCGAGTGACACGGACGATAGGTGGATGTCGTGCCACAACAGACGCGATCTTTTCCGCGCTGGTGAGGCGTTGGCTGTCATCTCCGTCATGGTGTACTGCGTGACGTTCGTCTTTGGCTACGTTATGCTGTACTGCTGCTTTGTGCTCCGCTGGGTATGCCTGACGCTCAACGTCGTTGGCCTCTTAGCGTTGGGCGGCATCTGCGCGTTCATGGTGGTTACCTACATTCGCGACGAGGGCAACCTTTGTCCGGCTCTCCGAAAGGACTTCACGTTTGGTGTCGGCTTCGCTCTCTTCTTGGCGGCCTGGGTCCTGAATCTCGTCGGTATCGTCTTCTTGCTGCTCCCGGTCCACATAGAGGACTCTGTTGAGAGTACAAGCTCAAAAGAAAACACACCGGAGGAGTAAGCGGAAGGAAGCCGCAGAAGGCGGAGGGCGGAGTTGCTAGCCGCGCGTCAGCTTCGCGACGACGCGCTCGTGGAGGAGCCGGCGGAGCTGATGCCAGCGTGCCAGAGGGAGGGAGCGAGGGCTGCGGATACTCGCCCCTGCCTTTCGGCGGCAGCTCTGCGTCTGTTGCTCGCTGCCCTCTCGTGCGTGCGCGTGCGGCGCACCTCACGCGCTGTCGAGGCGGTGCGGTGTACGCGAGCACTTACTAACGTGTCCATTTTTTTTTCTCGTGCGTGTGTCTTTTGTTAAACTTCCGCTTCTCTTTTAGCTCTTGTCTTTTCTGTTGATCTGCACAGCGGTGTCTGCGCGTTGTGGTGGGCCGCGCACTCTTGACGGCGACACGCCCACCGATGACCCCTCCCTCCCCCCTCTGTGTGGTCGCCCTCGCTGCCTTGTTGAAGCAGCCTCTGCCGCACGCTCGGCCGACGCAGCCCTGGCGAGACGAGAAGGCGAGCGGAGAAGCGAGGGGTGGCACGGGCGTCGCCGGCCGGAGCATCGAGGTGGGAAAGCGAGGGTGCACGGCTGCGAGGGCAGAGGAAGGCCGACGACGAGAACGGGTGAGGGAGAGACCGAGGCGCTGGAAAGAGGGACGGGGAGCGCAATGCCACCCCGCATTGGTGGCCAGCCTCCGCCCCCTCCCTCTGTACATCGGTGCCGCGGCCGCGCGTGCTTCCTGTACTTCTCTGGCGCGCCCCCTCTCGCCCCGTCTCTGTCTCCTCGCCCTCTCGCACGCCGCATGGACTCCTCAAACGGAGAGGGGGAGGGGGCGGGGTGCCACATGTGTGTGGTGGTGGTGGCGGGTGCAGGAACCAAACAGGCTAATGGGCGGACGGCGCGGGGAGGAGAGAGGACGGCGTCCGTGGACCCAGAAGCGACCCACAGGTGCGTACGCAGCGCTAAATAGGGGCGATGGCAGCTCTTGCTCCTCTTGCTTCCTTGCGCCCCATGCACGGCCTACGTGTGCGCTCACACACCGACGCGCGCGCAGGTGCGCAGGAGGGGCGGCACCTCCTGCTGCCGTGTAAGGGGCTGCGGTGTCGGGCGGGGCAGTGGGGAGAGAGAGGGTGGGGCTGGGGAGGTGGCGGGTGGGAGGCTCTCCATGGTGCACGAAGGGCGACCTCACGTCGGACATGGGCGTGTGTGGTGACGCCTGTGCCCTTTGCGTCGCTCTCCAGCCCTCGTCGCGTTTGTGCCCCCGCTCTTTTCCGTCTCTCTCTTTCCTCATGGACGCGCGCCTCCCCTCGACCCCCCGCTGTCGCACACGGCATGCGCGTGTGTGCCGGTGCATGCGCCCTTGTGACCGTCCTCCCCCTTCTTCAGCGGATGCTCCCCCCCCCCGCCGCCCCTCTCTTGCTGCGGCGACTGCCCGTGCTCCTCGCACTCCCAGGGAGGAAGAAGCGCCGCCGCGACAGGTGAGCCGCCGGACACACCCTCTGTCCCGTCCTCCTTACGCTGTCGCTGCTTCCTCCTCTCGTCTCGTGTTCCTGTGCGCGCCCGCCGCTACGCGTCTTCACTTGCTTTGCTGCTCTTTTCCGCGTTCCCCTTCCTCTCTGTCCTCCGCAGGCCACGGACGTGTGAGGCCTGCCTGCCTGCCTGCCTGCGTGTGCGTGTGCCTCTCTCCCGTCGCTTTATGCGCGCCGCTGCCCTTCTCGTGTGCCTCTCCCCGTGTGTAGGCGGGAGGGGCTGGCGGAGACGGCGAAGAAAACGGCCACGACAGCACAGCGGAGCAGGGGGACGGGGGAGTGCGCAACGGCGACGGCGCCCGCAAAGGATAGAGGGGAGCGAAGGGAACGGAGCGAATAAATGCCGAGCGGGAAGGGCGGACACGACGAGAGAGAGGCAGTGCTTGCCGTTCGACCCGAGTCCATGCCTGCGTGTGTGTGCTTGTCGCTATACGCGTTGCGTCTTTATTATGTCTTCGCCTTTCGTGTGCTGCTTCTTTTTGCTTTTCTTTGTTTCGATGCCTAATCGCACCACCGCGTCCCCCAGACTCCCATGTGAAGAGTCCTCATCCCTTGTTACGGCATTTGGTGGGGTGGTGCGACTTGGGGCGAGGCGTGGCATGCAGGCAGAGCGCATTGTCTCAAAGGGCCCTGACCTGCGGCTGGCCAGCATCCTCCCTGAGGTCGTCCGGCATTCACCGAGGCCACCGCCTGTTACCCACACGACTGATGTCACCGCTTCCGCCCTCGAGCAGGAGCCTGGACGCTGCCCGCCTGGACCGAGGCATGCGTTCCACCCGGGTCCGTGTGGCGCCTACCGCGCAGCACGTACCCGAGGAGGGGACGAGCACGGACAGGATGAGCCGGTACGACGCATGGCCCGATTGAAGGGCAGGCAGTGCGTCCTTGGCGACCAGGATGTAGCTGTGGCGGCAACAGAGGCGTGTGAGCTGTGGTTGAATGCGTATGTTGACCAACGTGTTTGTGGTGGAGTGAGGCGTGCAAGGGTGCCTCACCGCCACTGGCGGACACACAAAACGTTGATAACATGACGACAAAACAGCAAGGAGGAATACACGCGCGCACACGCAGGCGACAATGCGACCGTCGCACATTTTGTTCTCGTCCCCGACGGCTGCGCAGTGTTGCCGCCTGAAAAGACAGAGTGCGTGCGCGCGCCTTTTTCTCTCCTCTTTCTTTTCCTCGCCGTGTCTTTTTTTTTTGTGACATGGCTTCCTGCGAGCGTTTCTGTTCGTTTCTGTCTTGCGATCTCGCTTTCGTTCTTCGACTCGCCGACCCCCGCAGCGTCAGGGCGGCGGCCGCCATCGCCCTCTTCTCCGGGAGGAGGCGTGGTGGTGGTGGTGGTGGGGTGGCGCCGAGCTCTCTGCTGCTGCCAGCGGCAAGGCTGTGCTATGCGCGCGCGTTTGCATGCCGGTGTATGTGCGCCGGCCTGTGTGCACACGCGTGTGTGCGTGTGTGCCTCGTGGCAACGCCGCTTCTTTCTTCACTCATTCCTCTTCGTCTGCCCCTCTCCTCTCTGCTGCACCTTCGCGCGTGCCTCACGGGTGCTTGTTGGCGAAACACGATGATGAGTGGCAACCCAGAGGGGAACGCCAATACGCGCACGTACACCGAAAGAGGAAACACCCATGCGCACATAAAGGCACTCACTCTCGCATACGGGCTCTGCCGGCTGCTGAGAGGCATCGCCGGCACCCGGGTGGCGGCAAGTCTCTTGCTGTGCTGATTGCCCGCGCGCCTGGAGCGCTGGCGGCGGCGGCGCCCGTTTGATGGTGCCGCCGCCCTCCCCCTTCCTCCTTCCCCCTCCCGGCCAGCGCCGTCACCGGGCCTACGGCACAGGGCGGTTGCCGAGGCGAGGGGCAACGTGACCTGGCCGCTGATGGTGGGCACCGACGGAGGGGAGCTCGGTGCGGCACCTGGGCGCATTGTGTCGCGGGGGCCGCGGAGGAAGCTGCACGACACCGCGAGGCTGCTGGGGCGTGTGAGCTGGCTGCGCAGCTGCGCGCACGGCCCGCGCGCCGTGGAGGCCGTGGCTCTCATCCTGATTAGCCGGTGCTCGCGCGGGGGTGGGGGGAGCGGATGCGACTGCCGGAAGATGCGGATCTGTCGCCGGTCGTGTGCGTGTGTGGGAGGCGGAGCGGTTGAAGGGCGGGAATACTCGCCGTGCCCTGGCGAAGTGCAAGGGCAGCGTCGGCCGCGTTGCGCGCGCTTGTGGTGCGTTGCGTCTTCACGGCGAGGGTACGCGCCTACCGGCGGCAGCAGCGTGGGTGGCCGTGAGCCACGGACCGCCACCGAGACCCCTCCAAGGCCGCCCGGTGGTGTGAGGGCGCGGGTGTGTGCTCGCGACGGCCGCCCTCGCCGGTGGCTGTGGCGGGTGCAAGAGTGCGCTGTGCCGCAAGGCGGTGCGCGTGGGTGTCGGGATGGAGGGGAGTGTGCACTGATGTAGGTGCAGCCTCGCGTGCTGGGACTGGCACCCCCGCCCTCCTTGCCCCATGGCGCGCACACGGGGTCGCTGCTGCTCGCATCCCCTGCTCTTTGGTGATGTTCCTTTTTTTTTGTGGAGCAGGGCTGCGGCGGTGCGGGGATGGGCGGTGCTGCATCCCGCCCGCACAGACACCGAGGGCGCCCCCCGCCCCCCTGCACACACGTGCCCACCGGCCTCACGCAGGCGCTCCTAGGACAACGCCGACCAGAGAAAAGCGCAGCAAGCGGCTCCAGGCGGTAGGCTGTGCGACTGCGGGTCTTTGCGCTCTCTTCCCCTCGTCCTCGCTGCGCGCCGCGCTGTTTTTCCGCCAGCGCGGCCAAACGGAGGAGGCAGGGCCGCGAAACACGGAGTGGGACGCTGCGGGTGGGAGGACTGTGTGCGGCGCGAGGGGTGTGGCGAGGACATGCGGTGGGGGGCGCGGGAGGGGGAGGGAGGGGCTGCCCGGAGGGTGGCAAGCAGTGCCCTCTGTGCTCTCCGCTTGGTCGCCGTCTCGTGCGCTTCTGTCTCCCCTTCGCTGCCGTGGTGGTGCGTCGCACCCCCACCGGGCTCCTGTCCTGACCCTTTTCGCCTGTGCGCATGCCATCAAGTGACCCATCTGCTCCCGCTGTGCCCGCCTCGCAGCCTCACTTGCATGTCTCCTCACCACTGCCTTCCCCCAATCCCTCCCTCTCTCCTCGCCCCCCCCCTTCACTCTTTCCTCGCGTCGCCCATCCGTCTACCCCCTCTCACAACACACGCGCACAAACGAACGAACACCGACAACGCGTACGTGCACGTGCACCAACAACAACGCATGCGTGTAAATACATGCGTATTTGTGCGTGCGTGTATGCTGTCAAGGCTCTCTTTGGCTCTGTCCCGTTCGCCGCCCTCCTCCCTCCTCGCGAGCTCTGTCGCGCCATCTCGACTCCCCTGTCGTTCGCTCTCATGTCCACGTCCGCTTCACCTTTCTCAGCACTTCGCAGTGAGATTGCGAAGATGACGTGCAATTACACCGCTCTTGTCTACGCGATCCTCCAGCTCATCGCGTTCCTGTGCGTGCTGATCGGTACGCCGCTGGAGATGTTTCGTGGCACCACGAGGGACCGATATAACATATCCTTTTGTGTTACTTTATGGGGTACGAAGTACGACTTCGAATGCCACTTTATCATGTACGCCCAGACGACGGACAGGGCGTGGGCACGTTGCCCGACCCGCCGCCAGCATTTCCGCGCTGGTGAGGCGTTGGTTGTCATTTCCGTCGTTCTGTACGCCTTGGCTGCGCTGCTCGGCTTCCTTATGCTGTACTGCTGCTTTGTGCTCCGCTGGGTATGCCTGACGCTCAACGTCGTTGGCCTCTTAACGTTGGGCATCACCTGGGGCCTTATGTTGACGGAGTTCAACAAGGGTGAGGGCCCACATTGCCCTCCTTTGAAGAGGAACTACAAGTTTGGTTACGGCTTCTTTCTCCTGTTGGCGGCCTGGGTCCTGGATCTCGTCGACATCGTCTTCTTGCTGTTCCCGGTGCCGATTATGCGCTCAGATAAGAGTGCGAAATCGCAGGAAAACTCAGAGCCCGAGTAGGAGGAAGGAAGGTACAGGAGGCGGAGGGCGGAGTTGCTAGCCGCGCGTCAGCTTCGCGACGACGCGCTCGTGGAGGAGCCGGCGGAGCTGATGCCAGCGTGCCAGAGGGAGGGAGCGAGGGCTGCGGATACTCGCCCCTGCCTTTCGGCGGCAGCTCTGCGTCTGTTGCTCGCTGCCCTCTCGTGCGTGCGCGTGCGGCGCACCTCACGCGCTGTCGAGGCGGTGCGGACGTGCAGGCACGCCCTGGCATGCACATGCCGAGGAGCCGCTCTCGCTTTCTGCGCCTCCGCGTCTCGTTCTCCCTTTCCCGTCGTCCTGCATTGCTGTCGAGTGCCAATGCGGCGTATGCGGGCACTTGCTGACGTGTTCATGACTTCTCCCTCGCCTGTCTTCGTCTTCTTGTGCGTGTGTCTTTTGTTGAGCTTTCCGCCTCTCGCCTCGCTGTTGCCTTTTATGCTGACCTGCACAGCGGTGTCTGCGCGTTGTGGTGGGCCGCGCACCCTTGACGGCGACACGCCCACCGATGACCCCTCCCTCCCCCCTCTGTGCGGTCGCCCTCGCTGCCTTGTTGAAGCAGCCTCCGCCGCACGCTCGGCCGACGCAGCCCTGGCGAGACGAGAAGGCGAGCGGAGAAGCGAGGGGTGGCACGGGCGTCGCCGGCCGGAGCATCGAGGTGGGAAAGCGAGGGTGCACGGCTGCGAGGGCAGAGGAAGGCCGACGACGAGAACGGGTGAGGGAGAGACCGAGGCGCTGGAAAGAGGGACGGGGAGCGCAATGCCACCCCGCATTGGTGGCCAGCCTCCGCCCCCTCCCTCTGTACATCGGTGCCGCGGCCGCGCGTGCTTCCTGTACTTCTCTGGCGCGCCCCCTCTCGCCCCGTCTCTGTCTCCTCGCCCTCTCGCACGCCGCATAGACTACTCAAACGGAGAGGGGGAGGGGGCGGGGTGCCACATGTGTGTGGTGGTGGTGGCGGGTGCAGGAACCAAACAGGCTAATGGGCGGACGGCGCGGGGAGGAGAGAGGACGGCGTCCGTGGACCCAGAAGCGACCCACAGGTGCGTACGCAGCGCTAAATAGGGGCGATGGCAGCTCTTGCTCCTCTTGCTTCCTTGCGCCCCATGCACGGCCTACGTGTGCGCTCACACACCGACGCGCGCGCAGGTGCGCAGGAGGGGCGGCACCTCCTGCTGCCGTGTAAGGGGCTGCGGTGTCGGGCGGGGCAGTGGGGAGAGAGAGGGTGGGGCTGGGGAGGTGGCGGGTGGGAGGCTCTCCATGGTGCACGAAGGGCGACCTCACGTCGGACATGGGCGTGTGTGGTGACGCCTGTGCCCTTTGCGTCGCTCTCCAGCCCTCGTCGCGTTTGTGCCCCCGCTCTTTTCCGTCTCTCTTTCCTCATGAACGCGCGCCTCCCCTCGACCCCCCGCTGTCGCACACGGCATGCGCGTGTGTGCCGGTGCATGCGCCCTTGTGACCGTCCTCCCCCTTCTTCAGCGGATGCTCCCCCCCCCGCCGCCTCTCTCTTGCTGCGGCGACTGCCCGTGCTCCTCGCACTCCCAGGGAGGAAGAAGCGCCGCCGCGACAGGTGAGCCGCCGGACACACCCTCTGTCCCGTCCTCCTTACGCTGTCGCTGCTTCCTCCTCTCGTCTCGTGTTCCTGTGCGCGCCCGCCGCTACGCGTCTTCACTTGCTTTGCTGCTCTTTTCCGCGTTCCCCTTCCTCTCTGTCCTCCGCAGGCCACGGACGTGTGAGGCCTGCCTGCCTGCCTGCCTGCGTGTGCGTGTGCCTCTCTCCCGTCGCTTTATGCGCGCCGCTGCCCTTCTCGTGTGCCTCTCCCCGTGTGTAGGCGGGAGGGGCTGGCGGAGACGGCGAAGAAAACGGCCACGACAGCACAGCGGAGCAGGGGGACGGGGGAGTGCGCAACGGCGACGGCGCCCGCAAAGGATAGAGGGGAGCGAAGGGAACGGAGCGAATAAATGCCGAGCGGGAAGGGCGGACACGACGAGAGAGAGGCAGTGCTTGCCGTTCGACCCGAGTCCATGCCTGCGTGTGTGTGCTTGTCGCTATACGCGTTGCGTCTTTATTATGTCTTCGCCTTTCGTGTGCTGCTTCTTTTTGCTTTTCTTTGTTTCGATGCCTAATCGCACCACCGCGTCCCCCAGACTCCCATGTGAAGAGTCCTCATCCCTTGTTACGGCATTTGGTGGGGTGGTGCGACTTGGGGCGAGGCGTGGCATGCAGGCAGAGCGCATTGTCTCAAAGGGCCCTGACCTGCGGCTGGCCAGCATCCTCCCTGAGGTCGTCCGGCATTCACCGAGGCCACCGCCTGTTACCCACACGACTGATGTCACCGCTTCCGCCCTCGAGCAGGAGCCTGGACGCTGCCCGCCTGGACCGAGGCATGCGTTCCACCCGGGTCCGTGTGGCGCCTACCGCGCAGCACGTACCCGAGGAGGGGACGAGCACGGACAGGATGAGCCGGTACGACGCATGGCCCGATTGAAGGGCAGGCAGTGCGTCCTTGGCGACCAGGATGTAGCTGTGGCGGCAACAGAGGCGTGTGAGCTGTGGTTGAATGCGTATGTTGACCAACGTGTTTGTGGTGGAGTGAGGCGTGCAAGGGTGCCTCACCGCCACTGGCGGACACACAAAACGTTGATAACATGACGACAAAACAGCAAGGAGGAATACACGCGCGCACACGCAGGCGACAATGCGACCGTCGCACATTTTGTTCTCGTCCCCGACGGCTGCGCAGTGTTGCCGCCTGAAAAGACAGAGTGCGTGCGCGCGCCTTTTTCTCTCCTCTTTCTTTTCCTCGCCGTGTCTTTTTTTTTTGTGACATGGCTTCCTGCGAGCGTTTCTGTTCGTTTCTGTCTTGCGATCTCGCTTTCGTTCTTCGACTCGCCGACCCCCGCAGCGTCAGGGCGGCGGCCGCCATCGCCCTCTTCTCCGGGAGGAGGCGTGGTGGTGGTGGTGGTGGGGTGGCGCCGAGCTCTCTGCTGCTGCCAGCGGCAAGGCTGTGCTATGCGCGCGCGTTTGCATGCCGGTGTATGTGCGCCGGCCTGTGTGCACACGCGTGTGTGCGTGTGTGCCTCGTGGCAACGCCGCTTCTTTCTTCACTCATTCCTCTTCGTCTGCCCCTCTCCTCTCTGCTGCACCTTCGCGCGTGCCTCACGGGTGCTTGTTGGCGAAACACGATGATGAGTGGCAACCCAGAGGGGAACGCCAATACGCGCACGTACACCGAAAGAGGAAACACCCATGCGCACATAAAGGCACTCACTCTCGCATACGGGCTCTGCCGGCTGCTGAGAGGCATCGCCGGCACCCGGGTGGCGGCAAGTCTCTTGCTGTGCTGATTGCCCGCGCGCCTGGAGCGCTGGCGGCGGCGGCGCCCGTTTGATGGTGCCGCCGCCCTCCCCCTTCCTCCTTCCCCCTCCCGGCCAGCGCCGTCACCGGGCCTACGGCACGGGGCGGTTTGCCGAGGCGAGGGGCAACGTGACCTGGCCGCTGATGGTGGGCACCGACGGAGGGGAGCTCGGTGCGGCACCTGGGCGCATTGTGTCGCGGGGGCCGCGGAGGAAGCTGCACGACACCGCGAGGCTGCTGGGGCGTGTGAGCTGGCTGCGCAGCTGCGCGCACGGCCCGCGCGCCGTGGAGGCCGTGGCTCTCATCCTGATTAGCCGGTGCTCGCGCGGGGGTGGGGGGAGCGGATGCGACTGCCGGAAGATGCGGATCTGTCGCCGGTCGTGTGCGTGTGTGGGAGGCGGAGCGGTTGAAGGGCGGGAATACTCGCCGTGCCCTGGCGAAGTGCAAGGGCAGCGTCGGCCGCGTTGCGCGCGCTTGTGGTGCGTTGCGTCTTCACGGCGAGGGTACGCGCCTACCGGCGGCAGCAGCGTGGGTGGCCGTGAGCCACGGACCGCCACCGAGACCCCTCCAAGGCCGCCCGGTGGTGTGAGGGCGCGGGTGTGTGCTCGCGACGGCCGCCCTCGCCGGTGGCTGTGGCGGGTGCAAGAGTGCGCTGTGCCGCAAGGCGGTGCGCGTGGGGGGCGGGCCGGTCGTGCACGTCGACGTCCGCGGCGCAGAGGGCACGCTGCGCTGCGTCGCCGAGGCGCTTTGCGTGAAGCGGGGGTGGGAGGTGTGCGGCGACGCTGTGGCGCTGGCGTGTGCGACCGTCGTTTGTGCCATCTCACGATGAAGGGGTGCCCATCGCGTCGCTCAGCAAGGACCCCGCTGGGGTGCCAATTTGTTTTTGGTTGGCTGGTGAGTGGTGTTGATTCAACCACATTCGGACTGTTTGCGAAGTGGTGAGCGAGCAGAGAAAGTGCGAAAGTGGTGAAAAAGGTTCTCTTCAAGGTGGTAAAAGTGTGGAAGGACAGTGGGCGCCGAAATCGTTTATTCGCTGTCAAGCACATGACATGTCTCTATGTGATGCTCGTGGAGGGAAAGAAGCACTGAAGTGCTGCGAAAACGGAGGTGATTTTTGTGCCCGAGTCGCCCGCGCTGTGGAGAAGTTGGTGCAAGGGAGAAGAATGTGCGATCTCGCTAAATGGCGGCGGTAGACATTGCTCGCATTTCTCTTGTTCGTCCGGTCTTTCTCTGCCGCTGCCGACGCCAACAGGTCTGCGTCCACCTACGGGGCGAGTTGCTTAGTCGGCATTCCGCGAACGAGTGGGAAGAAGAGAAGGGTGGATGTGCTCACATTTGAGCGAGTCGGCATACGGACATACACGCACAATGAAGAGGTCCTGCATGGCAATCGATAATGGACGTATATGCGGAGTCAAGAAAGTGGTAGAGGTAGGCGTAGAGAGCAGAGCTGTGGGTGCCGCGTGTTGGAATCTTCTTCTGAAGGCCGACGCACCTCTGTGTGTTTGTGTTTTTGTCTTCCCTCCCCTTTCCTCTTCCCTATCTCCCCTAGCGGTGTTGCAGGCGTTTTCTTTTTACTTTCCGCTCTGTAGTTGGCCAACTTGCTTGGAATCTTCCGTTTTTGCTCTCCATAGTGGCGGTGGTGGCGTTCGCCGCCCTTCTCCGCGTGTTTGTGTGACGTGGCTCTCTCTTAACTCTTTGCGTGCGCTCTCTTCACGTCCTATGCTTCCCGGTGTGTCTTGGTTTTATCTTATTTTCTTCCGCTTGCTTTTTTTTCATATGTGTCCGCCGCAAGACTCCACCGGGGTGCAGGTTTTATCTGACGGAAAAAGAAAGGAAACGCGGTGATCCACTCCCCCATCTACTCCAGGGGACGAGAGCAGCAGCACGCATACAGCACATCACACCGAACGACTCGGCAAGGCGTAGAATCGCCCTCATCTGCTCCCTCCTCCTGCTTTTTTTTTCTCAGAAGAGCTGTCTCTCTGTGTTTCTTCTTCTTTACATTTCCTTTTTTTTTCATGAACGCCTCCCAGCACCACTCTACACGCTGACTAATTGCCAGACGCGGACACATTAGTTTTAGCAGCGAAGCGCACGCGGCCACCACCACAACGGCAAGGCCGCAGCCAACAGCACCCAATCACGGGCACCCTCTCACCGGCACAGCAGCAGACGCCGCCAACCTGCAGCGCTTAATCTTCGACGCTTGCGTATACACGGGCAAAGCTTCGGAGAAGCACCGGTGCAACGACTGCTCCACCTGCACATCGCCTCCCCTGATACCGTGGTGCCGGCTGCTTATCTGCGTTAGCGCCACGCCGCGCCCTCACTTCTCACTAGCACCGACTTCAGGAGGCGCAGGGCTTCATATGGTCCCGCCGCGTGAAGGCTGCGCCCGCCACCGTTTCGGCTTCAGTAGCAGCGCCTCAGCCGATCGTCGCTTTTCTACTCCTTACTGAAGAGCAGCGGGGCATATGAGCGACGCCGTATCTTTTTCCCGACAAACAACAACTTCGAAGAGCGGCAGTCATCCGTCCGGTACCCGCAGCAGCGGTTTTCTTTCGGCCGCCTCGATCGCTCCCCCGATAGTGCAACACGCCCGGTTGAGCAGCTGATCATATCCCCTAACACACGTGCACTGAACCCTAGTCCATTGTGTCGTCCTCGCCAAGGCAGACAGCAGCAGCCGCACCTGAAGTCGAGTATTGAGGCTACAGCCCCCTTTAGTGTGCATAACGACGTCAACGTGTATGGTATGGGGCTGGGCTTCAGCGGCTGCTCCCAGCAGAGTTCGCCTAGGGAGGCCGCTTCGCAGCGTACCTCGATAGATGGTCACCGCAGCGCATCTCGATGCATTTCCAAGAGCACAACGTTGCAGTCGATGAACGGGCTGGATCGCGATGCTTCGCTGCACGGCGCTGATGACGCGGCACGCGGCGCTGCAGGATCGCAGCCACGCGCTGCAAGCCAGACGGCGCCAGGGCCGGAAGCGGATGATGCGCACTGGGTGTTTCAGAGACCGCCGAACAACCAGCGCACGTTCTACTTTCAGGAGGACAATCTCGAGTTCTCGTCGCAGTTCGACAGCGGCAACTTGATTCAGGTGGAGCGGGTGGGCACCTTCCAATACCGCATGTACACGGCAATGGACTGCGGCAACGCGCCATGGCAGACCAACAACCGCCAGTGGTTTCACTTCTCGGTCCGCGGCGGCAGCAAGGGCGTCGTCGTCACGATCTGCTTTGTCGGCATGGCACACAGCAATATGTTCACCTATGATTGGATGCCGGTCATGGCCGTTGTGCCTACGCGACCACAGTACACTCGCATCGCTGGAAAGGCCCACGTGGAGGCCCTTGAGAAAATGCCAGAGACTCCAGGCTATCCTCTCCTTGTGCACAAGCCCGTGTCGAAGGACGACGCCGACAGTGACGGTGGCGGCGATGAGGGTGACAACGACGCCGATGCCGGCGCTGCTGGCGCCAACAACAATGGGGGCACTGGGGGAATCGCTTTCTCCCTCTCGCCTACGGGCAAGTCCTCTGGGACCAGCAAGAAGAAAAAAACTAAGAAGAAGAACATTGCTATGAACCTCACCTTCAACTTCAAAATCGAGACAGAGATCGCAGTAACGTACACGCCGCCGCAGGGGCGTCCAGACTCGCCCGCGATCTACATTGCAAGCAACCACCCTTATACCTACTACACACTGCAACGCAACCTTGCAATGTGGCAAGAGGCGGCGCGACGAAGTAACGCTGTGCGGGAGATGAGTCTGCAGGCACCCGATCACCAAGCGCGGCGCTCCAGTTCCGAGCAGCGTAGCGGGCCGGACGCGTGCGCCGTAGACGGCCTGGCCACAGTTCAGCCTGGAAGCAGCGGAAGGAGTAAGAAGGGGATTGGAAGTTCCAACACCGGCAACGCTGCTATTCCATGCTCTGCGGAGTTCAGCGAGATGTATTTCCACCGCGAGGTTCTCTGCAAATCGTTGGAGGGGCGCGACGTTACACTGCTGACAATTAGCGACTGCAGCCGCATGACGATAGAGCGGGCACCCCTCCTTTCCAAGGAAGACGGCCTTCCCCACTCCTCGGCGCTCGGCTTCACGCAGCGGCCGTACTCCTTCTCTGGCAAGCAGTACGTGGTGCTGACGGCTCGTGTGCATCCAGGCGAATGCCCAGGCAGCCATCTTATGCACGGCTGTATTGATTTGCTCATGAACTGCACAGACTGTCGAGCAGCGGCGCTGCGGCACAACTTTGTCTTCTGCGTGGTCCCGATGCTGAATCCGGACGGCGTTGTTCGCGGCCACAGCCGCGTCGACTCAAACGGCGTCGATCTCAACCGCATGTACAGGGACCCGTCGCGTAAGCGCCACCCCGCACCGTACGCGGTTCTCGCCCTTCTGCGGTCACTGGGCAGCCGCGTGGCGCTTTTCATCGACATGCACGCACATGCCAATAAGCGGGGCACCTTCTTTTACGGTAACAGCATGGATTGGGCCAACCAGATAGAAAACCTGCTCTACGCAAAGCTGGTCTCGCTTAACACGCCCTATCTCGATTTCCGCAGCTGCAACTTCTCGGAGGCGAACATGTTCGCCGTCAGCAAGTCTGGCAAGCGCAAGGACTCCTCCAGCCGCGTCGTGGCCTTTACCGAGGCCGGTATCGTGCACGGTTACACCATCGAGACCTCGCACGTGATGGCCGACGCACTGAATCCGGTTGCCCTCCTGACGAATAATCAAGCCGACCAGCTGGATACTGCCCTTTCAAGCCCACCGCCTGTTATGCACTCGCCAGCAACCTTTCGCGACACTGCTCGTGCGATGCTGCTGGGACTGCTGGACCTCAAGGGTATGAACCCCACAAGTCGCCTGCCCTTGACACAGTTTCACTCCACCCGCGGACTGGCTCTTTGGCTGCAGCGGCAGCTGCAGATCGAGTCCGCAGAGACGCTTTTTGCGCAGGCCTTCAAGCTGCACGGCAAGGAGGCTCAGACTTCCACCAGCGAGTCTGGGAACGCTCTGCTCGCGACCATCATGAAGAGAATGGCGGCAGAGGAGTATCCCGAGAAGATCACCATCAAGGAGGCGCGATTGCTGCCCCGCACCACCTTCAGCGGTGTTCGGAGCTTTGTGCCACTGGATACAGCCATTGTGCTGCTGTCGCAAACGGCGCCAACGGGTCCGCCGCGCTCGCTTCTGTACGGCAGCGGCAACTGTGGAGCGGCAAGCGGCGCTGCCACTGCCGGGGGAGCCGGCAGCAAAGGCGGCGGCAGCGCTCAGCGCCGTGGCGCGTCTCCCTCCTTTGGTGGGAACAGCTGCCCGACTGCGATCCCGCCGGCGGTGATCGCGACGCGGCGCCGTTCAAAGCCCATTCTTCTCCCCAGTGATACAACTGTTGAAACGTAGCAGTGCTGTTACCTGGCACCCTGAAGCGGTTGTTTCTGGATTTTGGTTTTCTTCTTGCTCTGCGGCGCCCGAGTGACGTTACTCTACGTCCGCAACGGCTCAACCCCACTCTTCGTTTCATGGGTACCGTGCTGTGCCATACTCACAACCGCACTCGCTGAATGACACAGCATGTTCATCGTTTGTACGCCACCGAAACAGGTGCCATCTTTTTTTTCGTCCGCGCGACATCCTCCTAGCTGGTGTACGCCGCCGCCGCAGGTGATAGAGAGAAAAATGGCGCCAGGCGCGCTCGTGTGAATACTGTGTTGCCCTTCTGAAGTTGCGGCTTCTGTGTCACTCTGTTCATATGATTTCTGTTCCCTTTTTTTTCCGCACGGACCCCTCTCCGCGCACTTGAGGAGAGGGGAAGTTCATGAAGTCAGCTCGCACGCTCTCCTTTGCTGTTGTTGTGAATGTGCTGGTACGCTTTTTGTTTATCCTTTAACGTCCCCAGTTTGCGTGTAATGTACATGAGATTGGCTCGTTTTCTCTCTGTTTTCGCGTTTTTCTTTTGTGTATGTTTGTGTGTGTGGGAGGTGGGAAGGAGAGGGCTCCATCGTGCATTGTCCACTTACATGCACATCACCCATCAAGCGCGTCCATCAACTTCCCCTTTGGTGTTGTTGCGTTGCCCCCTCCTCGTCAGCTGAAAAAAGAAAAAAAACAGAAACGTGCAATCTCCCTGTTAGCGTGTGCGCGCGTCTTTAGCCCGTGAGCTCAGCGATGGCCTTTTTCTTTTTTTATTGTAGGGTGAGCAGCACAGACATGGACGAGGTGCTCATCTCCGCGTACGTGCGTACAGGCGAAGTGGCCAGCGTGCACATGATGTGAGATACGCACTTATAAATGCGCACACTGACACACGCTGTGCAGCAGTGGATTCGTCTTTCAGAGTTTTTCAGTGTGCGCCGCTCATTTGCCCTTCGTGTTCTCCCTTCTCTTGTCTCCTTAGTTCAAATCACCATTTATGTGTGTGTGTGTGTGTGTGTGTGTGTGTCTATCTTCCTCTTGCGTGCTTGTCTGCACACACTGACACCTTATGCTTCGCTGCTGTGACTACGTTGTCTTTGCCTTGCGTGTTTTGCCTTACCAATCGCCGTTGCTCTCATTTTCGAAGCGCTCTCCTTTCGTCTCGATCACATACAAAGTGTGTGATTCCCGGGTGCGCTCAGCAGTTTTGCGCGTCCTATTGTGGTGCTGTTGGCATGTGCTTCCATCTCTCTCTCTCTCTCTCTCTCACGTGTGGGTGCCTGCGGGTCTGGTCTTGTTTTCCGTCGGTCGTGTGTCTCTCCAGGACTCATGCGCGGAGCGCGACCCTCTTCGGTAGTGTAAACGACTTGGAAACAGCGCCGGCAAAAGATGAAGGTGAGATATTGTGACCTTCCCCGCTCACTTGTGCGCTTTTTCGCTGTTGTGGATGATGGTGTCATTTGATGAGGAGAGCGCGAAGTGTGTGAGGAGAACGAGGAGCAATCGCCTAGTGTTTGCAGCAGGTGTACAGCGTCGGTCCTGAGAATGAGCTCTCGCGTCGTACTGCTGACATGAGGGGCTGCGGCTCTCTACGTGCGCACTTCGTGTGCAACGCTCATGTGATCGTTCACTGATTGCTCCTTTCTGCATGCTCAATGATAAGAGTGAGATGTGTACTTGAGCGGCTCAGTGCTGTGGACCAGCCCTCGCCGCTCACCTCACCGGCATCATTCGTAATTCCTCTCCGCCTCTACTGTCTCGCTTTCCCTCACGCTCCCCCTCTGATCAACATCGTCCTCTGAGGGATACACACAACCGCACGCCCAAAACGCCCGTTCGTGTGCGATTCGACCGCATGTTTCTGTGCTTGCCATCAATCATGACTGCGGACGTACTTGTCATGCCTAGGGAACACGAAAAGAACGAAGGAAATCATCAAAAAAGGTATTCTGTAGTAGCATCAACAGCAATCGGCTAGATTCCGCCGCGGCTACTGGCTCATATCCCCTGGCCCAGATACCAACACGGAAACCGAAACTGAGACGCCCTTCGTCCCCGTTATCCTCTCCCCGTCCACAGCTTCACGCTGTACCTCTGCCCCGCCGCCTTTTCTTTCACTCACCTGCACACCTCTTCGAGCTTCCGTGCGATCGGTGGCAAACCGCAACTCGTCCCTCAACGTGTTGACGCAAGCGATTCCCCTCTGTCCTCCCTTCCCCCCCCCTTTTTTTTTGGCAGGAAGTCCTCTTGCTCCTCTGTCTCTCTGCATAGTCTGTCGCGCCGCATCGTTGTCCCGATTTCCCTTCGTCCTTCGGCCACTCACCTCATCCATTACCGCTTGTCTCTCCGTAAGGCACACAGGCACACAGTGACACAACCGTTTGGTAACAGACACCCCGCCGTCTTGCCCTTTCAGAATGTCCAGTTTCGACAAATACGTGGTGCAGCTGGTGTGCCGTATGGGTGATAGCGTGTCGAAAGGGATGCGGAAGACGATACTGCTAAACATCAAGGACAGCATTGACGCTTACCAACGGCTCCGTGACCCGGCTGAGGCGCAGGCACGCAAGAAAGCCGCGGCTGCCAAGAAGCGGCGGGCGGCTGCGCGAAAGGCCAAGGAGGAGGAGCGGCGCCGAAGAATGGAGCGGCAAGCGAATCTGCCGCCACTCCCGCCGTCGAGTTCGAATAACGCCACTCAACCCGCCGCGACGGACTCAAAGTCAAACAAGAAGGCGCACAAGGGCAAGTCCGCTGCCAGAAGTAACAACATAAACTCCTCTGCAGAGCGTGCTGGTGCCATGACCGCAGCCACTGCAGCTGCGAAGGCGCCGGCGCGCCCGAAGGTGCCCTCGGTGCAGTTGAAAGACATCGACTTCCTCTTTGTCAAGGAGGTGGAGGTGCAACTGCACGACCTGAGAAGGAAACCGGGGGCGATGTCCTCGTTGGCGCGTTCCACGCAAGAGTGCGTTGCCTCGAATGGCTTCATAGCCGCGACGCCTATGGGTGCCGCATCTGCACCTACACCTGCTGAGGCCGGGGAAACGGCTGCGAGGGACAAGAAGTCACAGTCGGCCACCCCCCAAAAGCGCATGTCGCCGCCCCCACTGGACCACACCGCGATGAAGCAGTCGAATCGGGAAAACTCGTCGATGGGTGGCGCAGATGAGACTTTGCCACTGCCCCGGAGCGAAACAATCTCCTACCAGGAAACCTTCAAAACATTCAGGTTCGGACGTCAGGACGTGGACAACGAGAGCGACTCCAAAGCCGACAAGGACTCACAGGACGGAGAACACAAGCAGAGGGAAGCGGAGGAGGATGAGTTCATCGACGACTGCGAGGATGCTCGACGCCGAACCATCCAAATGCAGCGCCCGAGTCGCGGCGCCATCTCGGACTCCTCGCTAGACATTGACGAGGCGCGTATTGCTAGCTTCCCGACAACACCCAAGTCACAGGAGAAAATGAAGACAATCTCGCGCGTCCTCGTGCGTCACTTTTTGTTTTCTACGCTGGACGACAGTGATATTGCTAAGTTTGCGTCCATCATGGACGTCGAGAAGTTCGAGGCGGGCACGCAAATCTTGGAAAAGGGCCACACGAACGACACATTCTTCATTGTGCTTGACGGTGAGGCGGAAACGACGGTGGTGAACGAGGACGGCGCGGAGGTGGTCGTGCCTCTCGTGCGCGGCTCCACATTTGGGGACCTGGGTCTGATGTACGAAATATCGAACGGTGCGGTCGTCGTGGCGCGCTCCTTGGTGCAGTGCGCCTCGCTGGAGCGTCGCACCTACAAGATGATCACTTCGCGCGCGATGGAGGACAAGCGGCGCAGGTACATTGATTTCCTGTCGTCGCTGCCGGTGTTTGCGGGGGTGTCTTCGCACCAGCTAGAGAATGTCGCAGAGCGCCTCAAGGAGGACAGCTACGTGGAGGGTCAGAGGGTGATCGCGGCCGGAGTGCCAAATCACTGGTTGCACATCATCACGGAGGGAAGCCTATGCGTAATGGCGCCGGACGCAGAGAGTGGGGATATGAAAGAAGTGGCACTGCTCCACGCCGGCGACTTTGCCGGTCAAATCGAGTTCCTTTACCATCACGTCGCCGTTGCTGATGTCGTGGCTGTGAGCGCGGTGGTCAAGACCGCGAAGCTCAGTCGCCGCTCCTTCGAATTCTTCCCGATGGAGGCCCGCGAGCGGCTGATCAGGGCCGTCGAGGAGGAGGAGACGTACGCGACGTATCAGAAGCGCATGCACAGTGGCACACGCCCGCCTCTGGACACAACGCCGCCGTTCGATGCCCCGCCGTCTCATTTGCAGCACTCTCTGCGACAGCACGAGAGTGCGTAAGTGAGGGAAAGCCACAGTTTTCTACCCGGTGCGCTGCTCTAGGCGAGCGCAGAGCGGAAAACTGTACACACGGCGAAACACAACTACGCGCTAACAAGAAAAAGAAAAACAGCATGGAACTCTTTGCAGCAGCGATCCCGTGCACCGCATCCTTCTCTCCCGCCCGTTTTCTGCACAACGTGCGTGCGTGCTTGCGAACGTTGTCAACAGGGAGACCCCTACTCGGGTCTCTCTTTTCTTCCATGCCCTTCTCTTTCACGTCGTTTTTCCTCTGTGAGGTACATGAGTGATCGTTGATCGGTGTTTGCCAAGAGGGAGAGCAGCCGCCAACGCACACGGACATGGTCGAGGGCGAGAGAGAGGAGAGGTGGTTGCACTGGGCGGGGTTGTGCTCATCCCTTGTGTGTGTGTTGTTGTTGTTTTCTTTGTTTTTCTGTCACTCCACTTTCTTTTGTTGCTCCGGCTCTCCTACTTCTTTGTTTTGGTTGTTCGTTGAAATGGCTCCTCCGCGTGAGTGCGCATGAATGGAATTGGAAGCTTCTTGTTTTTGTTTCTTTTTTTTGTGTCTACGGGTGGCCGGTGAGGAAATGGATGCGTGGCGCCACGGGTGCCCGCGCTTGCCGCTCTGTTACCTGCGTGTGTGCGTGTCTGTTGGAAACATGGCTTTTTGGCGCTTTTGTACGATCTCCATCGTTCTCGAAGCTCTGTTTTTTATGTTTATGTGTCTCGCTTGCCCCGTTACGTGCACCGATCCTTTTTTTTTCGATTCATCTTTTTGTTTTGAGCAACAGCTTCGCACTGGTCGACGTGTGCTTGTCTCTGCGTGTTTCGTTGGAGTGCAGCCCGGGTAACCCGAGAAAGCCGCGTGGTGTTCCAGTAAAAATGAAGAGGCAAATATGAAAATGCATCGAAAGCTGTAGAACGAGGGGCGATGCTTTCACATGTCTTCCTGCTTCTCTCCCCCGATGCGCCTACAGAGTTGCCCTGGCTGTTCTTTCACGCGCGTTTTTTTTCCTGCGTCTGCACTTCCCATCGACCCCGTCTTTCTCCCTCTGTAACACGAGACGGATTGCCTCTTGTATCGTGTCCGATGATGGCGCGGTGGGCGGAGGCGCATGCTTTTGTTCATCATGGCGTTGCTCCTGAGCATATGCAATGTTCTCCGAGTATTTGGAGGGAAGTCGATAAAGGGGGCAGACGGAGCGAGACTTGTGTACGGGCTCCTGGGGACGGCAACGAGGGCGGTGCGAAAGCGCCTCGATCGGCGATTCACTCCATTGCGCTGCCTTTTTTCCTTGCCCTTGATGAGTCCGCGGAGAAGTCAGCTGTGTATCGCGCCCCTTGGTTTTGTTTCGAAACGCGCACCGTACCTTCCTTTCACCGCATAAAGACACCTGCGACGATTCCCCGGTGCTTTTCCACGTCCCTATTCTCTTCCTTCTTTCTGGGTTTTGTGTGTCCTCTTTCACTCTCTTGTTTCTATCTCACTCGCTGTCGCACGTCGTTGCCGTGGACGCTCAAAGTGAATGTACGCTAGTTCTTTTAGAATTACCCCTGTAGTACCTCTCCTTATTTTTTTCTTTTCTCTCTGTTCTTGTTCTTCCTTCTTCCCTCGACTGTTCCATTTTTTTTTTTGCGCGATTTCTGTACTGTGCCTTTCTTGTGTTTGGGTGTGCAAACCACGCACACACACACACAAACTCACACACACGTGCGGGCGAGCTGCCACACATTCCCTTCTCCCCACACCAGCGACCGCACACGTCATGGTGCCAAAGGCCAAACCTGTCACGAATGAAAGAAACGTTTTTGATATATTTCAATTTTTAACGGAAGTGTGAGCAAAGCCAAATTCGACTCCAATCGAGTAAGACGCTCCTCCATGCACCTCTTTGTTGGCTCGTCATCTTGCTCTCTCGTTTTCCCCATGGCTACTTGGGTTTGCTTCCGTATTTGATGGTATGTACACCTCCGCCCGCCCAGCTCAGAAACGGCCCCGCTCCTCGCCATTCTCAGCTGAGCGCAAGCACTTCGAGACCTCTTTTTTTTGCCAAGATTTTACCTGTTTTCTCCTTTCTTTGGGAATTGCCGCTCCCTGCCGCGTGCTCCCTGATGAGCGCGGAAGGGGGACACACCGCGCAGGGCCTCGTGTCTCAGCGTCCAGCGCGCCCACACCCAACTCTCAGTGTGTGTGCGGAGGGGGGGGGGCGGGGGAGGGGGCCAGAGGAGCCGATCAGCGCCCCTCCCCTCTCCTATCCGCTGCCAATGCCGAGCCACTTCTCGCACTGACAGGGTGAGGGCGATGCACCGCTGCTGATGCCGGCGGTGTGGGCCTGGATCGGCGCAGGGGTTGGAGCGACCTGCGGCAGTGCGCGCGTTTATATCGTCAATATGGTAGGCGCGAGTGCCGACGTGACTCGAGCGTGTCTCAGCGGGCCGTGCCCACCTACCGGGGCGGGGGGCCCTGAGGCGCCTCGAGCGGGGCTGCAGGAGGTGGCAGCTGGCACGATGCGGGTGCGGCTGTGAGGCGACCCGCGCAGCGAGTGGTGGGTAGAGTGTGAGGCAGGGGCCGCACTCACACGGCTGAGTCGGTGCATTGCCCTAACGCGTGCCTGGTAACGCGTGGCGCAGAGAGATGGACCTGTGACGGGCCTGTTAGAGTGGGGTTGTCACCACACGCTGTGTGGCAGAGAATGCACGTGTTACCAAAAGGTAAAAGCTCTTGTGTTTTTTTTTTGGACGCTGTTGTGCCCTTAATCTTGGTCTCCTGGCGATGCTTTTTTTTTTGTTTGCCGATGTATTCCGCTTCTCGTCCCCTGCATTGAAAGAGGAATACGTGAACCTGTACGTAAAAAGAATGAGTGACGTGGATGATAACTTCCTTTACGACTCACTGCAAGGGAGATACATTTAGATTTTGTAGCTACGGGTGTGTGTGTGTGTTTGTGTGTGCGCGCGTGCGCGTGCTGCAGCTCGTGCCGAAGAAAAAAGAGAAAACAGCGTTCGGGCATTCAAGAAGCTCGTCGTGTTCTCGTCGCGCGCTTGGCGCTTGTCAGCACTGCAGCGGCTTACTCGACTAACCCTATGGTCGTTAGCACTGCAGGGCCGACGATCGAGTATATCGGCCCTGCTCCGTCTCGATCGATCACTTCGCTGCACGGGGAGGAGGCTGTCAGCCGCTGTCTCTCTGTTTGCATGCGCGCTCGTGCCTGAGGGCACATCAACCTTGTGACTATGGCAACCCTACACCTCCCCCCGCTTCCACCTATGGGAGATTCATACTGAGCTCTGCGCACTCCGTGCCCCTGTGGCGTCTCTCTTCAGTCTCTGTGGTCTGTGTGTGTGCGCTCAGGAAGCACTTCTACACCGCCCAGCCTGCCGCCGATTGCGACAGAACTGCGCTGCGTTTCACAAAATAAAGAATACTCACTGCCGCTAAACGCGCGTTCCAGGCACTACAAGCAGACTTGATGGAGACGACGCACAGAAAAATCAACGTTGCCCTCAGCGGCGGATGCGAGCTGCTCTTCGACAAGGAGGCGAATATCACCTTGGCAGATGTGGTGCCTGTTGGGGCGACGGTCGCGCAGTTAATTGACATGCTGCGGCGCGGCTACATCAAGGAGCGACCAGAGCTGTTTGTCGACGCCACTGGCGCAAATGTGCGTCCTGGTATTCTGGTGCTGGTGAACGGATGCGATGCCGAGGTGCTCGGCGGCGTAGAGCACGTCTTGGAAGACGGCGACGAGGTGGAGTTTGTGTCTACTCTGCACGGCGGTTGAGGATGTGAAGGAAGTGTTCGGTTTACTCCGCCTCGTGTACACGGGCGTGCGCGCGTATATGTGTGCGCCTCCGTGTCTGTATGAGCGCGAGCTGCGCGCGCGCGTGGTCGCTCACCTGCTGTGCACTCTTTGTGATTGGTTTCGAGAAAGCGTCTTGTGGAAGGTCACCGAGGACACGCGACCACGACTCGATGCAGATGCCCAGGAATACGATCCGGCACCTCCGGGTAGAGGAGCGCACGCGAGAGGCGTCAAACTTCGACGTCGACAGGCGCGCAAACCTGTCGCTTCCTGTCTCGGCAGCCGCCCGTACAGCGGCACCGTTGGACGAGCTCCAGGCGCGCACCTCCTGCTGCTCTAGCCATCATGCTCGGAGTAGTTATACTGCATCATCGCCTTTGTTTTCACGTCCGTGTCACCCCCTCTTTTTCACTTGCTCTTCGCTGCCACCACTGTGCACGCCGGTACGCGTGTGCGCCCAGCTATCACTCCCTCCACACCAGCTGCAAACGTGGCAGGGAAGATAATCTGCCTCGTCCCTCCCCTCCCACCCGTAGCTCGGCCCTCGAAAGCGCGAAGGTCGCGACGTCCAAGGCAAGTGCACATGTTAAATGTGAACATTGGACTTCTCGGTCATGTTGATAGTGGCAAGACGGCGCTGGCCAAGGCGCTGTCGAGCACTGCCTCCACTGCTGCCTTTGATAAGAGTCCGCAGAGTCAGTCACGTGGGATTACGCTCGACCTCGGTTTCAGTGCCTGTGAGGTGTCCGTCGAAGACGGCAACGAGGACGCCACCCAAGTACTGCGAGCAGCCGATTTGACCAAGGTGCAGTGCACGCTTGTTGACTGCCCAGGGCACGCTTCACTGATTCGCACGGTGGTTGGTGGAGCGCAGATAATTGACGCGATGGTGTTGGTCATCGACGCCACCAAGGGCATCCAAGTGCAGACGGCTGAGTGTCTGGTCCTGGGCGAGGTGCTGGCCAAGCCGCTCGTCGTTGTACTGAACAAGATGGACGCGATTCAAGGCGCATCGCCAGCAGCTAAAGAGGCGGCATTGGCGGCCCTCAAGAGAAAACTGCAGCAGGTGTTTCGCCGCACGCGGTGGCCCACGGTAGCCATTGTGGAGGTGGCGGCTGCCCCGCGCGAGGTGGAGGGCGGCGGGATCGGTCACCCCGTGAACACGGAGGCGGTTTTGCCTCAGGTGCTGCGCGCCGTCGACCTCGCGGCCCTGAAGTCTGCCAAAGAGAGCGAGGCCGAGAGGCCAGCGCAGTTCTACATGCTTGTGGATCACTGCTTCGCCGTGCGGGGCCAGGGCACCGTATTCACCGGGACTGTTGTCGCTGGCGTCGTTCGCGTCGGGGACACGGTGCTCGTGCCGGAGCTGCAGACGACGCGCAAAGTAAAAGGGCTGCAGGTGTTTCACAAACCGGTCGAGTTCGCGCAGGGCGGGGACAGGGTGGGGCTGTGTGTGGCTCAGTTCGACCCTACATGGATGGAGCGCGGCGTGGTTTGCAGCGCCGCAAGCAGCGGCCGAACGCTGGTGAGCTCCTCGCAGCTGATCGCGCGGGTGCATCGTGTGCGCTATCACCCCCTGCCGTGCGACACGCACACAAGGTTTCACATCACGATCGGCCACGCTACCGTGATGGGGACCATGAGGTACTTTGCACGACCGCCGCGCGCGAACGAGAGCCTCGACGTCCCCGGCACCGTAGCCAGCTTCGATCCGTCCATCGAGAGTGCATATGTGGAAGAGCTGGACGATGGGGTTGTGGCCAGGTACACCTCTACTAACACTACCGCAGGCGTCCCCGGACGACCTTTGCAAGTCGCACCGGCAGAGCAGGACTACTACGCCGTGCTGCTGCTCGAGCGGCCTGTGCTGGCGGCCCCTGGTTTGTCAATGATCGCCATGCGTCTAGATGTTGAGCGGGAGAACTTCTGCCGCATCGCACTAGCCGGCACAGTGTGCCACGTCTTCATGGAAGACGGCGCTGCTGCAAGGACGGCAACAGCCGTGCCGGGCAGCTCAGACCGCTCTGCGGGTCACGGCCAGGTACCGGCGTGGCGACGGCTTCCAGTCGTGCGCTACCGGTATCGCGCGCTGCGAGTGGACCGGGTACTGGACAGCCGGAGCTGCATCGCCGACGGTGTCGTATCGCTGCAGACGCCCGGGGCCGGGGGTAGCGGTAGCCGGCCTGCCGGGGCGTCTGCGGGTGCCAGACGAGATAAGGGCTGTGCCAACGACGAGGCGCGCCAGAGGGCGGAGCTCTTTGCGGAGGTGCAAAAGTTCCTCCGACTCGTTGTCGTCTTTGAGCCCGAGGATGCCGACGCGGCAGGGACAACTCCTCGAGCAAGCAACCCTGGCGCTGTGAAGGGCATCATCGACTCCTCGTTTGGCAAAACAGGGAAGGTGAAGCTTGTCTTCGACGGCGCTGTCTTTGCCGATCCCGCTGCGAACGCCGCCACAGCGCCGATCGGCCCATTTGTGTCGGCGGCGCGTAAGAAGCGCAATAAGTCGACAAAGGGCCTTGGCTCAGAGGACGCGGGCTGCAGCGGAGGTGTATTTCTCCGGCCAGGACGCATTCTTCTTGTTCTGAAGAAGTACCCCTTTGCCCTTCACTCAGGCCTCGAGCAGTAAGTGCGAACAAGGGGGAGCTGGAGTCGCCGCCGCATGACGATGCGGATGTGCGTGTAGGCGGTGGCGGTATTGTGTTTGTCATCTTAGGTCTCTGACAAAAAAAAAATTTCTCTGCACCGAAAGGGCAAAGCTGGTAGGTGGTGTGTGTATGTGTGTGTGTGTGTGGAGGTGTGGGTGGAAGGGATTATGAGGGGTGGGAAGAGTGCTGCGGACGGATCATCAGATGCTTTACGTTCTCCCTCCGTGGGCATACAGACAGGTGCACACGCAGTTGTCGTGGCGAAGAAGAACCGGCGAGGGTCTCGAGCGCAGCTTGCACTTTATTCACAACATCAATTCGTCAACACCCCCCGAGCATCTGCTGTGACCCGGCGCTCGTGAATAGAAGGGGGACAGCTGCTGCTCTTCCGACAGATGGAACTGCTCATGTGGCCGCTAGAGAGATGCTGTTCTCCGTGCTTGAGAGAGCGTTTCTGCCAAGACGTATGCCGCGTAACCCCTTTCTTTCGTTGTTGGTGGGGGGGGGGGCCGGGGACGAACTCGGTCTTCACTGGGCCTAGTATTGCCTCTTCTTCCTTCCACCACCTCGTGTGCCTTCCATTCTCTCCCCACACGCTCACAGACATACACTACCCGCGTGCCCAGTAGCGTTATCACGTTTCGAGACATCCGCTGCCGCCGTAGGCCCGCCCACATCACACAGGTACATCCGCCAGCACACGGGGAGACGGAAGGCAGAGGGCAAGTCTTTTCTACTGCCGTAGGCTGCGCTGCGTTGCTCTCTTGCTTATGATCGTTCGCGGTGAGCTGCTTTTGATCATCTTGGACGGCCTGTGACTCTCGGGACGCACCATCAGAAACACAGGGCAACAGCCGCAGCAGGCAACAACGACAGCAGCTGCACAGAGAGCTATACAAAGGTTGGCGACACCCCCGCCTGAAACGCCTCCTTGCGACTGCATCAGGCACCCCCACCCTCTAAGCGTAGATACAAGCACAAGGAACCTTCCTTGCGAGGGCTCTCACGTGCCTAAGCCTCTTTCTCGCTCCTCACTTCCTTTTCCCTGTTTCGCAAGGGAGCAGGATATGCCTCGTCGTCGCCTGCTTCAGTTTTCCTCATCACGTTGTCGGACGTGTGTCACTCACGTCTCCATCTCCTCTCCAAGGACACACGGGTGCACGGAACGCGCAATCGCTCTGACTACCGCCTCCCTCTCTCAATTTGTCTTCCTATCTTTTTTTTTTTTCATGATTCAGTTTTACCTCTTCGTGCTGGTGTCGCTCTCCGTTGCCTTTAGATGGTAATCACGCGCGCGCGCATACACGTGCGGGCGCGTTTTCTTTCCTTGCGCCGCATCCGTACCTCTTTTTTGTTTTCGTAACCCACCGCTCTGAAGCACCCTTCGATCTTCCGCGTGCACTACTACTGCGAGAGGTGAGTGCAGTGTGTGTCGACCATGAAGCGCCTTGACCGCATTCGGGAGGCTCTGGAGCAGCTGAACCCGCAGCGCGCGGATAGCACTTTGCCCACGTTTCACCCCCGCATCAGCCTTCACAAGCTGAAGGAGCTGATCGAGTGCCTCTTTTATGTCTTCTTCCCAGAGTGCACGAACCCGCCGTCGGAGGTGACGCCGACGTTCGCCGAGGCAGACTCGCTGATGGAGTGGGTGATTGGGCACATCGCAGACATTCTCACGACACAGATCTACGTCGCCTTTGTCTTGCACGGCGACGCGCAGGCGGTGGAGGACAGAAAGCCTTTCAAGCCCTTGGACACATCGCAACGCACGCAGCTGGAGTGGAATGGGCAGCGCTGCGCCAGGCTGTCGTTGCTCGCGATGGAGTCGACAGGCACAAAAGGTGGATCTGGTGTGGCTGCTGCGGCGGAGCAGGACGCTTCAAAGGCGGCGCCTGAAGAGCTGAGCTGCACGGGGAACCGCGCTCGCTTACCATCTACGGAGGTGTCGTCCAAGTCGGCAGCCTCTAACGCAAACGCCATGCGCGACACTGCTGGCATCAACAGCGGCGCCAATCAGGCCTTCCTCACCAACTGCAAGCGCAGGGCAGACGCGATTGTGACGAAGTTTGTCGTGGAGCGACTCGCGCACGTGCGCTGGCTCCTTCACACAGACGCGGAGGCCATCTTTAAGGGGGACGTTGCCGCCTCCTCGCCGAGTGAGGTGGTACTGTGCTACCCGGGACTTCGCTGCATGGTACATCAGCGCGTGGCACATCAGCTGCACCTGCTCGGAGTCCCGCAGAACTTAACCCGTATGCTGACAGAGTTGGCGCATTCAGAGACGGGGATCGACATCCACCCGAACACGGCCATTGGGCATCACTTCTTCATTGACCACGGCACCGGCGTCGTCATAGGGGCGACGGCGGTCATCGGCAATGGCGTCTCCATCTACCAAGGTGTTACTCTCGGTGCGCGGAGTTTTCCGACGGACGAGAAAACAGGCGAGAGGATTCGAGACCTCCCACGACACCCCGTCATCGAGGACGGCGTCACGCTGTACGCAAACGCTGTCGTGCTGGGCCGCGTGACAATTGGTGAGCGCAGCACCATTGGCGGTAACTGCTGGGTGGTGCGCGATGTGCCGCCCTTCTCAGCGATAGTGCAGAGGTCCCACCACGTACTGCAACCACATGAGCGCATGTTTCTTGAGAGGGATGGCTCTGGCATCTGATGCGCGGAAGCGAGCACGCCAAAGAGGGAGGGCGCGGGCAGAAGAGGCTTGAAATCCGTCGAGGGCGAGAGCAGTTGGTATACATGTGCTGAATCTGTTGTCGTGCTGACGGCCATGAGGGTGGTGATGGTGGTGGGGGTGAAAGGGAAGTGTCGGCAAGGCCGAAACAGAAAGCAGTCAGTCTCTCCTGCTCTCGAGGTCTCTTCTTGCGTCTCTGCGGGTCCTGTTGCGGCTAACTTCTCATGTTCGCGCTCACACATACGTGCCCCTTGTTGCACGTTTTTATTTCGCCCGCAACGTGCTCGACGGTGCCCGCTGACTGGAGAGACAGGGTCGTATCATATGCTGTATAAGGACATTACTTGCATCTTCTGTTTCGCATGCTTCGTTACGGGCTCTTCGATGCCGTCCACCGTCTCTCTTTTCGTTCCCTTGCTCGATTACACTGGGACGCCTAGCTGGCGCGTCATGTCGAGGAGCAATGACGATCGTCACCGCATCCGTCTGCAGTCGTCGCTCTCTTCCTCTGTCTCTCTCTTTCGGCGTGTGCGCATGTGTGCATGTGTGTGCATGCATATGGTGGCTGTGAGCGCGTGTGTCGCACCCAGCGTGAGTGTTGTCGGCTCCTCACCGCCTTTTCCCGATGCCGTTTCTTTTGCTTTTTTTTTTGTTCGTCCCCTTTTTTTCAGGAGGGTGTGCGTGTGCGTGTGCGTGTGTACGTGTGTGTCGGTGGTAGCAGGAGGGGGTGCTTTGGCTTTCCATCGTCCCTCTCCCTCGGTGTTCCTTGTCTGGTTTATCGTCCGTCGCCTCCATGATGACCTGTTGACGCGTTACCGCTGACGAGGGCATCGTAGCACTTTTCCCCAGCGCTAACGTTACGCGCTTATGATTGTAACGGAACGCTCCCTTGCGCGTCCTCTCCGATCCCTCCCTCTGTTTGGTTTGGTAGTGCCTTGTGTCCCTTCGCTCTGCTCGTGCCCGTCTCCTGCTTTTCGGCGCGCATCCATCCCGGTGGTGGTCTTTCCGTTCACCCCTTCTCTCGCACGGTGTTTCAGCGTTTCACGGCTGCTCTCTCTCTCTCTCTATTCGTTTTTCCGCATTGCTCGCCTTTCTCCATGGGGTGTGCGGCAGCCCTTCAGCGGTTTGTCGTCTGTTGTCGATTGAAACGCGCGACCCACCCAGAGGTGCGCATGTCCGTGTGTGAGCGCCGCCCAGTGCATGAGGGAGCTGCAGGTGCGC